>CM052246.1:3777170-4163609 GCA_028455795.1 Lasioglossum marginatum
TAATTATAAGATATAATGACAAACAATCTCTTTATGTAGAAATTGTATTGTACAATGATTGATTTATTCCATTTAAAGTATTAGATAATCCGCAATAACCCATATCCTCAGAACTTTTCAATTAAACAGCGGAATCCTTTTTCAAAACTTACTGTGTTCTTATTTGATTTTGTACGTTTTTCTATTAAATATGGCTGGGTGCTTCTTTCTTTTGCACAGTAGTGTATAATGTTAACCAACTTTCTATGCTTCCAACTATAATTCATCACCTCTGGAGATATACTGATTTTTCTTACTGACTGATCTTGTACATCCTTTTTCGTAACGTGAAATGTAGTAGAACAAGTTTACGCTTTAATAGTTATTTAGGAATAGTATGCCACTTACAGCAATTTCTAAAATAATAAATTTTAGGAATAGTATGTCACTTACTGCAAGTAGAAACAACAACTGGGTGAGCGTGTCGGTCTGCACGAGCGGGCGTGTTAAATATCACCGTTTGTATAGATCCTAACGATGTTCCGATCCAGAGTGTCGGTACCGGACAGGTATCTAAACAATTGAGAGAAGTGTCAATAGTAGTATCATTTTTGTGTAACTATATTTTTGTTTAAAAATAGACTCGTTTCCAGGATTGCAGGGATGCGGAATGCGTCTTCTCATTTCTCGATAATGCAAAGATGGCGTTTTTCAGTAGTCAAAAGGGCTAGATAAATGTGGGATCTCCTAAGCGCGTCTGGGCGCAGCATTTTGTGATCCCAAGGACTCTTATACTCCATTTGTCACGAACGAAAACTTGTGCGTCCAGACGCACAACAGGAACTCACACCGAATGGAGTATGGATCGCAAACCGATGCGCCCAGGCGCGTTTAGGAGATCCCACCTTTCCAGATCAATCGAGGCCGCAATCGCCCACAACAGGGCCGTGCCGTGCTATGATGCAGAGAGGCGGCCACATCAGGCAAAATCAAAATACAATTTGGACCATTCGATAATTAAAAATCTTTACGCAAGATGACACGCAAGAGGAGAATCAAATGAATTTTTCTCAATTATATTCTGGACGTTACCCTTAATTCTCTGAATGAATGAATGTTTCGGGGTTGAGATTAGATGCTAAAGACTGAAGAACATGTGCGACATACCAGTTTTCTTCGTGTAGGAATCTGCGAACGTAAGGCAGCTGATGGTTTCCGTGGTGATGTTCTCAAGCGACGACATGCTCGAGCTCCTTGATCGTTGAAACGAACTGTCATATTTGTCTACCCGACCAGCAATCCCAACAATAAATGGAAAATTATATACCGAACAGGGAAGGGTCGCCGATAATGCGTTTAACGGGCATGCAACATCTATTACAATACACATCTCTGACACGTAGCGTTCTTATTAATGAATTAACGAGAGAGGATTGAGAGAGTCGGTCAGAGTGTGAAAGAAAACGATCAACAAAGTGTGTCGTGTTGATAGCGACAATGTCAAGAAACAACAATAATCACACCGACAACAATAACAACGACAACAACAACAACAATAATAATAATAACAGCGACAGCAACAACAACGACTATGACGACTAGTATCTCTCTTGAGAGGATAGTTCACAGAATAAAATCTTTCATTCAATTCAGCATTCATCAAGTCGATCGGATGAACTGACTTTAACTTCATAGAAAACTCGCGCCGCCGCGGCGCGCAGAATATAGCAAAGGATACAGTGTTTTAAGTAATTCAATTCGGCGGAGATATAGTTAAGATTAATAGTAAACGTTAAGCAGAGCACACGGCACTGTGCCCTAAACTGCTTACACAGAAGTGCAACACATTGTCGCTAAATGTCATTCTCAACTTTCTACGTCTGAAATTAGAAGGCACGCAGAGATAACACTTCGGCTTAATTACATTTCAATGCGTTCCGTAAAATATATATCAAGTCCTCAGACACTAGATCCTAATTTGATCTGATATTACTCCCTTGGAAATACACACTCGGACAAATGGAAGCGCATGTGTGCTGTCAAAGGTCTTAAATCCTTCAAACAATATATCCAATTTAAATAAAAGAATGCTATGAAATCACCAGACTGCTTGATGTTTATGGAAATTTCAATTTTTGCAGAGAAATTTGAAGGAAGTGGAATCGAACAGAATTTTACTTTCAGCGGTGGTAGCCCTTGTAAATCTAAAACAGTTAAAAAAAGCTTACTGGTTTCTATCGGATTGTCTGCTGTAAGATTTTTTGAAAATTTTCATAAGCCATAAATGCATGAAGATCCGCAGTCCAGTAATCACTTGTCGTTTGAAAGTTCTTTAAATTATAACAAAAATACGAAATATAAAAGGAATCGGTTAACTTGTCGATGTGCTACCTCCTCTACGATGGTAATGATCTTGAAATATGCCGCCGTCAATCTGGACAACTGATCCTTTTAAAGTTTTTGACGGTCGGTTTTAGTTTAGCAGTACGAGATATTCGCAAAAACTTTACTTGTAAATACAGTGTACGTCGTACACTGAGTTAGGTTTGAGTTAGGTTTGCCCAATCCGGAACTGATCCATGCATTTACAAGTAAAGTTTGTTGCAATTATCTCGTAAACTAACCGCCAAAAACTTAACAGGGAAATGTTGTTCCGAATGGTGACCTCGAAATGTGATATTTCAAGGTTATATGACACATCGACACGTTTACCAAGAGATCACATGAATGCGTCGATTTTTATGACGCAAAGCGACTGTGCAAATTGTTTTTATATTATATTGTTGATTTATTTCTACTTTGTATCACAGTAAGTTATCGTTCCCCTAGTGTTTGAGTGATAATTGTTTTCAAACTACGTGATTACTCAACATCTGTTTGTTAATTATATTTACCGAACATACGAACAAACTTCGACCCGAATGAACTGGGACATTCCATGTTAATCAGAAGAATGATCGCATAGAATACACGTTCGTTCATTTAGCAAGAGTTTCTTCGTTTTTGCGAAAAGAAACTAATTTACTTAGAGCGTCCCAACTAATTTAAATGTGCTGCAGTATTCCTTTCCCGTAATCGAATGTTCGTTGGGGCTAAGAATGTGATAATAGAAAATATTCCCCCTTTTTTGCAAACCGTAGAAGAGAATCGAGGCATAGCTAATTCAAGGTAGCATTGAGGTTGTCTAAGACTCTAGATATTCTTGTATTCGTCTTCCCTGTTTATATTTAATTTCGCATTAAAAATGTTTATCTTACATTTTGTAGAGAGAAATATAAAATACGCGTATGTTTTTGTTAATCAGATATTCGTGGCCTAAAATTTTCATAAGATTTGGGCCACTGTGCCTAAAATTAATTAGACTAGAAATTGATACGACAAACCAGCCTGCAGATAATCAGTGCAATTGTCAAGTCCCGCTGTTGGATTCAAATAATCTGTTTAGCTAAGAAATGTTCAAAGCAAGAAAGTAATTATCCATGCGTGGATTTATCACTCTAAAAAACAATGGATGGCGGGGATGGTGACGCTACTATAAAAAAAGTTAGTGAAGCGTGATCTTAAGGAAGGAATACTGTGCATTTTCGAAATAGCTAAACGTTTGTAACGAGACATTGCAAGCCGCCAGTGATTACACTTTATTCATGTTTCTATGTTGCAAAAAACATATTTAGAATTCGAAAAATTATAGCAACTGCAGTCCAAAATTCTTTTTATCACAATTACTAACGCTCTAAGAGTGACTGTTAGCAGCTAATATTTAGCAGCTCTATTTTAAGATTTTGGCAATGACAAATGCTGCTTTTTAATCTCTCTTCGTTTACTTTTTTTGAAGTATATTTGTTGACGTTTCTACGTAGAATAATAAATATGTTAAAAGATATTAATAAATACAAAAACATTTATTCAGTGAGCACATTGCTTAGCATTATCCTGATTTGCTTGCTATTCATTAGTTTTCTTGATGAAATAGATTATGCAAACATATATTTTATAGCCCGGTGTAAAAACACACATACCTAAGAAGATAAGCATCGTGAAATGTTCGATTCTAATGCGTAACTCTTTTAAAATTTTATACAATCTTAATTACATAAATCAAAATTTAACTTCGTTCACTACTGGTTATTACAAATCACAACTGAAATTAAACTGTACAACTCTAATTCAAATTTGTATTTCAATAAGTTTTTGAAATTCTTTAACATAACTCGATGTCAACTAATATTTATATTTATCATGATTTAGCATTGCAACATTTCTGTCGGCTATAAAATAATACCTAAGGTCGCTACTTTAATAGTCAATATGTTATTATTACTTTCTAATGGCGATCATTTTATTAAATATTTATTTTCACCATATTCTCATTCTTATTTCTTTTTAATTACCCTCCTTCGTGATTCTATCAAAGAAGGGTAGTAAAACCAAAGGACATCGAGTACAAAATAATTTAAAGAATTCTGAATAAATTATTTAGAATCCAATAATACACCGTCACACATGTGTTGTCTATTTGTCCGAGTGTGTAGAATTGGACGTATCCAATAGAACTTCTGAAAATTTGTACGTCATATTTTCTAATACACCTCGAACGGATCAAGCCCCATTCTTTATGTAATTCGGTCTCTAGCACGTGACAGTTCTAAAAATCTTGTACACAATATTACAGTGTTCGAATACCAGACACGTGATATAACGTTGTAGATAATCATATATTTATTTCGACGAAAAGATTAGCTGTAATTATCAATCATTACTCAAGTTATTGCAAGTTCGACACATCCCACACTCTCAGAGACACTTCAAAGCTCGAACATAAAGGATGACCTGATTCCAAAACTGAAAAATATATATAGAGTCAAAATGAGCACAGACAATTCACACTCTATAGAAAAAAACGAAATTTCAGTAGCAGTAATATATATGTATATGTATGCATTTTTCACTAAAAGGCATTCTTCAACATCCTTGAACTGTCTAAATGTTTTCGTATTCGTCTGTCGTATACATACACGCACGTGCGCGCGCGTCTACACAAGATCTCGATGAGGATCCAAGTATATTCGCTTAAGATCGATTCTCAACAGAAACGCACGGGGCACCACCAGTTTTTACGTTTTCCTTCTGCGCTTCAATGTACATGCTGCTTAGATATTCGTGAAAAATAAACTAATAAAATAAATCTTTCAATGTGATGTTAGACTTCGACATTTAGTTATAAACACAAGCGAAACAAGTGAAATGCGATCTTTGCTTGACTGAAACAATATCAAATAGTATTCATCGTTACTATAGTACTGGCCTGGGCAACTTGCGGCTCGCGAGCAGCAGATGATTCCTCTCCCCACTCCTGAGTTCTCCCCACCCAACTGCTGTAGAGTGTAGGAGGAGGTCGTATCCTCGCAGTTGTGCGAGGCAAAGAGTGAGAGAGAGAGAGCAATAGCAAAAGGAGTGCTCTTTCTTTCTAATTGACGAGTTGGTGGGGAGAGATTCTGCTTCCCCTACTTGCTTCTATACAGGGTGGTCCACTTGAGCATCTTCTTCAATAAAGACATTTTTTGAAAATGAGATCTAATAATTTTTTGCGTGAGGTACCCTAATCATTTTTTACGTAGAATGAACAGAAGAATCGATCTGCGTAAAAAAGAATATGCATTTCTATTTAAGGAAATGATGCAATTGTTAATTGCACATGCACTGCTGCATCTAAAAAAAATTTAAAGGCCTACAGATGTAGTGCTCTTCGAACCATTTATCTTTCTCCTTTGGCATTTTTTCGTAAATGCAATAATAACGGAGTTATGACTTGAAACAATTGCGTGGACCATCCTGTATAGCACAGAGTACTCTGTGCCCCTCAATGCTCTTTTCGTCTGAGCCCCCACCAACCATCGGTGTGCGAGCGAGATAGCACTACCCCGTGCCGCCATTGTTGGCTTCAACTCGCCCGTAAGAAGGCTCAGTCTATCTCTATAAGTCTATTGGCAAAGCACGGTAGGGGCAATATGAAATAGTTGATAATGGTCCCCGCAGTTGAAGCGGGGACGAAGTTGCCCAGGCCTGCTATAGTAACCTGGTATAGTTCCAATTGATAGTACAACAAAGGAGTATAATCTTAGTTGGATCGAGAAGAAATGTACATATCACAATTTAGCTTTTCAACACTAAACCTACCACGAGGGGTCAAATGACCCATTTTAGAGTTTTTGCTTGACAATTATTGAAATTGTAAAGGTGTTTTCATGGGAATTTATTGAATACATTTTTTGACTCCAGTATATCGCACAAAATATAAATAAATTTAATCTTGTTATTTTTATAATAGTACTATACACATCAGTCACTTTTGATGGTCGGTAGGTTTAGTGTTAAATGCAGACAATTAAAGACATGCCACAGCTTTTTAACCGAGCTTGCTCTAATTTACTTCTCGTTTATTTAACTGCATATTCTTTGCCAATTTTATATGTCACAAAGAATCTCTATACTACGGAGACACTAAACAACCGTTTTAGCTAATTTTCGATTGTGCAAGTAATATGTACCCTATTTCTCTATACATGTTGAGAACTTTCGTAAAAGGAAGGGAGTCGCTGTAGAAATGATTTTTATATTATGAATATATAGTATGATATATGATCATATTATAGTATGAATCTGTCTAATGTGATTTTTTAAAAAATTAGTTGTATAATTAACTTATTTAAATAATTAACGTTATTTAAAAATGATTAAGGTGTTATCATATTTGATATTGACTTTTTGGAACATTTCCGTTTTCAAATTCACATTTTTGTTGGTCACTTTGTAGAAACCAGAATGTACGAATACAATATTTCAGATATAAAATGCTATTTAATTTTGCAAAGGCTCTGTAAAAAATGAAGAGAATAATAAAAATTCTTTAGAAATTCTGTACGTTGATTACGCTATAAACGTATAATATTTATAAACTGAGCCATAACGAATGGTGTTCACAGCAAGCACTAATATTTCTAATTTGAATTGACATTTGTAATTGTAATATTCCATCTTTATAAGAGCGCTTTAACGACATTGATCAACATAACCGCATCACTATACAAAATATGTATAACAAGAAGTAAAATAGTAGAAGTAAACTACGCAAAGTTTCAAAGAATGCGAAAAGGACAACAAATTTTACCTTGTTTCATAGTACTGTTATCTTATTTTTACAATTTCTTGTTGCTTTTAAACAAAATTAATGTTTTCTTTAAAAGCCTCGGTGATATTCTAAATTTTATATTTCTAAATCATTTTCTTTAGCCGTTTTCGGCAACTTGAAACATATTTTCAATGTAAAATTTCCCAGCTAAATTAGTGCTATTTTATATTTATTGGCTCCTTTCTATTTGCATTATCCATCCCAAATAAAAATATAATGTCTTCATTTAGTATTCAAATAAATATTATTTTTTACAAATACGGGTGAGCAATATAAGCGCTACATTATAAAGAGGGAACATTGTGGAGTCGTCAGATCAAGACTTGTGTCCCCACTCTACCTTCTCCTTCCACGACGCTATTTCCCTACGCTTCCGCCACGGTCACGTGACGCGTTTCGTTTCTGTCGTGCATGTGTCACGATGTCACGTGACTCATCCGATACTGGCAGAGAGAGGGTAATTTTTCCCCCTCGATACGAGTGAATTCCCCTGATCTGGCGACTCTGGAACAGTGTATATCGCGCGCATATGGATTTCACTGTGGCGGAATCGATCTTGAAGGAATGTGACTGATCTTCATTAACATCCTGCATATCCGATATTCCATACATCGTACACCCAGCCAATAAGTTTGTTCAAATGTATCGTTAGGCCACATCTATTAGAGAAAAAGAGTCAACTGAAATAATAAGGCAGATAGAAGAGGAAAAGTCGGAAAGAACGCGGTAGAGTAATCTTTATCGAATGTGCAGAGTGAGAACTAGAAATCACGCAAGTTAGATGATGTGCCATTTCCGTGTAGTCTTGGAGAAAAGTGGTTTGATCAAGAGCGAGTGAGCAGATCATTAAGAAACAAAGATGCGATGCAGAGAAGTAAATTCTGCCGAAGGTACGGATCGACACTCAGCAAAGACCAGACAGTATTTATCAATCAGACACAGCGGGAAAAGGATACGAGATAACGGAAGACCAATCTTCGCAACAGCGTTCCACGAGCTTACAATTTCTCTTTTCATTTTCGTTTGTTGCGCAACGAACGGTGCTCTTCAATCTCAAAAATCTATAACCAACTCCGAGATAGAAGACTCAAAGGGAATACGAAGTACAGTAAAGTCGCGATATTTGTCAACGAGCGCGTACGCGATAGTTGTCAGGTGCCTACCCACTCCACTGTCGTGCTGTCCTTTCGGCTTTTCTTTAAACGCTCGGCGCGGTAGGCGCAGTCATAAAAAAAATAATGTCGGTATGCGATAGTTGTCCGTGCGGAACACAGGCTGTTTGACAAGAATCGCGACTTTACTGTATTCCAAATAAGTCTCTTTTTCGTAACAAGAATTTTCCGGATTTTCGAATATTCAACAAATAGTAATCGCAAGGATGCAAACTTTAATTTCAGACGCGGCCGTCTCTTCTTCGGTTGGCAACTAACTTCAGCTGCTAGTATGGATAATAGCCCGCGGATTTTTATGCAAAATGAAATGCTTTCAAGGCGATTGTAAGAAATGGAAGTCAGATAATGTATTTACATTAAAATCCGCAGTTTAACGATCAATGTCTTTTTTATTTGAAATACACGCGAGAAAAAAGGAAAATATATTTATAAGACAATCGTCTAGTTTGCCGTTTTCTCTGTACCGCAATGGAAACGTGAATTTCTCTAATCTGCAGCGTCGCGTCACAGAAAAAAAGGAAAATACAATATCTACATTTATAAAAATCTTTCTTGCAGTACAATGTTCTTATCAAAACATTTGTCTAGTCTGCCGTTTTCGCTGTACCACAATTTCCCGGAGACCCAGTGCCGATCGGATAATAGAACACCGTTCAAGATATTCTGGTCTCCATCGATCGCGCGGAGCCTATCGTAGAAGAATCGCTCTATTGACAGTGTAAAATCAAACCAACAACGAAACGAAGAAAACAAAGCACTTAGAAGAGGAATAGACTTGTCTCATTCAGTAACATAGAAACAAAATCTGACGGTCTACAGAATTTTAGTATGATAGGTAATAGAATTGCATAGAAAAAGTGATAATTGCGTTCAGTGATACTACCGAAACTGTTATACTGTCTGGTGTTGGAGAGGATATTCTGGTAGCTCAAAGAAGCTTGCGGACCGATCGACGGATAGCTTCGCATCTCGGTGCTACGGTGACCAGAGAATAGCGAAGGCGTTGGAAGGTTGTTCAACGACGAGGGATCCACCTCGTAATGGTTGGTAGTAGTACTCAGACACTTCTGGAGCTTTCTTATACCCTGAGCACGAGACGGACGTGGCTCTACCGTTAGGGATTTCCGAGGATTCGCATTAGACCCACTGATATCGTCATCCCCGCTATTTAGAGTGTTTCGAGTACCCGTACGAGGGGCGGAGACATCGCTACCGCTTTCATTATTGCAACCACCATCGCCAGTCGAACCACAGGGGCTACAGCTATTATTATCAGCGTTGTCACCTCTTTCACCGCAACCACTACCACCAACGACCACCGTACCTCGTCGCGCTACCGGCAACATGCACATCCCGTTCATCTACAAATGAGCGACAGATCAAATGTGAAGTCAATCTTTTCGGTTCCAACTGTCGTACAGTGTGCCGCTTGCTCAAGCATGGATCCTTGCCCCTTCAAGCACCGCGAAAAATCTTTATATGCAAATTAAACGAGATGGCAAACATTTTACTGGAAGCCATTTTTAAGATATAGGATGCTCAAGTTCATATTTTAAATAGAAATATACGTATTTGCTTCGTAGATCTGTCCTTACTGCGTTTGAATACAGATCGAGCAATCTACAAAATACTATAGGATATACAAACTGTATAGAACCTCCAAACATTAAACCTTAGCACTCGAGTGGTGACTCTGAGAGAGAGGCGCCACTAACAATTGCTGTATCATTAGTCAAAATATTGTTTACAGTATTAAATATATTGGGATCTAACCAATCACTGAACATTTAAGTGTTGTTTGATGTATTGTATCAAGCTCATATCCATAAAATGGAAAAAATCATATGTAATAGAATTATTCTAGGTCGGAAGAAATGTTTAATTTCCCAGTTAAAATAGCTCCGAGTGCAAAGGGTTAAATACTATAGGACTTCCAAACTTATCGGCGCATGAATATTCTTTTTAGTTACTTTATGTATATCATCCTTTTATTGCACTCTTTTCTTTATTTTGTTCCGTTTGCATATCCACAAACTTTTCTGGCGGTTCCAATTTCACACGCGTATAACTTTTGAACCGGAGAACTAACTTTGAAACATACATTTTTGGATTCGTCTCGTCAAAATCTACGGAAGTATATCAAAAAGAGTCCAAAATTTTTGGTCCCCGAAAGTGAAGTTTAGTCTATAATTTCATTTTTTGATAGTCTGTTTTATCCGACTCATTTCAAACGGCCAAATTTATTTGCTGCCTATTGCATGTATTGTATTTTAAATTATTTTTGTGCGTAGAAATGTACTAAAAAAACCAGAAAAATATCTCGAATATCATTTTAAATCAAAGATTCATATTCAAATACGCTGACAGATGATCTAACAGAAAACGTATAGTCCTATTTAAGAAATCAACATTGTCCATCATACCTCTTAAATTGTTAATATAAGTTGGATTCGCCAGCGACAGAAAGTTTGTTTCCTCGTGCTATGTAATTTTCATAGAAGTATAGTTTCGCACGTTCACTATATCAAGAGGTATTCGTGTCCATGCTTAAACGAGGATACACTGTAACACTGAAACACGATTGGGCCATTCATCCTGAAAAGAATTTTCAGAGTGAAACGCACAATCGCATCACTGTTGTTCGCCTGTTTCCATTATCACGTTGAAAATTTGAATCAGTTTATGATCTAAATTGCTTTTTCATGAGCTGTATTCATTAGAGTCCCTGTATAAACAAGACACGTCTAAATGAAAAAATCACTTTGTACACATATAACAATGGTGCTTTAACAAAATGTCCGCTTCGATCCCCACTAACGTTGCCAGCTCCTTTTACTCACCCTTCACTTTGCTTTAGCATTTCTTTTTAAATTTATAGTTGGATGGTTTTGTTTACCATTAGTGTCGCCGAGATATTTAACGTTTATGAAACTAGAAATCTTCGTTCGTAAAGCAAAGGCTAAACTTAAACTTTGAAGAAATGCTGCATCCCTTGGATTGAACATAAATAAATAATATTAAATTTGGTCTGAAATTCGTGTATGTTTGGCAAAAGTTGGCGACCAGAACTTTGACACTGTCACCCTCGATAAAAATAACACCAGCAGAGAACTCCTGGCTAATGTGAAGGGTCGAATGTACAGCATTCGTTCTTGTCTGCATCTACATTTACGTAAGGAATGCTTCGTGCTGAAGAAAAGAAGATTAACTCGTCAGTGGTAAAAACTATTTTTTTGTTGTTTGTTCTTCTGATTAAGTACCTATCTAAGAAATTTTGCTATGTGGAATATCAACACGTGTTATGCAGAGTCTTTTATAGCAGTCAGTCAATATCGAGAAAGAAATCCGAAAAACTTAACTGATGAAGCGCTCTGTCAGCCATTAAAACTACATGTAATCGTTTAATTACAACTGTTTTTTTTTCGAATGTATGTATTGTATGAAATATCTCGGACGGTTGTCACATTGAAGAAAGTAAAGGACACAGAATGGTTCATGAATAATACTCGAACGCTTTCGAACAAGGAACGTTTAATGTTTCCACAAAATGAAGTTACGCTTCGTGTTTCAAAATGCTTTTATTACATAGTAATGTACGAGTTAATAAATGTTAAATGATTTCGGCGCAACGGTTCGATCGTTTATTACTAATTATAAAGCAATTTCGCTAATTCTCAAACGAAATCAACGTTTCGATCCTAGTTTGGATCCTTTTCAAGATTTATTTGAATTGCGTCTGTAAAGTAAATATGTTGTAATCTCAAAAGAATTATGGTTGAGTATACTGAATATTGATCAAGAAATTGCTTTATAATTAGTAATAAACGATCGAACCGTTGCGCCGAAATCATTTAACATTTATTAACAGCAAATACGATCGATAGAAGTAACATATTTGTAATGAGTGTTGGAATTGTGTGTGTGTACGTATATACGAGCTACTTCTTGACAGGGTGTAAACTGTGGAGACACCACATAAGAATATTTGGAAAAGTAGTAATTATTTACGATAGGAGATTCCTCACCAATTTCAATGATCTTGAAATATGTTATTGAAGTTATTATTTCGAACAGCTTATCTCGCAAACCGTGGTCGTCCAAAGACGTATAGGAAAAAGTTGTTCAGAATGTGGTCCCGGGTGAACTTTACATTACCGGACCCAAAATCTGTGCCTTTCTCCTATAAATTATGATGTATTTGGTATGTAATTCAGCAGATTTGTACCCGGAGAACCTGCTTATCGAAGTTTCGATCCTGTAGGATCAATGGTTCAGGAGTTATGGTTGCTTACAGTTGAGCAATTTGCAGTGTTTTTGACAGATAAGGGCGTCGCCATATTGGTTTGTAGTGACGATCATGAGCCGCTTACCGAACAGAACCGCTAGATGGCAGCACGGGCACACAGTAATATTGCTAACATAGAGAAAATATCTCAGGAAATGTTTGAGAAGAAATATCGTGGAAAATATTTACAAAAACCTAACCCAGACCTAACCTAGACCAGTTAAAACGCAACATCGTCTTTGAAAATTCAAACAACAATCGCAAAACAAATCGCTTGTACATATGCTATCAGCATTAACGCGTGCCCGTGCTGCCATCTAGCGGTTCTGCTCGGTAAGCGGCGCGCTATCGTTACTACAAACTAATATGGCGGCATCTATACCTGCCGAAAACACTGAAAAATGCTTAACTTTAAGCAAACATAACTCTTCCTTCAGGATCGAAACTTTGATCTGCAGCCGTCCCGGGTACAAATCTACTGGATTACATACCAAATACATAATAATTTATAGGAGAAAGTCACAAATTTTGAGTCCGGTAAAGTAAAGAGCAGCCGAGGTCCTTAGTAACATGTTTTGAGGTCATTGAAATCGGCGAGGAATCCCATACTGTAAATAATTACCGAAAAAGTGACTAAAATTTTCGATATGATTGGTCCATCATTCTGAAACTCAAGCACTGAGAAGCCACTGACGTCCGAAACTCCGTAAAAGTAGATGCTATTTTCAATTAACGCAGGATTATGAGAAAAAAATTAGGCGCTTTAGAAAGAAATCTGCTGAAGACATTGAGGCGTGTGTTGAAACTGACCTTGAGAGATACTCTTGAAATTTCGTTTATCCTTGATAGAGAATACAGGGTGATTCGGCTAACTGTCCCTCCTAAATTACTTGAAGACTATTTATTCGGTGTATGACAAAATGGTTGAGCCGAAAGTTGTATAATTTCAAGACTAGCATTAATACAATAATTCTACAAACCCCTTTTGAGTACTAAAAACCCCATCTTTGCATTATTGAGAAATGAGAAGGCGAATCCCGCACGCTTGCAATCCTGGAAACGAGTCTACCCCCTTCAGTTGAAATTACGATACATCGACACTAATATTGCTTGTATGCATTCACCTTGCTCAACATATGTAAAAGTTAGGAGTAACTTATTTATTAACTGATCCTCGTACAAGGCGAACACATGGTAGACGAGAGTTTCTGTTTCTATGAGGACATTTGTTCCGACACGTAGGCTCCGGGGCCAATTCAGAGCTCCCAAGGGCAAAAAGTGTTCGTTGTCCATGTCTCATCCAGAGTATCGCCTCAATTCAGTTCGAGGCACGTCTCAATGTATCCAAGAGCATTTTTCTTACACAGAATAGCAACAATCTATTTCTTTTATAATAACCCTGTATTCATACATATAAGAAGAACATTATTTGATACACCACAAGAAAAAGATAGAGTAACTGGAATATTTCCATCGAGAAAATAAGTTGATAAAAAAATATGAATAAAGTATATTAGAAGTATGTTCTGGCTAGCAAAGTCGCCCGAAAATATTGTTGCAATCTTCGCAAGATCGATGATTCTGAAAAATATGTATTGTCCAAATGGAACGTACGTATACAAGGTGGCCCAGAAATGTTGTACTTTCTTGAAAGGGGTGGTCCCTCAGGTCATTTGAAGTAATTTTTTCCTTTGCGAAAATGTTCCCTGTAGCTTTGTTAATGTATCATCAAGGAAAAACACGGACCGATCAGAGTGCGGCTACAGTGGCTCCCGTTGGGCGTGGCCGTACACAGAAGACGTGCTCTGATTGGTCCGCGTTTTTCGTTGATAACTCCTTAAGGATCTGGATACGTGGTGGCGCACTCACACACCGCTCGATACATATACGTACACGAGGACTTTTGGAAGTTCCAACTTCGCGTTAGCAAGACGTGATTCCTGTACGTATATGTATCTAGTGGTGTGTGAGTGTGCCACCGCAATCTCGCTCGAGCCGTATCCATACCCTTAACGAAACCTCGGAGAACATTTTCGCAAAGGAAACAGTTACATGAAATGGCCTCAGGAATCAGCCTTTTCAAGAAAGTACAATATTTTGAGACACCCTGTATATCGTAGAGTGTCCTTCGAACCTAACATCTACAATATCAATATTATTATACGATACTGTTGTAATAAAAGTACCTTGATGTTCAGAATGTAACTTGATCTTTTACCAACATTAGACACAGCTTTTGAAAGTATTCGGATGTGTTTTTGTGGGCCTACCGTATATTCGTAACTTCACGTCCTGTTGTCATTGATGATGCCGTGACCATCCGTGTTATTATTATTGCTATTGCTATTGCGTGCAAATCAGTAAAAAAATGTCCACAAGCTTTGAAAGCGATGTTGTACCGAGAGAAAGGTGTCAAGATAACGAATCCTATGGATACAGTACTTGTACTTCGAAAAAACACATACCAGAATTAAAGCAACAATATACAGTATATATGTATATACGTGATAAATACACGGGAACGGGACGGTCATGGATATGCTGAGATTGTTAACAATATATATGTATATATAATCTGCACTGGAGGCTATCGTGATCGAATGAGCTGCTAGGAGAAAACATACTCAAAGAAAGGAACAAATTCAGATGCTTGGAACGTTACCTAGTTGAACCGTGTAAAAAGTCTCATGTGTACAAATATACTTTTCTCTCGGTGATCAAAACAACTGTCAAAATATGAAAAACCTTGTCTTTACCTGAATCAACCTTGCTGTCGGGGAAGACCGCAAAACTGATTTGAACCTGAAAAAGCGTTAAAGTAGAATCTCTTCACAATTCAATTAACAGATTGACATTATGCTGAAGGGGGTAACTTATTGGTTTGGTATTTTGTTTCACTTTTTTGTTTCTTTTTCTTTTCTTTTTTTCTTTTTCGGATTGGTTCGAACGCGAAGAAACTTATCGAGTCTGCAAGTATCTCTTGAGGTGTACACTCGAAGGAGTATTCCGGCATCGCATTAACGAGGGGAGCAAATTACAAAGAGAGTGGCAGGAGTCTATGTAAAAAAAAAAGAAGAAGAAATATGTCGAAATGAAATCGACACTTATGGGCGTCAAGAAACAGATGCGGATAATATGTAGAGTGTTACTGTACGTACACTACGCATTCCAGATAGTCGTAGGTGTGCCTAGTTTAAATATACATATGCTGTTGCCAATACAAGTAGTTCTCTAGAAACGAACAAGGCATGTGGGGTACAAGCTGTATATGCATCGATGAAATATCGCAATACAAAGGATATATTGTTACAAGATGTAGTACGAGAGATGTTAGGTGAAGGCTATACCTCCCTCGGCATTTCATAATACGACATAACAATCGCTTCGAACATTTTTATTCGTTATCTGTTCAGTCAAGATAGCAGAATCAAACTGGACGCGATTCTACAGGTGCAGGATAAAATTCTTTTGCGTTTTCTTTTCCAGTGAAATCGTCCATTCTGAACGTTTTCGTAAAACAATGAGAGTAGAGGCCGAATTGAATCAGTCTCAATCTATGACTATCTCGTTGATGTTTATTAATTACCAATTAGAATTTTGTCGTATATCCTGATACCTCAAATGACATTTTTCTGTCACTATCTCTGATGGAATGTAATAAAAATCTTGTAAATTACAATGTAACTTGATACTATAAGATGGTAAGATCGATGAGAAGTAAATACATGCACAAGTATTTGTTGATTTTAAATAAAAACTCGAGGAAAGTTAATTGAATAACATAAGAAAAATAGCGAGTGTACATATAAATAATGTTCAAATGCATCAGCTATTTGTGTTCAACAAATATTGAGATTTAATGTTTCTTGATAAATAAGATTTTTGTACATTTTTAACTATTCATTACATGTAGCATCTCTCGTTTGATTAAACTACAAATTTTGTTTCCTGTTTTGTAGAAATGGTGTCTATCTTGACAGTTTTAGAATCATTTATTGAAAATTAGACAAATAAATTAATTTTTGTATGAGGTGATGGAAAGTAGAGAAAAGTTTAATGAAGTCTCTTACGAGAATCAACCTTCTCGTACCATTATTCTGACTACGTCTTGCACAGAAATTTTCTACTTAATTTTATAGTACTGTACTACCACTTTTATAGTATTTGATCCATTGCACCAAAACATTTCGTTTTTAAATAAATGTAAAATAGTGTCACTTGTTTTTGCAAGTAAATATTTCATTAGCCCATAATTTATTGCTGAAACCATTGTATTGTCTCAGACAGCTGTAAACATACTGAATCGTTTAATTTTTCCTTTCCTTTTTAAATTGAAATTCTGGTCTAAATTATTGCTTTCCTTTTTAAATTGAAATTCTGGCCTAAATTATTGACGATGTTAATTTCCTATCATTTCGAAATAATGTTGTGGTACGTGCATGTTTCTTAATACTAAATCCTGCACAAGTTTTAAATAAAATGTCTGTCGAATGTCACCAAATGCAATTCCAAATTCTAAGTTAAGAATGGCAGTGCATTATTGGTAAAAATGGTTTGCCGGTACCTACGAAATAATCAATGTAAAAATATAATGTTACACCAATGTTATAGATAACAAATAAAAATATTAAGAACAATTATTATGTTTAATTCGACAGAACCACCGGAACTGTTATATTCGATACGTTTTATATCACTCGTTTTTGAGTTTTATGTATAAGGTATATGTCACATCGCGTGTCCCATTAAGTAGTTGAGTCATCGAGACAGAATGCGTTATCACCAGACTGCGGGTCTTCATGCAAAAATTTTACTACCCAAATTGCAACAAACTGGGATGAAATAGAAATTTATTTTGTTTCTTAATATGTTTAGTAGATTGAAGATAATAGAATTCTTCTAACATATATTTTTGTCATAAATGCATAAAATCCGCAGTCCGGTTATCGCTAAACCATGTCGAGCATAAACATGTGCACAAATGTTCATGTTTTGGCTCGGTACTTTATATTAACACCTTTCGAGCTAAATTGTAGATTTGGATTCAAGAAAAATTTAATCGGGAGACGTTCGATTCCAACGTCGTCGAAAGTCTATGCATCCTCTGAGTACAACATGGAAACCTATTTGTTTAAATCGATTATGAACGGACAATGCGTGTTCGCGTTCTTCAGAAAGATGTTTAGAAGTTTCGCAAATATAGTTTAGCAACTCCTTAAAACATAATTCCCTGGAAAAGAGAAACAGAACCGATTGACTGACTCTTATATTAGACTCTACATTTACCATCAGCGAAGAAAATGCAGTTAGTTATTCCACATAACTTAAGATCGCTGTATCATTACGAATTATTTATTATTTTTCTTCTCGGTTTTCGGTTATGTTAGTGCGGATTTCTGAAAATTTTGAACTGAGTTAAACATTATATCGTGCGAACAAAAATATCTAGATGCGAACGGACAAGAAAAAAGGAAAATTTTAATTTTATAGTGTAATTATTGAGAAAGCTTATTACTATTTTCTTGCAATTCACCAGTCGTTGATTTTTTTAGCTGCACGTAACGTATTCGTCTTAATTTAGATCAATGACATGAGAAAATGTGAATGTTTTTAATCATTTTTCGCGGATATTTAGAGCCATTAGATGATTTCAGGGATTTACATAATTTAAAGATTTAAAGCGTCACTTTGCCTGATTTTATGTTTTCTAAAAGATTTGGTTTAAATCGATATGTATCGTATTAAAATGGAATTATTTTAAGTGCGGTGGATCGTGAAAGTAACGAAATGCTTTCAGAAATTATATTTAATTCTTAGAGCGGAAGGAAACCAAATAAACATAAATAATTTATCATCTTAAGTATATAAAATATTTATCATGGAGTTCATATATCAACGACAATTTTAAAATACAATGTTTTTAGATGTCCTATAGACAAAAATTTATTATTGCATGTTGCTAAAAATATGATTTGGTATATAGAACGTTGTAAAACGGCAACAAATGATTTATTCAATAAGTCATATGTTTTCTTTCGATTGTAACCTCAACATAAATATTATTTATTTAGGCAACTGTGAATGACATTTTCATTAGAATTTTTACTGCAATTCAATGAATTTAGTTATATTTTTGAGTTTTTGGAAGATTCTTTCTTTGAATTCATAAGAATTCATTAAGCTCCTAAGTATGAAATAAAAATTTGATAAACGTTAGGGTACTTTCACTGTCCACTGCATTGCTAATGCCACGTTTTAAATCATGAATGTTGTACACAGAAGTGTTGAAAGCTGCGTTGTTATTGTCCAATGAACAGATAAGAATGAGAAGAGGACGATGACAATAGAACAATTTTCGAATGGTAAAATTGTTAGATCGAAATGTGATTTCATTGGATTTGGTACTCATATTTTATCGGTCGCTTGAAAAGAAAAAATGCAACAGTATCCGTTTAATAGACGCAGATTCAGGACCGTATCCACGATTAATATCAAGGAAGGAAGGTACCCTGAGAATTGTCACCTGTTACTTTTCTTCGATTCACTGGCTATTTATATTGTAGTATCGGAGACGAGGAAGACACACTGACAAGAGGATTACCTTAATTGTCCGATTTCAATCTGAACAAATTTTTATGTGTAGCCTATTGCTCAGCTGTTCAAACAGTGCACATCAGAAATCGAATTATAAATTTTCAATTGTTAACCCTTTCATTACAATGGACGAGATATCTCGCTTCCACGATGTCGAAGAAACGATGCTATGGACGAGTTGTCTCGTGTATCTGTATTATTGATATGATTTGATATGTTTTATTTGAAAATTTGTATGACAACTCTAGGAAACATGGAAAGTCTGTCATCGATTCTAAAACGTACGTTTAAGACGGTAGATGAACATTTTGAACACCTAAAGTAAAATATTAAATAACATTAAATAGATTTACCGGTGGTCGCGTCTCTCGTAAAGCCTGCGTTCTTCTGAAGTACGAATTTCTAGTTTAACCTTCACTTTCTGGGTTCAAGGTCACTTGGAGGTCATAGTACATATCTGAATGTGTTTTCTCGCGAGCTAAGCGATGCGGTAGAAGAAGATATGTAGTTAGTTTGAAAAAAAAACATTAATTACTTTGAAAACTTCAAGAAAAAAACAACATTTGAAAGAAAGAGTACCTGTGGGATAATGACCACTAAATACCATTCAAATGGCGTATAAAATATTCGTTCACGATTAAACAAGATTTTCGGTGGGTCATACTTAAGTGGGACCCTGTAGTACAGGGGTGGGCAAAAGTATTCGCACAACCTTCGACAAAGAATAACTTGTGTAAAAACACGTGTAGAAAGCTCAATTTTAAAAAAGTTCCTTTTTAAAAGGTGTGCGAATATTTTTGTCAATTGCTGTATCATTGGGGATCTTTGCAACAGGCATGAGCACAGATTGCCCTAAGAAGCACGGCGACGGCTCTGCCGAAATTGAACACAACGGAGCCACACCCACAGCACTTTATACAGTGCAAGATTCTTCCCACGACGTTCTTTGATCGCGAACGTCGCCCCTGAGGGCACTTCAGAACTTGCCTGCTGCGTAATATCGCTTCACAAAAACCTGTTGAAATTGAAATCGGACAATTGGCATCCTTACCTTGCGAGTACGATTGGAATAGTGTCAAAAGTTTGAATAGTCCCAAGATTAACCGCAATAAACCGCGGACCTAAAGGACTGAGCGTAAAGATTTATGGGTGAGAGGTCCTGACGCGAGCGGGGAGGGATGGTTGACTGCGGCCATGTTGCATGGTGAAAACTAATTGCCATCTATGTATATGACGTTGCGGAAACAACGAGCATCCTTTCACAATACACACTGGCATTTTTATAAATTAATGTGTATCAACGCGCAGGAAACACAAAGCCACGACGATTCACCAACTTTACCGCACGTGTACCGGGCAAAAAGTGGTTCTGGCGTACAGCGACCGCGTGTATTTTACAGACCATGTGTTACAGACGTTACAAATATTAATTTGAAGTCGCCTATAGAGCGACCACAGTGTTTACCATCCAAGATGGCCGACAAGTTGATACCCCTTCATCATGCACAGTCCTTTAGGTCCGTGCAATAAACACGTCTATTAAGCGGGCACTACTGTAAATGGTACATGCTCCGCGGAAATGGGGTGGAAGGGCTCTACAGTTATCCGTAGGGTGTGCTGTAGCACAAAATAAAAAATCATGGTACTCCTACGTGGGTAAAGTCTGAACATCGGTCATGCATAGTCACTAGAGTTAGTCTAACGAATTCAAACAGAAAGCTTTAGGGTTTAGCGCTGCAACTGGCTTTACTTTCGCAAGCTCCTGTATTTCGTGTCTGTTCTCAGATTTATGTGAGCTGGTCGTCGTTAATAAACGAGTCTTTCGCGTATTTTCAGCGCATATTATATAATCTTTATCTATCCGTGTAGTCGTCTCTGCCACACGCATCTGCGAGACGTACCGAGCTGTGTCGTATATCGGGTTTTATTATTTTTCTTTCAGTGAAAAGTTCCGTGAATAATGCAATCGTATTGCAACGCGCGAGAGACGCGGAAGAGATTGGAGACGCGGAGAAATCATTTTTCGTTCGAGCCTCGCGGCTCAGTTGCACAGTTGTTATTGTACCTTGCGGAACAAAGTCAATCACGTTTCACATAAACCTTTGATTCTGATGACATTTCATAGCGTAAGCTTCGTTCACGTATAGACACTGGTTAATCTGACGTTTACCACTAGTATGGTTAAGTTACATGTATCTACGAGCATCCTAGGCTTTGGTGTTCAAAATCAAAGAAAAAGATAGAAGCACAGTCGGAAAAACGTGGGCCGAGCTCTTTCTCTAATGTTAGTCTAGTCCTCGTGAGCACAGGTGTGCACGCCCTCTCATCGAGCACAGAGGAAGCGTTGTCCTTTCCCTTCACGGCGTAAAGTCTGAGAATCGCCAACGCGATCGCGTGTGCGATCAGAAGAAAATCATCATTGCTTTTTCTTTTTCGTTCTCTATTCTATGTTCTATATTCACTTATTTTATTTTATATATATATCTTTTTCGTTTGTACTCTCTTTTATTGCTTTGTTTCTGGTTGGTAGACACGGAATGCTCACGCACACGCTCACACGCATCATGTACACTCGCATTCGCATATGTTACGATTAAACCTCTAACACGTATCACGTTTCTAAATGCACACGGACAACACAGACTCTCCTCTACTCTAATTTTAAACACTTACTGAATCTTCTCATTAGATTGCCGGTGAAGGATTCGGGGGCCGTGTTCTCTTCGCACCTGAGGTCGCATATCGTCGGATCGGTTTTCGGTAGCTTTAAATTCGGTACGGACAATAAACGACCTTCCCGTTTCGCCTGTTTCATCTTGACGATCTTCTTGAGTCGCGGCGGCTTCGGCTCCGGCTCCGGCAACGTTAAGTTCTCTGGCCTGATAGCTGACGGTATCGTCGTCGTCGTCGTCGGCGTCGTCGGTACGTTCTCGTTGTGCGACCGCAACGGTTCTTTGTTATTGTTCTCTCCTTCGACGACCGGGCTCTTCGCCTCCTGGATCGTTCTTTTCTTGTCATCGTTCAATGGGCTTTCGTGGCCCGGTATCGAACCTTCCGATGACACCGGCGATTCGGAGTCGACACTTTCGACCGGCGACAACGGACTCGCGGATTCGTTGACGTTACAGTAAAAAACGGAAGATTTCTGACCGCTACTATCGGTGCCTACCTGTTAACAATGGGGTACTTGTACATACCTTTTTCAAACTTCGAAAACGGATTCGTGTTATTGTATATATTGGTCACTTTTGCGATGCAGAAAGCGCCAACGGTCAAGGTTCAAAGCTGTCGTTAGAGCCACGTGTACATGGAACTCCTCAGGAAGCAGTTCGCCTGTCCTATCCACCAATTAGACGAAGCGAAAGGATGCGTGAAGCGGGTGTTCAAAGCAACAGGCTTCTCTTTGGTAATTATATAACGCACAGTCGGATATTTCACCCAAAAAGACGCAACAACGCCTATTGCGCAACATGATTGAGCGTTAATGTTAGTGATTAAGGGTAGCGTCTCTTTGGGTGACCTTGACGAAATGACAGTCGCGCGTGACTGTGTATACGTACGCGAGGATTGCAAAGGTCCGGGATTTCGCTTCTGATACGGCAATAATGCAAAGATGGGATTTCTTAGTAATCAAAATCGCTAGATGAAAGATCAATCTAGGATGCTATTTGGCTGAAAAGTCCTATTTTTACGTTTACGCGGCGTAATTGTCATTATTCGGCTGCATATCGACAGCCACGATAGGCGGCAGCACTGTCGCCCGTCACATCCCAGATAGCACCGGACGTCCGTTGACATTATTCGGACGTCCGTGGGATATACAGAGGTCCACTGGACATCCATCGGATGTCCGGGTGCTATTTGGGATTGCTTCTCGCGGCTCCGCGACATGCAGCCGAATAATGACAATTACGCCGCGTAAACGTAAAAATAGGACTTTTCAGCCAAATAGCACCCTAGATTGATCTTTCATCTAGCGATTTTGACTACTAAGAAATCCCGTCTTTGCATTATTGCCGTATCAGAAGTGAAATCCCGGACCCTTGCAATCCTCGCGTACGTATACGTGTCTAGCGTTGTGTGCACGCACACACATTCACACGCGACTGTCGTCTGCCGGAGTAGACGCTACCCTTAACGAATTGCGCAACCTGTTGTGTAAAATCAGAATTTCCTGATATTATTTGCACAACAAACGGGTTCCGCAACGATGTGGACTGTGCTGTGTTGCACAAATTTTGTCAGACGAGTCTCATCACTGCTGCTGTGTGTGTGTGTCTGGCTGTCTGTCTGTGTGTCTGATTGCTCAAATTATGTGTCAACGTGAATACAATTTGGATTTGCGCAACAATTATTGTGCATGATGTCCATCCAAATCCATATTGTATTAATTAGTATCATTCACGATCAATCATGTTGCGCAATAGGCATTGTTGCTGGTTATTATGTCATTGAAATCAATGAGATGGACTTCATTCTATATAATTACCGTTTCTCTGTTTACTTAATGTTATTTCAAACTAATCGAATATTTCGGATTTGCCTTTTTTACTACAACTGTAGATTTTACATAATTACGTCTAATACATGCGAAAGTAGCGATCATATTAAAATGAAAATTTTTCATACAATTTAATCGCCAACGTAACTATTTATTCTACTATCAATTCAATAAAGCAAGAATCATTTTTGCCTCACAGACCTTTTTTGATTTATAAATTTTTTATAATCTAATTGACATATTGCTTGTTACACACCGCTTGCCGATATTAACAAAATGTTAATTCAAGTTGTTCAGTCGTTTCTATTTTTTTCACTGATAGATGAGAGAATGAAGTTGGAAAAGAGTATTGCACGTGTAACTGTATTAGTTTTAAGAAGTGTGGCTCGAAAAAATGATTCGTGCTGATTGTGTGTAATACAATGCAGATATTAAAATATTTGTATAATATTTTTTAATATTACAAGACTTCCGTTTAATATTGCCATTGGTATTGTGTAAAAATTGTGTGAATGATAAATAAGGCTCTGTCGTGTTTGAAATAACATACAAGGTAGTTTTGTTTTTGTACTGAACAAACAAGTTAACGTTGTACAAACAAAAGCAAAGAAATAAAAAATGTAAAACAAGGGCTCTAATGTAATGACTACGATGCAAGGAAGAACATATCACTTCTATTAGTTGCTACTACTTTTTTCAATATACTCCACACAAAATTATTCACACGAAGCTGCACGTTACGTTAGTTCAATGGCACACGATGAAAAAATGTTAAAATGTGTTCTGGATCATTTTCAAAGAGTACACAAATACTTTCATCAATCTACATCATTATTTTGTTCTTCTGATAATGAAGATTCTCTCGCACATAAGCAAATAAAGAGATTTAAAAAAATATGAACTGACAAGGGAAGTTCGCCAGATGTTAAGTTTATTTGAAACATCAGATTTTGATTAAAAGTTACAAGACTTCTGTGAAAACAAAATATACAATGACATTTAATATCCGTACATTATTTAAAACAGTATAGTTTTTTTTTTTAATTGATCGAACGACTTGCTTCTTTTGAGAAACTGGAAGAATTAGTTTACTAGATCTCGCGAGAAAGAGATTTATAAAAATTTGCAATTGCTCGAAATCGCGGAGAAAATTCTAAAAGTTATATTGCATGTATTAATAGACACGGATTCAAAAATTGTGAGAAGCAATCTTTACAATTTTCTCCATAAACCTTGCCAATCACAATTTTTTCCAATTTTATGTTTTTGCATCATCTCCCTCTCTCCTCTCTAAGTAAACTAATGCTTTCTACTTCTCAAAAAAAGTCAAATTGTTTGCACTAATCTAAAAAATGTTATTCTCCCTTAAAGAGTGTACGAGTATTAGTGGTAGTCACTGTACATGTCACTTGCTCAAAAAATTGAATATCTATGAGCAAAATGATTTCTGTTTAACATAATTATAATTCTTTTCTCTTAATCGATTTCCAGCTAATAATTTTTTACATTTGATAAATTTAAAAATTAATTTTACACTTTTTGGACAACGATTGTGGCTGCAAGTTAGTTAATTATAATGAGGTAATTATAAATCGTTGACGTCAATAGAATTGTTGTAACCAGCCACAAATAATTTTATCAATTGAATAATAGAAAAGAATACTCAATTATAAATAAAAGTTAATGATTTTAATACAGTGATCCTTTAGATTATTTTTATATGTAGTCACAAGAAAACCAAGAAATCAAAAAAGTTGTAATGACACTTGTTTCAATTCTTTGACTATCTTCGATGGTTTTGTAACTTTTAAACACTGTTGATTCAAAATTAACTTAACTCAATGCTTTATAATATAACACTTATGCAACTGTTTGCACGATAAACATAAAAGACACGAGTAGAACTCATTGTTAATTTGTCACAGAGTTATTTGTATCAGAATAGTATTTATTTTCAGTCTTTACTTTGGATAAGCGTGAATATTTACGCTTTGAACACATTAAAAATCCCTCGCAAAATCTTCTAAAAAATAAATTAATACAAAATATGACAGCTATTCTTCTGGATCTGGAAATAATTTAAATTATATTGTTACATTTGCAGATAGTAAAGCTGTCGATAGCATTGACAATAATTATTTAGAGAGCTTTGTTTCCTAAAGTAAGCTTCTTTGTAAAAGAAAAAAAAAGAAAATAATATTGTATTGATACGACATTAATTTGTTGGTAATACATTATACCAGCCCACCAGGCGAACTATTAACAAAATTGCGCCTGAAAGCTCCCAAAAAGCCTACTTTTCTATCTTACCGTTATTAGCTCTATAAAGCTCATATATAGATTTGTATATATTCATAAAAATGATTACGGTACCGTCGATTTCCTCGCAATCGGCTAGGAAAATAAAGTGTGTGGTCAGATTATTGTTCGAAAAACAAATGATTGTCGTTGTCTTCGACAAGCGCTGTATAAACTAAATCGCAAAGTTAATGTACGTTGTCTACCATTATTTGCTTGACTAATAGCTACAATAGCCACACCCTGTTAATTGTAACGTGCCCTCTTTATGAAACATAACAAATATTTAATAAAATACGTAATATGTACTATCATCATTAAGAATTTAATGTCCCTAAATGATCGAAATGTCACACTGTGGAGCGTAGCCTTCGAAACTCGGCCGTCGCGAGTAAGTAAATCCGAGCGCTGATCTAGAGTATTGCAGAATATTGTAGAATATAAACTCGTAGAATCTGACGAACTTTCCTTGCGAGTTACTGGTTTAAGTTTCTGGCTATACACGTGAGATAATACTATTCAGACGAAGAAAGTGGTTAGGTAATTCCCCTTGCGTACGGTGATCTACAAGGGAAGGTATATTTGATGAGTATAAAAGAAAGCATACAAGTACCCCATTTTGAGACGTCACCAAAGCCGGCGTGAAAGTACTTTTTATTTTCAGATCAACCTTGCTGAGCTGCCTCTTCAGGCTGAATCCTTTCCAGCCGTGGTTTTTCGCGCATTCTTCTTCGTTCACCGGTTGGCCGGGCTTACTGATTTCGTTTACGGATTCCTCCGTGATTCGTTTCTCGTTATTGCAGCCGATTTGCTGTTGTTCACCGCGGAGTGGGCACTGTTGCGATTGTTGTTGAGCATTGTCGGCTACCATTGCTAATAAGGCTTCAGACGGCACAGTAGAGTCTCGGTGAGTCTGATGAATTTAACATGTTGGATTTTTGCAGAATGAATCAAGGCACACAAAAAAGCAATAGATTTAATACTAAGTTCTAGAAGCAAATCATTTGTTCACATGTTATATGCGTACAATATACAGCATTATTGCATGTGTTGTAATATGTTGTTAGCAACGCATATATATCTCTTCTTAACTGTTATTATATTATGTAATATGTATATTCTGCGTATATATATATATATATATACTCTGATGGTTATAAAATCGAGTATAACACATAAGCTTATCGTTTTAATTAGTATATTATGCTATATTAAATATAAATATGTTAATAACTAGATGTTTCATTACAAGTAGAGAAAAGTGTATTTATAAAGATAGTGCTAAGGTCAGCCTCCAAACGGATAGATATCGCAAACGTATGGTCACTTGTCACTTCCCAAACAGACGTTATTTGAAAATGATTACGATGAAGAGTGCGGACAAGGGAAGGCGTTCGTACATCTTACAAACTGCATATCAATTTACGCTAGTTCACATTAATGCATGACGTACCTAAGATGCTCATAGAAACAATTTGCTTTATTTCGAAAAGCGGGATTCGGGTTCTGGCCATGTCCCGAATTGGACGTAGATTTGGATGCCGCTATCATCGTACTGTATCCCCCGTACTCCTCTTCACCTCCGTGATCCTCTATACTTTGCCATGTGTTTGCGTCCCTTCAGGCGGCGCTGCTTTCAATCGAGTTGATCAAACGGACAACATTCACTCTCCTCCTTGTCCCCTTCCACTATCCCATTCCACTACCAGGAGCACACTCCAGCGTCCCCCACTAAGACCGTAGACTGGACGCGCAATGTGTCACATATTGCTCTGGTCATCAGAGAGAGGGTACTTGTATTCCCCTCGATTGAAAGCAGCGCCGCCTGAAGGGACGCAAACACATGGCAAAGTATAGAGGATCAGGAGGTGAAGACGAATTCGGGGGATACAGTACACCGGTCGAATGATAGCGGCGCTGGCATCCAAATCTACGTTCAATTCGGGACAAAAAGCTGTGTAGCTGGCTTATGGCAATACCGCATCCTTAGTATATGTCAGTGGGCGACGTTTGTCAGGTCATTCGCCCCACTCAATTAGTGTTACACGTCGCGCACGCGTAAAATGTCACGTATTAATCTGCTTATCGAAGAGGCGGTAAACTGTATCCCTCTCGATTTTCCCGATCTGGCGACACTGGGCGAAACTGACTTTCAGTTTCTTCTGTTCGCATTACTCTCGGTGTCACTTCAGACTAGATAACTGTCCTCGCGTAATCGCAATACGAACAATAATCATCCGTGCGCGAATGTGCTTAAAAATACTTAGCATCCGTAGAAACATCAATGTAAACGAATACATTTCGTCGATGATCAACTAAATAGCATGCATGTTTAAACATTGAAAGAAAAACCGTTCACTTCCAATCTGTGTGGATTACATTCGTTCATACGTTCTCTGAACATTGACGAATTGGAGATAACGTTGATAAGCAAAAAACATATTCGTACATAACACATGTTCGTACATTACGAACGAATGTGAAAATGAATTTTCTCTTGCGGAAGGCTCTTTGAAAAATGTTTGAATTACTGTAGCTTTCAGTAATGTGGCACGTTCGTTTGTCAGACTGTCAAAGCCATCATCTCAGCATGTATCGTCGTCAGGAGTAATAGACTACATACTTGGATCGCAAAATGTATCTAGCGTATCGAAAAAGTATCATTACTGTCGCAATTTGCATAGTTGCAAGCAAATGTATTGGGACATTCTAATATTCTCAGTAAACTAGCTGAATTACTTTGGTGATTACGTTTAGAAATATTTGAAATCACCTGGTACGACCGTCATGACTTGTTCACTTATAGCTGTGATAATCATACGTAGCTGAAACATTTCAGAAATCGTTGTTACAAATCAAGATATCATCTGTTCAGAACATTATTAATCTGCTCTAAAATAAAAGAAAATCATATTGGAAAGCATTATTCTAGGTCGGAAGAAATGCTCAATTTTCGAATGAAAATAGCTCCACGTGTAAAGGGTTAATTCTTCTAATGTATTTATTGTTCTAAATCACACCTATTCATTTTTGTCATAAATGCCTAAAATCTGCTATCTACTTATGTATGTATAAAGACTTTCTCCTAACAAATAAAATGTCTGTTGTACACATAAACAATGATCATCCCTTCAGTTTTCGATCAAACTAAAGTGTCTGTATTCGAAATCGAATTGCTATAGTAATACAAACAATTTCTATAGTGTCAGAAATTATTGAAAATATTATAAGTTCGCAGGAGATAATCACTTTAAATAATTGATAATAAAAAGCACATGAATACCTTAAGAAATTAAATTGCTTTAACTTTATAAACTGCATATTCTATGCGAATTTACTACCTCGTTATTGGTCAATTTTCTTCTTTTGAGCGACTATTAATATAAAGAAAATACTTGGTGTATTGAGTTTAAAATTCAAGTTCCATATAACTGATGCAATAAACATCGTTTTAGGTTTCATCACTATTGCGCAGCTTTCCACTTTGCAAAAGAAAATATTTATTCGTTGTCATTTGTGTTCATGGTACAAGAACTATTATTAAGCTCTCCACGCACATTTCGATTTCTTCCGCAAACAATACGATTGCGATAATTTTATTGCGATAATTCACGTTCACGCTGATTGTTCCGTGTGTCTTGCGCTAACTGTACTTTGTTCGTTGGATTTCTGGTACGAGATGCCATCAAACGTTTATGTGAAAATTGGCGCACTCGTATATCTCACTGCGTTCGTCAGTACATTATACGTGATTCGTGCTCGATAATTTCGCAATTGTAACGACGTCAATTTCTGTAGCAGTAAGGAGGATGGTTAAAGGGTAGCCAACTTTTGGGTAGCTCAGAGGTCCAAAACATTGATAAAGCGTTACTCTTTAGAAAGTATATTCTTTTATTCTTAGGAAGTGTAAGCCTACCATTATTTGTGGAAGTTGATAAAAAGGTGGATGATGCAGGAAAGCATAGAACGGAAAATTGAAAATCGTTAATTTCAAGTAGTCATCACTTGGTAAACGTTGCATGAAATGTAAAACTTCAAACTCTGTTTCACAGCTAAAAGTCAATATTTACAAACTGATAAAGATATAATTAACGTTCGTGCACAGGATAAAGATAATTTGTGCTGCAACTTGCGTATAGGATGGGTCAGAATATATCGACGTCAACCAAGGACACTAAAATAAGATACAAGTTTCTTCTTTGGATATATGGCAGAATTGGATGGTAGTATAATTGTTATCCGCATAGTTTGAGTACCATGTTGCCATAACGAGATTAGAGCAATTATGTATTTCTAATAGTGCATTGAATCATGAAAATGTTCTATAGTTCACAGTTGGAGTTAACTTCAAGAACATTGTTTAGAACTTATCTGAACTATTGGCGACACAATCTTGTTTTCGTGTTACAGCTTATTTCGTGTTGGAAAATAAGTTCTAAACAATGTTCTTATTACATTGTTCAACCTTCCCAGGTAGCACCCGACGTCTCATAGACGTCTGTTTTATGTCGTTTTTAGGTCTGAACGTCTCGCGTCCCAAAAACACGTCTATTTGGAGACGTCTCAAAGACGTCTTTTCGGAGATGTCGTCTAAAAAACGCCTAAAAGACGTCTTTCAGACGTCCGAATGTCTTGCGGCAGGCGTCTTACAACTGTCTTTGAGATGTCTCTGTGCTATCTGGGTTTAGAGCTAACTAACTGTAAGTAAAATTCGTCATAACACATATATGTAACACGATGTAACACATCAGTGATCGCTAATAAACGCTGATGCGACATTAAATAAATAAATTTAAAAATGGGTTGTATCGGGCATATGTTTAAGTGAACTTTTTGTCTTATTTTAGTATCCTGAATCAGTCCCCATTGTACTTCCCACCTGTTCTGACTCCCCCTTGCAAGTTGCAGTGCAAGTTATCTTCATCCTTTGCAACAATGTCAATCATATTTTTATCAGTTTAATTTCACGTGCAATATAAATATCGATTTTTGGCTGTGAAGTAGATTTTGAAGATTTCATGCATTTTTTATGCAATTTTTCGATCTACACGTTTCCTACTTCATCTAATTTTTTTACAATATTCCTATAATTTTGCCTAAAAATAATGGCGGGTTTACACTGTCTCAGAACCTAAAGAATAACTTTTTATCAATATTTTAGATATGTGGGCTACCCAACATTTGGCTACTCTTCGACATCCTCTTTTGTTGGGCACTTTTAGCTGGATACTGGTCGTGTCGATTGTTTCGTTCTTCGTTTCTACATGTTGAATACCCATTGAACGTCTAAATATGAACCAAAGCCAACGATAAAACAGAAAACACATCTACTAATTTACTACCTACTTCCATCGGGTTCTTTTTATTCATTAACAACGTAATATCGCATGTCATTGAACGTAAAGATAAACATTCTAACTGTTTCGTTAACGAAAAATATATTGTTCTTACTTGTTTCAACGAAGGCAGACACATAGTTGGCTAAACATTAAATGCACAAGAAACATGAGTAGCTATTTAGGATGAGTACGTCGGTTGTTTTTTTTATTGTTTTAAGATTAAGAACGACAGTTTCGGTGTTGGAAATAGTATGGGAATATTTAACGACGTGTATAAGTAATATTTATGTAATATGTATCCGTCATTAAAGGCTCCAATGTAGATTTAAATAATTGTTAATGCAGTAACTTACATAAATCTGTTACAGCTAAATTTCTACTTTCGGCTCATGGAAAATGACAAGTTTGACCACTAGTTGCCGATAACATTCTCGTTTGTTGTTTATAAAACTCTTAATTTACTCTGATACTCTAATTAGTTCTCTCCTAATGTCTATCTTCTAATGTTCCAAGCAGAAAATAAACATGTGTTCTGTATACATGTGTGTATGTACGTTTTTGTATTCAACACGAAATGTATTTCATACTTCATCAAGAGGATGATCATGAAAATACAGTAACACTACCAGTGTAAAGTTTTTAATAAAATACTACTGAAATAAAATCGTCGACAATTGTTTCATTATATTCTAAAAATTTATCAACTTTGCTATACGATTTCCCGAGAAAACCACCGTCTTGGGAAACAATTGCAGACGAAATCAGTACGGAACGCTGATTTAGGTAGACTGCGGATCTTTATGCAATCATGGCTTTTGAAAATGTTCGAAAAAGGCTAGGATATAAAATATGATAGAATTTAGTACGATTTTAATTTATTTCAGATCTGAAAAGACTACTACCAAGGGGAATAAGATTCTATTTTATTTCACTTTCTTAAAATTCGTCTACAAAAATTAAAAATTGCATAAACATCCGCAGTCTAGTAATAATGTAATATCGGTAATTCAATTAAAAAGCTCTGTAAATACACAATAAAAATAAAATTGTTAAAACAGTGCATAATTAAATTAAAAATACCGTTTAAAAAATTTGTGTACTTAGATAAATGTTTGAATTTATGTAAACAAATAGTAACGTTCCCTCATTGCTTGCGACGATGGTAATAATAACAAAGACACAATTCCTGCATGTTAGCAAACTTTCTGCTTGGAATACTTGAGAATACTACTGATTTATATTAACTTAAGTATTAAAGTTTCTTTTATCTAAAAAGATGAGTTAGTCGAAAGCAGCTGATGGATTAGAACACCGTGAGACACAATCGTGAATTCGAGAAAAACAGACTCAATGATAAAGATCAAGCTTTAATGGCGTGTATCGTATTCGATGGTTAATGTTAGTTACAGCTTTTTTATATGTAAAGAGTTAATATAAAAGAGGAGATGTTCTTGTAATGTTACCGATGTAAGTTTTATTCGATTAAACAGTTAGTCGGTTTTGTATATTGTATATATTTAATGTAAAGTCGGTTATTGTCCTCGCTAGGGATTGTTTAATATTTGTTATTTCTACCTTAGTACGGTAAATGTAAGAACTGTAGGTCAAAGTGATGATATTTTATTAAACAACGTAATGCGCCAGTTACTTTTTATCTGAAAAATTAAACGGTTTATTCATCCAAAATCTTCTTTTTTTTTTACTTATATATTATTATTGAAGGACCTATTGAGAGTGACAAAAGGAAATGGTGGTAAACACCTACATAACACTGTCAGGATACTATTATATCGAAGATAATACGGTCATATGGTCTACGATTATTTAATGAAGTCTTGGCATTGGCAATGAAAGCTGTTATAATATTATGGTAACATTATCGAAACTGGAAGATTTTATAGTATTTACAAAGGATAAGAAGCCTTATAAGTTACGAATTTCGGTATAACAAACTGAACATTCAAGTTCGTTAGTCTTTTTACAATCATGCAATAATGAAGATAATTACTTTTAGTGATTAGGAAAAGCATAGAAAATATATATATATATAATATGTAAAAGTTTGAAAAAACATCTTCTCGGTTGTAGTCGAAAAGTTTTGGAGAGGGTAACAATTTGAACATTTAAAACGATCATTATTAAGAAAGAAATACATTTTACCTGATCTGTGCTAGGACTCCTCGCTTTGTCTTCGTTTTCCCGCTTCAAATCATCTTGACGCTTAGGGCTGCGTAACACGCGCTGACATGGGTCTGAGTTACCACCAATGTCCGCCGTGCTCAACACAACCAAAGAAATTTTCTGCACGATGTCTATTACTACCAAGCCGGTCTCGTTTCCGTAAGCCATTCTGCAACGAAATAATTATCGTTTCCGATTAGTTTTCGTCCATGTGAATCTGACAAAATGTTAAGATTTTCGAACTCTTGTTACGTCAACGTTGGAAACTTCAAAGGGGGGTTTCTCAAGATAAAAGTCTGCTCTATCGCGTGATATAGTTCGATTTTACGCTGGACCCTTATTTTTTAAGACAGACTGAAAAATATCTTCAGAAATTGGTGCAAAAGTGGTGTCTCTCCTTCTTTAATGATTGTTTAAACACGTTTACATGTTTACATAATTACATTGGCAGAATATATTGGTTACAATAGTGTTTAACTTCAATAAACAAGATTTATTTAGGAAAAAGTTATGTTTGTTCAACGTTACTGTTTGAAATCGGACATTTCGTATGCAACAACCTAATACAATAAATAAATTCGGAATTTGCTTTGATTTTTATTCAGGTTTTCGGCGTTTTTCGTCATTGTGCGCCGTCTGGCCATAAGTGTTAAGCATAATTCTGATACTCACAAGCCGTAGGAAGTGTTCAAACTAAGTGCTGTTATATTCTCAGGTTGTTCGCCGCTGGGAGCAACCGTTAAGCAGACCAATGTCGCCTGAAAGCCTGCAGCTCGCTTCTGTAAACCAGTCTTAACTCTTAGCGGTTGATTCGTTTCAGAGTTCTTAGTTTCGCTACTCCCTGAAGTATTACCAGCCGGAGAATCGTGGTCGGAAGAGCTTTCCACCTCTTTCGGTTGATCTGTGTTGGGTGTCAATGAGATCTCCAAGGTCTATAATGGAAAGAAACAAGTATTTTTTACAGTTCGAGAGATGTCATGAAAGTTTCGGTAAATAGACTTACACAAAATTAAAGTACTATAAAAATGAAACTATTTCAGTGTTAACCCTAAACAACTATCATTGTACACAATGTGGAGTATGTGAGATATGCTGTTCCTGCATAGATCCGTGGATCATAAAACCTTTTACTTCCATTTTAAATACAATCAAATTTGAATCACAAAATTCGAGATATATAATCTGCAGCCACTTTGTGTGCAGTAAATATCCAAATTTTTAACCAAATCTGATTGCTAGACAGCGGATTTTGTGCTTCATAACAAAAATGAGCAGGTATAATTTAGAATTGTAAACAAATTAGAAGAATTCTAACATACTGTTATATTATTTTGAACCTATTAAACTTACTGAGAGAAAAATTAAGTTTCTATTTCACTCCGGATTGTTGCAATTCGGGTAGGAAATTTTTATTTTGCATAAAGATCCGCAGTCTACTGATTGCGTACTGCCATCTACGTTAATTTATCCACAGTAATTTTTAAAGAAAGTTGCTATTGAATACTGTAGTGTAAATTTTCATTTATGAAAGTGTAATCGTATATGCTAATCAGTAGTATAACATGTTATACAATTCAATGATTTAATATTTGTAGATATTTTTCCCTGTCTTACATTAAAAAATTAAATTGTCACGGATATCCTTTTCAGAGATATTACTTTTAATATTTTACATTCATTCTATTCCCTTAAGTGAAGGATAGTGGTAAGAATAATAATTAGTCCAAATGCGTGGTATTGTGAATATTATAAAAATATTTCTATAAAATCTTCAAATACAACTCTTCAAAAAATTACTGTAAGAAATTAGATCATAGTTAGGTGTCTACTATTGGAAATAATATTTTATCCTCCAGGGGGTCTAAAAGACGCTATGTAATAAATAGATAGCGGATTTTTATGCATAATAAAAATTTTCTACCCGACTTGCAATCAACTGAGTTGAAATAGAAATTTATTTTCTTTTTTAATATGTTTAATAGATCGAGAATAATATAACAGTGTTTTTAAATTCTTCCAACGTTTTCGCATTGCACCTACGCATTTTTCTTATGAATGCATAAAATCCGCCGTCTGGTAATAAAAATATGTCCGGAGTAATTGAATGTATCTAAAACGACTTTAATAAATGAAAAAGTAGCGCTCTTCAGCCGTGGTCGCAAAAGTGATTAATAATTATCAATTACGCGTTACACAATTATATAAAGCGAAAGTATACATAATAAGTCCAATGATTTTAAAATCCATGTTTCATTAGGAACTCTTCAATTAGTTTGCAGATATAAAATGAATTTAAAACCTCTTTCGAGCTATTCATTTTCTATTATTTCATTTATACACGAACAATTTAGTAATTTCAAATAATGACTGCAATCTCACAATCTTCACTTGTGACGAGACGAGAGTTAAATTAAGAAAGCGTCGTACTATGACCACTTATTATTCCTAATGCGAAAAAATTGAAGTGTCTATGAGAAATTTTCACCACAAGATTGGATTAATTCTAGTTTCTTGAAAATGAAAGTTGAAAACACAAACACCAGAAACTAAAACGCTAACTCTAATGTTTTTTTAAAGTTACTGCCTGAGGATCCTACTCTGCACGAAGCTTACTGCATCTACAATAGAATTATTTGTTCAACAATATTTATACGATCATTTACAATCATTTAAAGTATCATTACATTGCAGAATACATTGTAAATTATAATATACTTTCAGAATGAGAATATTATTAACAATTACGACAATGGTTCAGAATACATAGAGAGAAAAGCAAATTACTTACCACCACTTCAGACATACTCTCTACTTTTTTGAATTTAAACAAAACAACGTGTCTCCCGCTTCCTGCGATCGCTAATTTCCGACTCTCAGGACAGAGGAAGATGAGCTGTATCGCCAACGGGTCTTCTTCCGAGTCTATACTACGCGTTCTACCTTTCTCAAAAAGTTTGGCTGTCTTTAGTTTGTAAAGAACTTGTAAACTGCCCGCAGATGCGTCCCAAAATTTTATACTGCCATCAGCGTGTCTGCAATTAAAACGTTCGTATTATCCTTGACATGTGATATTCATGGTCATATTCCTCGAAAGAAGCCGTTTGTTAGCAAAGTTAATAAGCAGAAGAGACTAAATTTCGCTAAAAAATATGTCAATAAAGATAAAGATTTTTGGAAACGCGTTATATTTCCTGACGAAAGCAAATTTAACATGTTTGGACCAGATGGATGCCACAAAATTTGGAAATTAGCAAATAGAAAAATGGATCTTAAAAACCAACGTCCAACCGTTGTATGTCCAACGTCCAAAAAGTTGTAGAAATCAATTTTTACTATTGTTTTTCACAATTCCGACCAAATACATTTTCTCAACATATTTTTTAAACGTCATTTACTAAACTAATTCTTCTAGCCTAACAGAGAAATTAAAGTCTTCTGGTCCATTCATAAAAAAGTTATTCTGATTTAAAGCGTGTGTGATCAGTTATGCTCCTAACTGTATATTGTTTTTATAAATGGTGAAAATCCAATTATATATTAATTTTTTTTTAAATTTCTTTTATATCTAACTAAATCTATCTATTACTTACCCTGTGACAATAATTTCGTTATAACTACTTGAGCTTGAACTCCATTCTCCGCCAGATATCGGCCAATCCTTTTCACTAAACCCTGTCTTTTTCTGTGACTTAGATCCAACTGAATAAAAGGCAGGTACTAAATCCGATAGACAGTCTGCGAAGTATGCACAACACGTCACCGGTGACTCGTGTATGTCCATTGGGTATGGATTTTCGAAACACGGAAATCCGGGAGTTAATAAATCTATCACAACCAAATCATTATGTAGCAGAACCACCACAGCATATGGTTCCTGATAATCTGTGGAAGGAAAACAGAAATATTTATTACAATTCAGATGTCCTATGAAAATTCGATGCGATCAAAAATATTATGTTCAGGCAAATAAATTGGCTCTTTATAATTGACTATTAATAGTGTCTTCCATTACGCATATATCAGTAAATATCAATGCCAGTGAGTAAATTATAAGGAGTCAATGGATGAACTTGAAAATAAATTTATATACCACTGGTCCATGGATTTTCGCACAGTGTTATGAAGTCTATCACATTATGCTCCATTTCTAATACGGTAGTAGTTTTCCCATGTATAACAGTTATGCTCGGGGTTCGCCCAGTTGTATCGTATGCCAAACCACCGGAGAATATAACGTACGCTTCCCTGAGGAGAAAAAGATTACAACATTAAGAAAAACTCATATGCTCGTAAAAACGAGCAACATTTTTCGAAATCGATGCATGTTTTGCACGATGATAACTTCAGTAATGTACAGATTGTCCCAGATTTAACCTACCAAACGATGTCAGTATGTTCCACGAGTACAGACAACCCCTAAGTACTATGGACATTGAAACTTACACAACTACTACGTGTAGAAGGTCTCACACAGTCCACTAATACTTATTGCGTCATTACGTACACGCCAGTATCGAATAAAGATTACATTCAATTGTGCTCCATACATTAATAATGAAACGTTTCCACCATAACTGAATGCTGGCAATAATCCTCAGTAATCCACGTTTCGTGATAATTACATAGCGGAAATAATATAAAATGCAGGAGTTCAATAAAAGTTTCTTTCCTCCATTAATAATATTAATATATCGATATTCTTGAATTCTTTAATCTTTCTATGGTTTTAATTTCCGCTTAGTCATTGTTGTCATAAATGCAGAAAATAGAATAGAATAGAGCAACGAAAATTAGGAACAGTCTCACGGACTATAGTATTTAAAGGGTTGATTAATTAATCCGACTACAATTAATTAACCCTTTAATATATACTAAGTTAATATATACACATGTACACAATTAAATTATTTGTCTACAACTTTAGGAGTTGAATCTTAAAAAAATAGCATAGTCACGATGCCGTCAATGTGACGACATTCATCCCCAAAGGGTTAATAAACATGTTTACAGCACATAATGATTAAGAAGAACATAATCTCACGAATGCTTCACTTCAAAGTACAATAATATTCAAAACATAAACATTCAAATAACAACCGATTGGTTTTTGTTAATACTGTGAAAACAGATCGATAATATTTGCTCAATACGATCTAGTAGTTTGTGCTGATAACAATAAATATGACTAACGAAAGACATACAATTTCATATCTAATATACATTTTGAAACTATACATATGTATACAGAGTATTACAGAGTGAATCACGAATCGTGATCAGTAGAGATTACTCTGTTATTAGCTGTCCGATCGAAAATGTTTTTATCACATATACATGGTTTCAAAAGAACTTTCACGTGATTACAGCAAATTTAAAAAAAAAAAATTTTTAAAATCAACTTCTTGCAATCTTCTATGCAATTTTTTTGCAATTTTTTTAATGTCATGATACGTTTCCGAATTCGCCTTGAAGTCCTCTAACAAATAGACGTAAAAAAATTATAGGTGTACTTGCAAAAATTTGAAGGTGACCTTGAAAAATCATAAAAAAAGAGTTGACGAAAAATTTGCTATAATCACGTGAAAGCTCTCCTGAAGCCATGCTATACCCGATGAAAACATTTTCGATCGGGCTGCTAATAACAGAGTAATCTCTACTGATCACGATTCGTGATTCACCCTGTATATACAGACAAAAGTTTGAATTTGAATTAAGATAACTATGACTCATGTATTTCCACGCTCTACTAAAAGAAAAAGCAATCAATTATTGTTTTAGATTTTTTTATAATTTTATGATGAATCACGCACATACAAACGAGTTTACGAGTTTGAAAACGCAGCCGGATACGCGTGCTAGTAGAGAGGGATCGTCTGACGCGTCTGACCATGACCAACCAATTCTACTTCCTGTGTATACGGTCTGACTCGTAATTGATGGAACACACTTCAAATCTTAATCAAAACTTGCGAGAAAATATGAAAAGTTTCTTTTTACAAGTATAACTTGTATGCATATTGACAATTTCATCGATATTGGTTTATGAATTATAAACGATCAAAAATGATGAAAATTTTATTGTCCTTCTATTCTATTATTCATCGATTTTTACAATTTCTAATAGTTTATAACTCGTAAACCAACTGATCCATTTCGATGAAATTTTCAGCATGCATACACATACATAACTTATATGAAACTACGGAACAAATTTTTCAAATTTTCGTCACAAGTCCAAATAAAAATGCAGAAAGAAATATTTATTATTTATTTTGGTAAGTCAGATCAAACGCAAGTTTCAATTTTATAACTAGACAGCGGATCTTTATACAAAACAAAAAGTTCATACTTGAATTGCAACAAACTGGAGTGAGGTAGAAATTAATTTTCTTCGTTAATACGTTTAATAGGTTGAAAATAATATAACAGTATTTTCAAAGTCTTCTAATGTTTTCACTGTTTTAAATTGCACCTTCTCATTTTTGTCATAAACGCATAAAATCCGCTGTCTATTTGTAACATAATACATAGAATAATATGTTTGTATTAGTTTATTTTCCATTTTGAGAGTAGAGTGGTGTAGGCCTAATCATTGTAATTTCTAAAACATTAACCAACTGTCATTTTATTCTCTGTTACTGCTCATTTTTTATTCAAATACTCATATTCTTGCGACTAATAAAATCATCCGTTTGGTAAATCCTTCAAAAAAGTAGACTATCTTCCAATTTTGAAAATCGATATTCCCGAAGTTGCTGGAAATCACAAATAATAAAGAAGATAATAACTTACCCCGATCTGGAAAGCTTCCACTCGACTTTTTGAATTGACTTGCACGGTTCTGGTTCGCCATCCTTAGTAGTTTTCGCTAAAAACATATGTATACGATCATGCTCATCATTACAATTACAAAATGTAGTGTTTGTATTTAAATATTGAAATTGAAATAGGATAATGCAATATTGCGCGTTTTATATATATTTCAATATCTAAATGTCTTACAAGCTGAGTTCAATTGTGCAAAAGTGCTAGTAATGACTAGACCTGCAGACGTTCATAATATTTTCAATTTTCATAGACAAATTTCAAGAAAGTGGAATCAAATAAAATCCTATCTTTAGTGATGACAGCCTTTCTAGATTTAAAATAAATAAAAATTGCACTAAATTCTAACAGCTTTTATATTCTAGCATTTTTTGAACATTTTCATAAGCCTTAAATGCATAAAGATCCGCAGTCTAGTGATGACCAACTTAAAATATATTAATTTAAATCTGCTAAAAAAAGATCTAACAGAAAGTACACAGCAATTATCATTGCGTGTACAATGACAATAATAAGCGCAAGTCTGAATAAAAGATTCGACATCATCGAACATTATCGTAAATATACAAGCAACCTCCCCATAACACGACAATCTTACAAGACGATTGTAGAATCGAAAGACCTTCCATGTAACATGACATTTTCACTGAAAGAGAAACGAAGTTCAAGGGACAACTTCGTAAAATTGGGGAATTTCTAAAGATCCCGCAAGAGAACGTGGACAAGCAAAAATAGCTCGTGAATGAAGCGAAAAACACGGAAACAAAAGTGTTGCTGAGAGAAGCTCAAGACGAACATTTCGAAACAAAGAAAACGATCCCTTTTAACCCGGGGCTCGGGAGTAATGAAGAAGAAAAAGATTAGCCTCTGTTGTTCGTCATTAACGTGTATTACGACTGAACAATTGTGGGTGTCTTTACAAAATATTAGTATGCACGTTGCGTACGTTGCATATTAATATTAATACAATTTAGTTTTCTTAGTACCTTAACCCTTTAACTGCGGGTGTGGTTTATAAACCACATACCAAAATTATAGCCAGAGGCGGGTGTGGTATATAAACATGTTAATTTTTGCTAATATCAAATAGCGGCTGGGGCTTATATACCACTAAAATAAAAATAAAATAAATACAATAAAAAAAATCTTTCAAAATAGAATGTCACTTCAGTAATATGAATTAAAATTAGAGCGATCGGCTGAGCTAAAAGTACCCGCAGTTAAAGGGTTAACACACGCAGAAATATTATGCCGGTCTGGTAACGTTCATGATTAAAAGTAATGTATAAATTACGAAAATCTCATCATCAAAAAGGTATGTATATGTTGCGTTATACTGTACGAAAAATATTAGTGTCACAATCGTAAAAATAATGCTCATAAAAATATTAATCTCAAGATCGTAAAGAAAATGTTGAAAAAAATTGCAATTGGTCGGAGTTATAGAGAAAATACTAAAAGTTGTATTTCACAACTCTTTTATGTGGAGCTATACTAAAAATTTTAAAAATACGTTTTGTAGATCTGTGTTAATTATACTGAAAGTATGGTCCAATATGAAAAAAGTTATCGTCTTTTTAAAAGTGTCCGAATATTACTCTGATTCGCTAGAAAAACTGAAGTTAGGACTTAAAAAATTACCGTTGTACCTTCGAATGATATACATATAATAAATCCCCGTAAATTATAATAGTATTTCTTGATTAAATCACTGAGTAACATTTGCATTTTGAAATTGGACATTTCATATCCAACGACATTTAATTAACATTTAATTGGAACATTGCACTGTTAAAGTACATTTTGAAGTCCACTTAAGCAGAGCTTGAATGAAACTGTAAACTTTACACAAAATTTTACCATTCAACTTTGTCCTCAAGACATTTAATGTGTCTTTGAAAACAACAAAGATATTTGAGGCGATTACGTTAGGTGACTCGCCCTGTACATGGAGTAAAAGTTTCTGTGGATTTGTAAATGTCTTCTTAGAATAGAAAAGTTAGAAGTCAAAAAATAACTTATATCTGAACTAATTGAAAATTTTAACAGTTCCTTTCAAGCCCTGCACTTAAAGGTTAAATTCGAGAAAGAAACTACGGCGGTAGGCCAAAAAAAATGGTGTTTTACCGTGAGGGTGCGTGACATTTGTTGGTTTCACTTGGCGCATCGTCCATGTTGACAGAGAACCGTCGGTGTGACTACACATAAACTGTTTACCCTCGTGATGCCACGTTATCGATCTCAACGGTACATCGCATAGGCATCTGTACTCTGCGTTCTTCATTTTCAAATCCCACAAAACTATTTGCCCCGATTCGTATCCTATCAGCATCTGTAAGCAGAATTGCAAAGCGTGAACGCGACACGTATCTCCGATCGATAAAACGTTTCTCTCCTACACGACTAGATTTAAAGAAAAAATGTTGAACACGAAGGTCTGCAATAAAACGTAATGATCGTAATACAGTAATCGCATCGTTTATCGTAAAAATTATAATATAAGTTACGTATACAGAATGAGAACGGTGATGAGAATGTAGTGCAGAATGATCTTTAAAACTTTAAACGAGATTATTTTAAGTGTAACGATCGATAATTATATATGTGTACAGGGTATCCAAAAGATGTTATACTTCCTTGAAACTGTTGATTCCTTGGATCATTTCAAGCAACTTTTTCCTTTGCGAAAATGTTCTCCGTTTGTTAAGCAGTTATTAATGAGAAACGCGGACCAATCAGAGCGCGGCTACAGCAGACGGACTCCGGCTCGGCCAATGACAACGCCGGTTAGTCCGTTCGCTTATTTTTGTTAATAACTCCTTAACAAAGCCGCGGAGAACATTGTCGCAAAGAAAAAAGTTACTTCAAATAAGCTGAGAAATCATCCCTTTCTTGAAAATACAACATTTTTGGGAAACCCTGTACGAACTGCGCCAACAATTGTAACATGAGCGGCTGATCATGAGTTTCCAATAAACTGAAGACATCTAGACGATATAATAGAAACGTGCACATTTTCCTGTCGATACACATGACACTGACACGTGGAGATTCAACATTCACAGTTAATTGGAAATTCCAGTCCATTCTTCTTTTGGTTTCTGCTACTTGAATGTCAGATCAAGTGATTTATGAATGTGGTCAGTTTACGGTGTAACGAGCTATCATAAAAAGTTATCATAAAGGAAGATAGTCAGAAATGGTCATTTCTCACCGTTCGTGGAAATGAGAAGTTCGGGCACTTAAGAGCACCTTTTGTATTTTATACAATGAGCAGTCGTCCGAAATATTAATGAAAAGTTGAACGAACGTAAATTTAGAATAGCAACAGCGACAGAACTTACCGAAAAATCAATTTTCATTTTTGCCTCCTTCAGAAATATTGATAAGAAGAATAAGAAAATTTACAGCTAAATGAATCAACAATTAGAATCGAGCAAAATTGAGATACCATAATGCAAATATATTCTAGTTCGATTGTACCTTTATATGCAAGCATACTTTGCAATTGTTAATACATACACTAAATACATTAAACAATTTGAATGAGAATGTAACATTGTTCTGATATCTTTGACAATCATACATACACCAAATAAATTAAATAATTTAAATGAGACTGTAATTTCGTTCTGATATCTTTGACAATTAGTAGAATACGAGGCTACACAGCAATTGGAAATTCATATTCCTATTTTCATTAACATGGACTGTGTAATATCGGGATGGTAACGCGATTCAATATATCCAATATATATTACTAAACTGCGGATTTTATGCATTTACAAAACATTAAAGAAATTAAAACCGTCTAAGAACATCGATATATTTTTCTCAATTTGTTAAGATGATTGAAGAAGAAAATATAAATTTTGATCTGTCCTCTGCTTTTTTCTTGCAATTGACCCAAACAATTTTTATTTTCCATAAAGATACGCAGTCATTACGTAGCATCGAAAAATTCGATGAAACCTCTTCTACATATTTTTTGACATTAACACCTCTGAAAAATTAAATCATGTTCCAATAAAAACGTTACTATGTGTGCATGTATTCAAGCTGATAATATCATTGTCCAACAAACAATTTTATTTCATTGTCATTATGTATTGTTTTATAGTATTCCAGTTGTGCGTTATTCCAATCTTCGATTTGTTTACCTGCAGATTTTCCTGCTGTTATTTCAGTGTTGGAATAGTATTCAAAGTAAATATTTAGATAGGCATGATTCATGCCTTTCATGAATTTTTTATAACTCTCTCGTCACATTTCAAAGGAACGCTTATAACGCTTCCTATTCTCTTAAAGGTGCTTTTAATTATCCGGCGTCAATTTATAATTAGCAAACGGTGCCAGAAATGACCGTTTTCTACTAACCTCCATTCTGTTTCGAAACAATTTTATAATAACCCTCAAAAGACTAATCTAAATGATTAATAATCAGATTTTTACTAGTTTCATTAAATTTCTTCAACACCAATTTTAGAGACCCAAGCAACAATAAATATTCTGGTGTAAACAAGTAGCACCCTTTTAGTCGTTTCAGGGCTCAGTAAATTCAGAAAGGTTCTGGAATTCCTTCGTTATCCAAAAATGAATAACACTTCTATTCACACTGTATTTCGTTTCAGAACTGTATTTTCCTTGTGCAACTTTACAGAACGTCATGGCGAAAATAAGTCACCTAATATCTTCTCATTTGCGATGACACAGAAACGTTTCATATGCAACTTGAATGGTATCAAAGAGCGAATATGTCAAAGAATATTTTTCTCTCGGAACCTTTCAAGGTCGAGGTTGAACGTAAATTATTATTAGTAATTTTTGCGGATGGCAGATCTTCATGCTTCTACACTTCAGCATTTGCAAATTCCTAAATTAAAAGAGAACTTTATTAGCCCTTAAGTGGTATAATGTTTCGTCATATTATAAAGTATCATCCTGGGACCTTTTTAAAATTTTGTATAAATTTTATTCAGATACTTTTGTGTATATTATTTAAGACTAAATAATCCAAATGTTCTAAACAAGTTACAAAAATGTTGATAGTTGTTGTACAGAAAGTTACTGTACCGAAATTTTGTTGGGGTCATGGGTAGACTGCGGATCTTTATGCAAAATAAAAATTGTCTGCATCGATTGCAAAACATAGATATTAAATTGAATGTTATTTCTTCCCTTAATGATTTTAATAGAGGAGAAAATATTTCTGCATATTTTCATATATTCAATTTTCGACTTCATCTACTCAATTTTCCTATAAATGCATAAAGATCCGCAGTCTAGTCATGAGAGACCCTAGTATACCAGTTAGGGGTTAAGAAGGCTCGAGGATATACTTTCGCCTTCTGTTTAAAATAAGAAATTTGATATTATTGAACAATCTATGAGAATGGTAACTTGCACAAAGATCTGCAGTTTGGTAATCGATATTAATAGGATTACATATTTGTAGAACATAGAAGGGGATGGAGTGGTTATGGTTACGAGATCAATTTTCGTGTAACTCAAACTAGCTTCTGTGATTATCAATTACTATGTGTACTAAACTGATATAAACGTAAGGGAAACGTATAGGGAAAGGAGGAGAACGTTATTAAACATACAGACGTCTTATACAAATGAAAACGCTATCTAAGCAACGTTATTTATAATATCGCAAGAATTAATTCAACGTTGGCTACTAGACAACGACGAAAAAAAATAATGCCAACCGTAGAGTTAAAATAATAAAAAGACGGGGGAAAAAACATTGATTATTGGCCAATTGTCATACATTTACCAAATGTCTTTCACAATAAAATTTCAACTGTAAATTTATCGATAATTTTGATTTCCAACTCATCCACGATCGAATTGCTTGAAACGATCCAGAAAATATTGAATCGCTTTTCTAGAGCGTGTGATAGAAAATTTCAATTGATCGATTCTATGTACGAGATGCGTTGGCAAGTATAATTGAGTATGTAATGCGATTCTATTAAGAAGAAGTAACTCTATTAAGTTATTTGATACGACAATAAATAGCATGCACGCATGCACACACACAACATGCAAGCACACGCTTCTGATTCTCGACACAATGGTACAATATACATGTATATAATATACAAAACACGTTCCGAAAGATGTAGAAGAACACATTGAGAATGAACGTTAATTAAAATTATCCGAGATAATTCATGATTTCGTTTGAATCGAGTCGGTTTCACTTTTGAGAATGTTAAGTATGACGTCATGGTAAGGATGGAGTAATAATGCAAAATAAAATGTACTCAAAAACGCGTACCTTGCTCAAATCTAAAGGATTATCACTCAAGTGTACTACAGCACCAGGATGGGTCTTTCTAAATCTGAAAAATATATATACATATAAAATATCTGAGTGTGTGTGTTTGTAGCCTCGGTGTTGATGAGTGGATATGTGTATCGTGTACGTGTATTCATATTCATGTTCATATTCATATGCATAGTCACATTCATGTTCATATATCATGTTTGCAATATTAGTTGAAATAACATCCATCCACATCGTGACACAGTTCTTCATTTAAACGTTTGCATACCTTTCGTTATGCAGTTTGCTCTCGCTAACTTTCTCCGCTTTTTAAAAGTTTTATTTTAAACTTTTAAACCTTTTAAAGATTTAAACTTTTTAAACATTTTAAACTTTTAAAAAGTTTATTGTTATAATCATTTGTTAATGTATATCGTAATTATTAAGATATCGTAAAGCTACGTAGCAACATTAAACACCCATTTTGAATTTCAAGAAATTAATTTGAATTATTCACATGTAATCACGAGGTTTGTTATATTTTTTACTTTAATAAATACAAATGGTAGAATATATTTTCATGTTTTATGTCAGCAAAATTTTATGAATTTAACTAAATTGTGAGTGACGAATTAAGAAGTCTTTAATTTTAAAAACATGCAACTTTTAATTTGTTACATACCAGTGTTACGAAACGAAAATTTTCATATGAAACTGACAAAAAATCTAGAAGGAATAAAATACACACCGATCATTATTATAATATTTTTGTTTCAACTTCATTTTTGAAAATATGAACTTTATTTTTACTCTTTATTGGTATGTCTTCTCCAATTATACATTCTGTATCGTCAATTTCAATTAACCTACTTCTTGTGAAATTGAAGTGAAAATATAGGATCCCCGTCTGTTAGGTTAAATATACAACAGTTATATCGATTCACCGTGAAATAAGTACTAAATCAACAGCACGCATTAATTAAAAAATAATACTTATAAGTAATGTAATAAATAATGAAGTATCGATTTTAGAATCTGTTACTTAATAATTTAAACATCTTGTTATCTTTTATGACGTCCATTATTCATTGTGTTGTCAAAAATGTATTAGAAATATTTATAGAAATTATAGAAATCTTATAATGTTACTAAAAAAGTATTACAAATGAGCATTGTAATTTACCTCGAAAACCTCTGGAATTATAAATTATAATACAGGGAATCCTCATACAATATAGTAGTTACGAAATTAATTGAAAAAATCCGAAAAGAAGGCTATGTTTGAAAAACAATAACATTTGTTTTCACTATTGCTTACAGAAAATATATTTGCATCAATTACGAAAATGTACTATACGGTAATGTTAAATAATGCAACTACCTCATCACACATCCTGTTTTACCACAAGGTTCCTCAATTCCTTAAATAAAAGATCGTCACAGAAGTAAGTAAAATTACATTCAATAAATTGTATACATTAAACCTAAAATCAAATGGATCAAAATAATCCATTTAATATTTCTCTGTGTGTGATTTTACGGTTATTAAAGATACAAAAGAAATAGCTATACAAACTAATTCGTATTCCTCTCAATTAATTAGTTATAATTTTAGTTTAAATCCAAATCTTTTATACACCAATAAATCCGCCTCGAATAAAAAATTATCTTCATCCGTTGGATAAATTCTCGTCGAATAAAATTATTTATTCGATACTCGTCGAATAAAGATACATTTTTTATTCGAACCTTCGAATAACGATTAGAAAATTGTTTTCTTTTATTCGTTGTTCGAAATTTTTATTGAGTTCAACATCTTGCCTAGCTCTGTTGTAGACTAATTATTTATGAGGTAGAGTAAATGTACAATTGTTTGTAAATAATCAAACAAATACCTAATGCTTCCTTGTGGTAGCTTATTCAGTACATTGATTCACAATTCATGTAATATGTATACTACAATCAAATTGCAATCTCAATAAATGCATTTCTACAGTTATCTAATAAAATAAAATTTGGTCAGTCACTCTCGGTGCTTCTAGTGTTGAATAAAAATTTTCTAGTTTCCAAATAATTGATTACAACTATTTACAGAAAAAATCAGTATATTTCATAATTGATAATTCCATGCGTTGGATATCAGATATCACTGCTGCGCGTTTTCAACCCTTTCAACGTTTTGGGTACGTCGTATACAGTCTCTTTTCTTTCTCTTTTATCTTTTTTATCTAATGGCCGACAGTGATGAAGGTAAACGCCTGTAAAGAACTCAGGGACCGCGTACTATATGTAGTAGTGTACACTCGTACACACATCTCAAGGTCCCTTATTTTGTACTCCGACATCAAAGGTTCCGAAAAAATGTTCGTCTCTATAAGAGAGATGATGCGCTGCTGCTGCTCTTTGGTTACAGCAGACATTTTTGTTCGAGGACAGATACATGGAGGTATCTGTCCTTCCGCGATAAAAGAAAAAGATGACAATTCATCATGTGCTGCAATTAAAAAATATTTTGTTTTTCATAATATTATGACCCAACTTTCGTCGGGTACTGCAAAAAATTATTTTATAAGACTCATCAATTGTTCCCCTCCACGGAAATCTTTAGTAAAAGGCGAAAGATTTAAGCGTGATTTGAAGGGAAACCAGAGTAACGATTGCAGTCCGTCGCTGGCCTTATATATCCTTGCGTGCACAGTTTTACTAGCGAGAAAATCAGCCACCTGGCGGCGATTTTAGGTACTAGTCCCGTTCCGGTTATCACGAACAATGGCTCTTGCTTTTAACGTTTGAATTTTTCAACAGCATCCTCCAGAATAAAACCAATTAATGAAAAAATATTCTCGCAAACTTTGACCTTCCTCCGATAAACGGAAGTCGTGCCCTGCAGACTCTTAAACATTCAAATAATTAATGAAACTCACGTAACATCATTCCGTTCGTTTATCTTCCAAGATATTGTTTGGACTAGAAAACGTGTTAAACAAAACTTGTAGATCTACACCGAACACATCTTTTTTGTTTAGTTACTTTTTTTGTATGACGAACGGTTTCCGAAAAAAAATATTTCAGTTGAAAAATTCTTTTTGAAATTCTTTTTTGACTCCGAAGAGCTATTCTCTAGAAATTAAAACAGTTTATTTGGAAAGGTATGGTGTGGAATTTTAAAACACATAAGTTGTGAGAGTTTCTTAATTGTCATTATATATATTTTTTCGAAAACAGTTCGTTCTGTGAGGAAAACAATAGAACATAAATGATGCATCCTGTGTGGATCTATAGATCCTGTTTCACACGTTTTTTAATATAATCAATAATACAAAAAAGAAAAGAAATGGATGGACATTTAATTATTTTAATGTTTAAGGGTCCAGGGGCATGTTTCTCCAACATCCGATCGAGTTCACATTTTATGCACATTATGTTTTTATTAATTGGAAGTATTCTGGGAGGAGTTGCAAAACAATGTTCATCAAGAATAAGTAAGAGGTACTCTAATGAACAGTGAAGCCAAGTTAATGGGTTCTTTAGTTTTCAATTTCTATTTTTATGTACCCTAGTACATAAAATTCAATCAAATGAAAAGGCTCCGATTTTTCCCCATTAATGCAAATTAAAAAAGCTTCAGGATAGACTGGCACATCTATGACGCACGTTGGTATAAAATAAAATTTAACAACTTCTTGATTGAATGGAAAGTTCGTTCCGTTTGAAAAAAAAAGGTATAAAATTGTTGAACAGTAGAGAAAAATAATATTTGTAACCTTGTAAATTATCATTTCTGGAAGATCTTTTTTGCATATCATTTCGTAAACCAATGCTTCTAATTGATTATAAAAAATCAGGTCGTTTGGTACAATGATAAAAAAGTTATTCTATATTAAATAGCGTACGAATACTTTTTGCACTCACTGTATACCACTACAAGCATCGTAAAGAATTGATTGAATTGATGCTTGCCAATAAACATGTTTGCATATGCGTTCATCCTACCATAAAGAAACTCTGAAAGTTAAAAGCCTTCTTATATCGAGTCCTGATTTGACTACGTATCAAAAAGATGTCCTCGTATTCCCGTATCAACTTGCTTCTATGTATATCAATTTACCCTGGCTTCTTGATTTATATTCCTCCACATCAAATAAGGAAACCAGATACGAGAATCTCGTTGGTTTAGTCTCCGAAGGTCGTTCTTGCATTTTTTTTCAATCGCCTGCTTTCTCATTCGAAAATCCTCGACCGTAAACACTTTGAAACGATTACAGCCGCCGCCCCACCGCGTCGCGCCATTCGAATCGATAATCGGGAATTATGCGGGGGATTACCTGTATCAATTTAAATTCACTAAACTTTTATAGGATATTACGTAACCAATTGTTCTACCAAACAAGCAATTGTTCGAGATTAATTTGACCTGCTGACGATTAATAAGTCGCAGTAATCGCGCTCCACGGCAAGTCACAATCTAGAATCTTACAACTCCGATTAAATTAAAATCTGTATTACTATTAGGAATTTGACAATTATATTTTGCGGAGATAGGTGAAATTAGATTTTAAACGAACTTAAAAATACATTTTACAAGGTTAAGTGTAATAAAACTTTGTATTAGCAATGTAACAATTGTATTTTGCGAAGTAAATTTTAAATCAATTTAAAAACGGATTTTACAAAGTGGAATACTTCTCGATAGAAAAGTTTATGCGTGCGTTGACGAATTCGATATTTATTTAAATAAGTTAATAATGAAAGAATAATTTAATCTATTAAATTGTGTTAAGAAGTCTTAGGTGTCGCGGAATAAACAAGAACGAAAACAGTATTGAGTTGTGCAAAAATACTTGAGCCTTGTGCATTGTTCAAGAAATTGATAGATTGATATTCTTGTGAATACTGTAATTTTGTTGCATTAGTAAATATAAAGGAATCGTCTCGATTTAATCATTATATTCCTGTAAGAAAACTGACTTACGGTTATAGAAAACGTTTTGTTTGTGTTATTATAAGTTAATTCGAATGTATGTATATTGAATATATTGAATATGTATGTAACGTTGTTAAGAAAATTGGATTTTATAGCCCTATCAATTTTAACGGCGAGGACATTTTTACATTGTAAAATTTAATATCTCGACAGATTCAAAGTGTATATCATGAAAGCCAGTTTCGTTGTTTCCGAGACTATTTGTTAAACGTAAGATAAAAAGGGACGTAAAATAGTTGTGCTAATATATAGCGATGCCGTAAAACGATGTTTCCCAGTCTTATATTCCATGCTGGAAAATTTACGATCTCTTTACAGGGTTCAGCAAGGTTCATAAAATAGCACTTTCTCACATCCAGCATTCTTAATATGCATAAAATATGAATAAAATTTGTTCATAACTCTCGAGTTGGATTTTCCGAGCTTCGTCTGTGTTATGAGCATAGTTGAACAGCCATATATGGCGTGTCTAATTCCTGCAGTGTTTATAGTAGGACACAGAAATGTTTTTGCAATTATCTCGTAAACTAAAGCCGACCGACAAAAACTTAAAGGGATATGTCGACAACATATTTCAAGGTCATTGAAAACTGAGGGGAGGACTCTTTTCTACAATTTCGCCTGTTTTGCAAAAAGACACGTTAACTTACGAGTATGGTGTGCGGCAGAAATTAATACGCAACTTTAATCGAATCGGTGAGATTAGAGACAGTATAAGTGAATATTTCTTGATAAAACATATCAGATGATTGCATAAGTTCGTGCCCGATTAGAAAATAAAATTCAATGGTTACATTTTAAAGAATACAGCTTTATTAATCAATTGTAATCTAATTGTAGAAAAGAATGGTGATTACATAATCTTTTTCTACACTCTGCAATTTTTTTACACTCCTTTACAATCATCTAATATGTATATGTATTAATAGGTTATACTATTTTTATAGAACCCATTAAATGGGCCCAGAAAAAATATTGGGTTGGCAAGAAAGTAATTTCGGTATTTTAAGGTGAAATAGAGAGCCCAATTTTTTATTCAAGCAATAAACTTTAACGAATAAGATACTTTCCCTTTTGTTCGATGATCTGTTGCCAAACAGAATAAATAAGAAAATATTTTATTGATTAAATTTCATCGCTTGAATACAGAAATTCGGTTTTACTTTACCTTAAAATACCGAAATTACTTTCTTGCCAACCCAATGTAATATTGACCCAAAACAATATTTTTACTAACATAAGGACAGCGTGGGATTACTAAGGGATCCTGGGCCCCGATTTATGGGCAATTGCGGACAACGTGTAGGTCAGAGTAGGGTTATCACGTGGCCCCTACAAGTTCAATACGCAATAAGTTTAAAAATTGCATAAAATGACTTACAGTATGTAGTCTTATAAAATGATAAGTAGTTGATTATATTAACTGAAAATCAAAAAGAGGAGACCAGTAGCTCAAGAAGAAGTACGAATTATTACTTCCCTATTATGTTATTGAAATTTTTGAATTTCGAAATATTTAAGTAAAATAAGTCCAACCTTGTAAAATTAAGTTCATTGGAAACATAATTCGATATAAGTCGTTAAATTTCAAGAAGAATTTGATCGAATAATTCTTAGTAAAATAAATTGCATTTCTATTTATTATGCAGCTAATTGTACATAATATTTAAATGAAAAATGGAAGAATATTATGAACATTAATCCTCTTCTTCCAGCATAACTGATAGATCAGAGTTATTATAGTTTTTAATTCCATCGATTCAATTAGCCTGCTTGCCACTCGAGATATTGGATTGAAAAATGTAGAACATAATGAAAAGGATTGGAATACACGTTCGTACTAATTGAAATTACTCGTATACATATGTATACGTATTATATAACAGACATCACATGTGTTAATCATTTCTGAGGGAAGAAATTATACAGCCATCGTCGTGACATTCTTTATCAATGGGGAATTTAGTGATCGCAAAACTTACAATGCTATTTAACAAAGTGAGAGAACTGCTTGCCTGAATACATTCATATGTGTATTATTATTGTTTTTAACTTTTATTATCTTTGTATGCTTTTCTGAACGATTTGGTATATTATTACTAGACAGCGGATCTTTATGGAAAAATATAAATTTTTTACCAGAATTACAATAAACTGGAGTGGAATAGTAAATAATATAACAGTATTTTAAAATTTTTTTTCAATGTTTTTTTACTGTTTTAAATTATACCTGCTCATTTTTGTGATAAATGCATAAAATCCGCTGTCTAATCATTACACTACCAGTGATTATGGTCGTGTAGTTAGTACTGGAAAGTACCTTTCCTACATTAAAATACTTCGGGTTTTGAAATTCTCGACTGATGAAAGTTTTCGAGATTTTTGAAGCAGTATTGTATATGTACACCTATTTTTCTACTCTTTGCTATAGTTTGTATTCATGAGGTATTCGGTGAATAAAAATATTTGCATACTTACATTTCAATAGCTTTGTTCCAATTAATTACATATCCAGACAGAACAAACGTCTCGATATGGAGTACGTGGATGTTTCCGCGCTCCGTACCAACATACAGCCATTTACTTTGAAGTGGTAGGTGAATGCAGGTTATTCTGTACAAAACCGAACAGTAATGTTATCCTATTTGAAATTTTCAAGTTTTTATAACAATTGATACATTTTTTTTATCGACGAAAACAAGATAATCTTTATTAGTACAAACTACGCAGAATTAATCTCCGTTGTTAAGAAAATTGTCCGATGTTATCCATCGATAACTGTTATGAGCGATCGAAATAAACTTCTCTCATCGATAACTGCTCATCGGAACAGTTTTTCTTCATCGATAACAGTTACCGGAGGAAGGATCCAATTTTTTGGAAACTAATAACTATTATTTGTAACGAAACAGTATAAAAATCGATATTTTTTAATCATTTTGTTCTTCGAACTTTTTTCTTTATATTTTGTGTAGATTATCTTAAATTTCAATAATAAATAATCAACTTTTTATTAATGATTTTTATCGTAAAATATTTTAGAATAACTGTTATTTTTGGTACCTGATGTTGACACATTACCGACCGGTGATCAATTGCATAATTTTGAAAAATCTATGGTACATTGCCAAACAATTTTTAATGGAACCTTCAATAGGAACAGCAATTTTCATTGTGAACTAACAGGTCACCCTCAATAACGTCATCTAATAGTTTCATTTAAGATTGCAATGTAAAAGAAAATTTCTATACTTTCTTTTGGTACAGCACAATTATTACTTCTGGTATGTAAAGTGTTAATTAATAGAAATAAATACAAGATGCATAATACTGACCGTTCCCTCTGAAATTTGAGACTCTGAACGACTTGTGGAATCTTCTGCCGGAAATTCCATAGATGCAAGGTGTCGTCTGCTGTTGCAGACACCAAAGCTCCTTCGTTGACCAAAAATTGTAACTGTACCACAGCTGAACCTCCCTCATGTTTCACATGTGCGTCTACACCGGGTCGACCCAAACTGTTTTTATCGGGATCATAGTTAAGGAAAATATACAAAGATGCATTTACTTCGAAACTGCTATCAATTGCACTAAGAGTAGATACTGAAGAAACATTTTTATTATTGCACAACCTTTTTAAAGGAGTAGACTACTTTTTCCAGGATTGCAAGAATGCGGGATTCGCGTTCTCATTTCTCGATAATACAAAAATGGGGTTTTTCAGTAGTCAATAACGCTAGATAAAAGATCGATCTAGCGCGCTATCGACCTCCAAAGTCCTATATTTTCGTTTATGAGGCGTAATTTGCATTATTCGGAAGCATACAACTGCGCATGTAGCTATTTTCATAGCTCAATGCAAATTATGCCTCATAAACGAAAAAATAGGACTTTTGAGGGCGATAGCGCCATAGATCGATCTTTTATCTAGCGTTTTTGACTACTGATAAACCCCATTTTTTTATTATCGAGAAATGAGAACGCAAATCCCGCACCTGGAATCCTGAAAACGAGTCTACCGCCTTAACCCTTGTGTAATCAACCGGGTACCCATTTACTATATTTCTTTCAACAATCTGCTGATGTTCCTCTAAAAAATATTACAAAATTTTTCTGAATGTCCATTCTTTACTCGCTAATATATTAATTTCTAGTCTTATAATGAGAATTTGTTCAAACATGTTAAATTCAATAATCTATACATTTTGGTTGCCTACATATGGGTTAAATCTTCTCGTTGTCATCAATTTAAAACTGAATAGGTAGATTATACTGCGGGTATACATATGTATAGTTCAGACACTGATTATTTCATAAATTATTTCATAACAGAAAATGAGATTTGTAGTTGTGGAAGATAAGTTTCATGTTTAAGCGAATTTATTTAAAGACAGGAAATATAGATTTATAAAGATAAAAGAGCCCTGCCCGAAATATCATCAACCGAGAGAAGTTAAAACCGGCAATTTTTACTAAATTTTGATGTCCGTGGGTTAATTCATTTTATCAGCAATGGAGATAGGCTATAGCGTAAAATATTTTCAGAAAACCGCAACGTACAGCGCCAGCACCGCGGCAACCACCAATATTTCATGACTTCAAAGAAGCGGGGAACAGCTCGTCAGAATTAAAAAACAAAAAATAAGTTCTTCAAACAGCGTAGAAGGCTATAATCCTGGATTCATCGTACGGGGGAAAGAAATTCAATACACGCGGCTGACCGAAGAGCATGAACGTTCCAAGCTGTTTCTTTCTGAAAATTACCAATTTTAATCATAAATCCTTGGAAAATATACCGTAAAAATGGTGCTCTTTCTCAAACCTTTATATCTCATTTAATTAAACTTTATTTATAGAAATAAATCGTGGAGAATCTATCCGAAGTAAAAGCTTCCATATAAGTCGTTAAAAAGATGGAATTGAGGAAACCAGATCCGGTCATATGAAGACCGAGATAATATTTACATAAAACGAATGTCGGTCTTAGTCACCGATCTAAACCACTACGTTATCATTAACCTGCGGATGTTTAACGCTAGGTTTACGGGACCCGCCATTTTGACGGATTTCGGACTTCATGAGCAAAATTACGAAAACCATAACTATTAATTCTTTTCCAATTTATGCTTACAATTATTGCTGTAATGAGCCGTTTATTTTGAAAGTGGCCCAAGTCCATTTAAGTTTGAATTGAGATATTTAAGAGTTTGCGTTTCAATGAAATTAAAAATATAGGATACCAATGTATCACACTTCTTAAGTGTATCTAAGAGAGTTTTTACAATTCCTATTAAAATAATGAATGTGTGATGATATCGGCGCACAGGTTCGATCAGTGATAAAAAATAATAGCAATTATTAAGTGAATAATATGTATCTTCTTACCAAGAATGGACTTAAGCCACTTTCAAAATTAACAACTAGATTTGTCATAAAATTTGAAACAGCCAAAATCCATTCAATGGACATTTATAAATGCCACATTTTGGGCGAGCTATTCATTTCGGAGAATGTTCCGTAATTTTATCCTTACACTTAACTTTGGTTAAAGGTTTCGTAATTAATTATAAAGTTTAGGAAATAAATTTGATAAGTGTGTACGAAGTGTGCATAATAATAGAGCAAAATGTACATTCTGTATAAATGATGTAATTTTCTATCCAGCTTCCTCATCTTTATCTTTTTCCCATAGTAATGAGCATTTGCATATACATCCGCAGTCTAGTTATGCGCAAGAAGGAAACTTCTCTCGTGAATGTCTGGTTGATATACATAGCGATGAGTAACTTTCTAACACATTTATGTAGTCCAGAAAATTAATACTAAAAGTTCGATCCCATAAACTTACTGAATTGAATTCGCAAGTGGGGCCAAATTGAAAAAGTATATCACGTTTACCTGGAAATTAAATGTCAGTGAAAGAGAGTTAATGGTTTGCAATGTGTCTCTTATAAATTTCTTTTTTGTATCCAAGATATTGTGAATCGACATGTACCTTGCACGAAATTTTGCGATATTTTTATTTCTAGTCAATAAGACAAATAACTAAAGAGGTGGATAATGGATATTTTGATGTAATAGATACTTAGCAGTGAGTAACATTCTCTTAGCAAATGTTATTAATGGATTGAATAAGTCATAAGTAGACTGCGGATCTTTATGCAAAATAAAAATTGTCTGTATCGATTGCAAAGGATAGAAACCAAACAGAATGTTATTTCTTCCCTCAATAATTTTAATAGATGAGAAATCATGTATTGACATCTTCAATTTAAAAAAAATTTTCCTACAATTTTCAATTTCATCTACTCAATTTTGCTATAAATGCTTAAAGATCCGCAGTCTAGTCATAAGTTAATGAATTGAATAAGAACAAATTAATTTTGTGCACGTCTTTAGTGAATACTTTATCTAACGATATATTAATATATTCTTTAATAAGGGTGCTCTTCTAGATAACAATTTCAAAAGAAATGATTGAAGTATGTTGTTTTTGGTTTACTGGCATTATTATCATTAAAAACCACAATTATTCATTTTCGATTTGTATTATATTTGTTTTGTGACACTATTTTTGTTCTTACATACGATAATACTTTGTAACTAACTAAATGTTAATAATAGCTAACGAAATGTAAACGTTATTTACTGATATCTATGTATTTATGACAAAAATTTAATGTTACCATTATTTCCGACTTTCTAAATGATTTTTTAAAAAAGTAGATTTTCATTTAACTTTGGTTTCTTGTAACTGACTTGAGCAATTTTTATTTTGCTATTTCCGACTTTTTAAAATGATTTTTAAAAAAGTAGATTTTCATTTAACTCTGGTTTCTTGTAATTGACTTGGGCAATTTTTATTTTGCTGAATTAATCTATTCAAATCTCTCTTTAATCAAGTTCTATTAATTTCATAGGCAACAAAAATATGTAATTTAGATAATTTAATAATTTTTGTTGATTTACTAGGCATTTCTGTACGATATATGTTGGCATGTATTCGTTTCGTCTATAAGAGGATCCGCACAAAGATTCGTAGTTCCGTCGTGACATCGAATTTCCTCGATTCTCCTCTTTTTTTTTTCACTTCCACCTGTTCGTGCAATCATTGATTTTCGTTACACTTGATATACAGAAGATCGATCCCCTTGCACACACCGTTTCAGAGATTTTATTGAGCAATAAAGCGCGACGTTTAGTTGAAAGTAGTTACTTTGTAGAAACTGGCTATCTCGATAGCAACCAGGAAGCTTATCGAGCTGTGATGAGCATCCACTCTCTGGTAACTCTTTAGTCGGAGTAGAGACCAATAGAACCACCCACGTGAGAGAACACGTGGTTGGCGAACCATGAAACAACTGTGCAGTGTAATGAATCCATACAGATTCGATAATATTACTTAGATTTCATAGGATCGTTTGCAGAAGGGGTTCGATTCCAATCGTTCGTGTACAGATCACTCGAAAATCCTTATTGGCGATGCGTAGCCTATGAATTGGAACCCGAAGTGCACTTACACAGACGCTTCTCCATCCATCTGTCGTAGTACGGATTTTCTTTTGACCGTGGATACACATTTGCAGAGCTGTCGAACTGAATCGTTTCGAGCACGAAATCGTGAAATTTCGTTCATTTGGCCTTTTCATTTGGCCTCAACCGCAGCCGAATTATTTCGCCGTACCTTAACGAATTTTATAAAATAATGGAACCGAGGTACAGTGAAATGAATTAATATTCGGACGCTCTGAAAAAGACGATTACTTTTTTAATGTTATACTATACGATTTGAACCTTTTCGGGAAGCCAGAAACATTAGTTTACTACAGGATGTGAAAAAGAGATTTTTCAAAAATTGCAATTGATCGGAATTGTAGAAAATATAACTAATATTTGCATTTTACAACATTTTTATGTGGGCCTATATTGAAAATTTAAAAAGTACGTTTTGTAGATCTGTTATTTCATGCACTGTGAAAGTTTTATCGAAATCGGTTAATGCCGGAAAAAACGACAGGCATTGAAAGATGTAAGAATCCTTAGATTTGTTGCAATTAGAGGCCGAAAATCGTGAAAATCTGCAATTTTTACCATCTTTAAACGTTTGTAGCTCATTGCAACGAGAATATGTTTAATTGACATAGATTTACAAAACGTATTTTCTAAATTTTCAATATAGGCCCACATAAAAAAGTTGTAAAATTCAACTTTTACTATTTTGTCTACAATTCCGATCAATTGCAATTTTTGAAAAAATTTCTTTTCGTATCCTGTAGTAAACTAACTGTTCTAGCTTCCTAAAAAAGTTCTAATCGTATAGTACGATATTAAAAAAGTTATCGTCTTTTTTAGAGCGCCGAATATTAATTTGTTTCACTGTAGAAAATTCATTGTTTATTTTAAACAATCAAACAAATGAAGAAACCGGCCGGAAAAAAGTACAACCCCTTACACTATTACTTCGTTATTGGATTGGAATTTGTGACGTTTTCAAACATAATTATTCTATCCAGTGATTGTTAAATATTTTCATCGGGACATTCTTTTCAATGAAAAAAATAACCGTACGTTCTTGAACACAATGAATATACATATTTACCGTCTAATTAAAAATAACAAATATTTATTATTGACTGATAAACATTTTTCTTGGCACTAAAATTCTTGGTACTAATAGACGATGATTTAGAACAATATATTCCATGTGTGTAACTGTAAAAAGACGAAAGAAGATGAAATTTGCTATTAAATTATTATTTTTTATTATTTCAAAAATTACTTTGGTTATAGCCGGGGATGATAAAACGTTAATTACATATTGAAACCAACGAGATCAACAACGGAATAATTAACAATGTTTGAGTGTTCGTCTAACAAAATATGGAAATGGTTATGTAAAATGTTTGATTGAAAGGAAAGTATGCAAATACTGAATACGGTATTCTATAAAAAAGTCCACTAGAGGCTCTGCAGGCATTCCAGTATCAATGCACGATAAAATGGAAGAGTGTTCATTGTTTCACTTAACGAGCAATTAGCCGTCAAGTGTTTCTGCAATGGAAGTTTAAGGATGAATAACAAACTGCCGAGTGAAATGTTGGGTACTCCATTTAATGGATCATATCTCGATAAAAACAAGAAACGAGACATCAAGAAACTAATTACTGTAATGTGTTTCCGGCACTTTCATTCCTGATTGAAATTCTCAGATAACTAGGTTAATCAGTTTCTGATCGATAGAAAGAGTTAGTCGAACTTATGTTAAAAGTTTCATACTTTATTAATAGAATTATTAAAGTAATTTCGTATTACTTATGAAATTTCAAATCACGCACCTTCGTACTAAAAGCGAAATTAGTCGTGATTGAAGTTTGCAGTAATTAACATACTTAATTGAATACTGTCACACTATGAATGACTAATATTCTAATTATGAATAATAATGACAATTTCACTGTTTCCACACGAATAATACTAGTTTCATTCTGAGTAAAGGTACAGATACACTACTGCTCAAAAGTATGTGAACACTTCCTTTTTCTATACAAAACGTAGTTTAAATGCTCCAGTTGTTTTTTTTAAGAGAGCTGGTCAAAGATTGCGCAGCACTCGAATAGCAAATAATTTAATGTATTCGTGTAATAATATTTGTCTAACTTTTGAGCGAGGCTACATAAAGATTGTATCAGAAAGCTAAGAGACTGTTCGATTTAAATGCTTGTTCGGTTGTTCCTTTGAAGAGAGCAGGTCAAAGAGTGCGCAGCACCCCAGCTGAGTAGTAGTACGCTTTTCCCGGGGGAGGTGTTAAATAAGGGTCACTGATACGTAAAGGAGACAAAATTCCTTGCCAGAAAACTTTTCCCCGGCTGACCCGGTGCTTCGCACGGCGCCACTTGGCTCGGTTAGGTTATTTGTCGCCAGGACATTTATCTGTGTGACCCTCCCCTTTAGAGAAAAGAAGGATCGGAGATAATGTGAGCAATCCTGTATCCCGAAAATATGGGGTCAACCGAAACTTGCATAACACTGGCAAACCGAAAAGTCCTTTACCATTTTTCAAATTAAAGCTATTGAAGCTACGTATTTAGGTCTGCGACACGATCAAAGTGTTGCGGCGCTATTTTCGACAACTCATTTATACGATTGGCCTCAGCCTTTGGCAGAAATTTTATTTACATAATAATTTTGTCCAACTCTGGTCTCAGCAGACTTACGGATAGCTGGAGAAGCTCTCAAAGAACAATGCCTGAAAATTTTATGCGATTCAAAACAATATCACGTACTATTACGTGATTTCATGTGAAATTGAAAGAACGCGAGTCGACGTATTTTCACTATTTTCAATCTGTTCGAAACGAATTATTGGGCGTACAAATTAATTCGTGACCCCGACTTTGTTGTTAATTTATGAACAATGGAAACGTACTCAAGTCTTCAGAATAATACTCTATACATTTACATTGTCTCACGAAGTACTGATAAACCCGAAAAATCTAAACATGAAACGAAGTTACAATTGATTAATTGTGACAGCTACGAATTAATTTGTGCACGTCATGCTTTTCACGGCATTTTGCGTGTCGCTGCTGCTCCACAATCTCAATATCGCGATATACAGGTTGTTTCGTCTGAAACAGGACACCTAAATATCTCTTCAGGTTATTGTGATGCAAAAAATATTTGTTACGTAATGTGCACGGTGTCAATGGACCAAATATCTGGCACGAATATTTTTTTCCGAAGGTCATTTTTTTTCGGAGTTATCAAGGTCATCGATGTTTTTTGATACGTAACTACATTTTTATTTTATTGCACCGTGTAACTGATCGAAAAATACATGTCAGCAACAGAAAAATACCGTCGGAAATTTTTTTATTTATTTTTTTGCAGAGAATTACCATACTTCCGTTTCTGCTAGCAGTTAGATCGCCGTGCATAGAAACTCTTCAAAGGATTCGTACGATTTTGTCGAACGGGTCATTCGAATGTTTCGAAGCGGAGGATCGTTTTTACCAGATAACGACCCCTTTTGTTGGTGACTCTGAGTTCGTCACGCATTCGACGAGGATAGAAAGAGAGGCGCACATCGAGGTGGAATACCAGTGACAGCTTCATCGGACAACTCCCGAAACTCAAAGCGGCACAGAGTGACGTATCCACGTGTCAACTTCGATGCGATATACAGGGTGTTCGCGATAATTTGTACCAGCGTTTTTTTTCGTAAACGGTAGTGGAGGCCGGGGCTAGTTGACTAATGAGGTTAGTCGACTAATCCATTCTAATTGTAATACTATAAAGTAGATGACGCTGCTTTCCGCGATATTGAAACATAAGAATGACCAGCTCACCATGTAACGTGTTGTCGTTACCGAAACTTGCGTGTTATACCAATAAGAATAAAAAATCTAAAAACATCGACGGCAAGTAAATATTTTTGTTCCGATTATTTATCAATTTTTGTCAATTAAGTACTGCTTGATATTTTTTCGTGATTAGTTTGTGGAAATATGGTACATTGACTACAATTTGAGGTGTTTTATTTTATCCGGTGCATCGAGGTTATGCACGTGTGGCCCTTACAATGATAAAAATGTCGAACGGGGCTGCTTGACTAACAAGGGAACATATCCAGTTGATACAAGCCGATTTTAATGAAACTTATATGAGGTATAGTTCATCGAAAAATATTTGACACGTGTTTTTTATTATCGGCAACCATCCACTTTGAAGGGGTGAAAACAGCCCTCAAAGTTGGGGGTCAGAACCATATTTTTTGAGATATCTCGGAAACCAGAAATCGAAAAAAATTGAATTTTTTTTAAATTGTGTGTTCTTTAATGGGAAATGTAGTCGTGCAAGAAAATTTTAACAAAAGTCTTTTGTTCAAACAATATATCAAAAATTTCATGTTTTTTTGCAGTTTCTCTTATTTATTGTTAGTTCATTTTAATGTGAACTCGGGTGTGTGATGTTTGATCCAAAATAGGGGATACGTGTTTTAGGATTTTTATTTTTTTGCCATTTAACAATAGTTATGCATAATGAAAGATAGTCTTGCACCTGGCGTGCGGAGGAAGGAATTCTGACTTTATTTCTGCTCTTGTATGACCCTGAAGACCATATGTAGTATACTACCTGGTTGAACTAAAAAAATATGTAGCATTTCATTTAAAAAAATGAAGGTATACCTTTGTTTCTAGAAAAATATTAAAAATAAAAAAAATTATGATACGCTGTCATATTGCTAGTAAAATATACTACAGCTTCCACCTCTTCGGTTTTTTTTGTAATGTTTACCGTTTACGAAAAAAAAGCTAGTACAAATTATCGCGAACATCCTGCAGAAATGTTTCTACTTTTATCGAAGTTTCGTAAATAAAATAATTCTTATTATCGATCGTAAATGTTGAATATCAAACTTATAGATGTTTTCGGCGCTACCGTAAAACATCTATAAGTTTGATTTTCGTAAATAAATTGTTAACGATGAGAAATAAGACCAGTCGTAATGTTATTTAGATAACTAGGTAGCTATGAATATTAACAGTGGATCCAAAAAGCTTCTGGAGCACTAAATTTGCGGTTCTGGAAAAATTGTCAATATTTAACCAGTGGTAATTTAATTGGATGAACTCCATTCAAAGCTTAAAGCTTCTCCTTTCGATGAACATTGACTATCTTGTTTTACAATATTTTCGCATAATTTAGTGGGTGGGAAACTGAAGATCCGTTTTTTCTGAAAGAATGTTTTGAATTGAAACCTCTGTAAAAACATTGGAAAATATTTTCAAACTTTCCATCTAGCATCGCAGTTTTACATAATTGTTATAATAAATCTGAACTTTTTAGTTTCTGTTTCTTCAAATGCTTCGTGGGATTTTAGTGAATTTAAAAAATTAATTGAATCGAAACATAAAGAAAACTTTGTGATGTATCATTGTATATGTATAATAAATAATAATTGACTGTCGTGTCATTAAGTAAATCTACATATGGAAATAGAAGCGATATAGAATTGGAAGACCCTTTCACGAATTAATTATAATATAGAATTATAATATAATATAGAATTATAATATAATATAGAATTATAATATAATATAGAATTATAATATAATATAGAATATATAATACAGAAATTAATTATAATAAAGATTCGATTATTGTTAACAGAACAGATATCACAAGCATTCTTTTTTATAAACATTGATGAAATGCGAAAACTTTTTCATCCAACATTGAAAACCTATTGTCCGTTGACATCCTTGAACATCGGTTTTAATGATTCTAATATATGTAGTTCTACCTTCGACGACGGAAATGACACAGATTTGTGATCGGCAGTTCCATATGTAGCAAACTCAATCAAATTTAATGATCTTCAGTCATTGTGATAGACACGTTGTACGGAATCCGAATTTACCCGGGGCATTTCTCCAATTCCAATATTTGTAATACGTAATATTGAATGTATGTACAGATTGTATAAAAAGTCATGGTCATCCGTCCAAGCGGTGAATCTACACCTCTGGATCGGTGGACATTGGTGGTGATAAAAAATCACAATCTTGTTATTTTTACGAAGAACAGTAGAACCTCGATTATCCGAACGTATTGGGATTCAGCTGGTTCGCATAATCGAACAGTTTTGAAAATTACTTATTAAATACAAAAGTACCACTGCTATAATTACAAATGTATGTAAATATGTACATATGTAATATGCGATACATGGTAATGATAAATATACAGTTAATGTTAACAAAACGTATTTGTTAAAGTAGTCTCCAATTTTTTTTTGACCATCGTAGACTGTCTCTTCGAAATCTCACATTCACTGGTTCGGATAATCGAAAATTCGGATAATCAAAGGTTCAGATAATTAAAAGTTCGGATAATCAAAAATTCGGATAATCAAAAGTTCGGTTAATCAAAAGTTCGGATAATCGAGGTTTTACCGGAATAGTTACTTTTCGTACTCCCTGGATCAAGCGTTAATTAACGCGAAAAAAGATTTGTTCTAGAAATGTATGTTGCACACATGTTTTGTATACGAGACAAAGGATACATCCTAAGGGATCCTGATTTGGTACCAATAGCGAGGAGCCTTTGAACTGGATCGAATGCCACAGCCGTCGGCTGATGCGGGAAGCCATGTCTGAATGTCTGAAACATAAAGGCATTTGTTTCATTTCATCTTTCCCGCTTTAGTCGGCTGAAAGTCTATTCAACTCCAGAAGGGCTACAGAACAAACAATATGAAGTGAAAGATAGCATTGTCCCTGCAGCTTTCAATACGGATATATTTAGCCGGATCTATATAACAATTTCAATGCTGCTAATTCCATTCTTCTCTGGCTTTTAATACACTGCGTACGGTTTTTAATCCAGCAACCTTTTTTTCTCTCAATTTCTCACATTTAAAACGTTGACATTTTTACAGAAATACCGTAATAATGGAATACAATGTGCACCGCTGGCTTGAAATCACATCGTCGTTCAGAGGAAAATTATTATAGACATGTAACTGGTTCAGTGTATCATACTGCTATTATTATTCGTATTTCTAATTATATCGAAACACAAGTAAGTATTTCCTCATAATAGAATGTCGACTTTCATTCAATTTGATTTACATAATATTGGTGTAACAGTAAATTCAACGGTGCACAAGAATTAAATACAATAATTATGTGTTGATCGTGGTTATTGTTTATTTTTAATCTTTTTACGACAAATATATATCCTTTTTAAAAAGCAGCTAGCCCATTTGAATATATCCGAAACTGTTGATGATACTAAAAAATATTCGATACAAAAGTTAAACAGTATCGGAGAGTATACTTTTCGATGTAGATGTCTTTTTTCTATGTGGACGCGTAGAGGTCATCTGAATGTTAACTTTGGTTTTTAAATGGAATCGTGTATTTTTAAATACACTATTCGATCATTTAACTGGATTTGGCATTTTATGAAGAACCAGGAAAAAAATTATTTTCTCCTTTTTAGTGCATTTTAATATAAGCGTGGTTTTTAAAACGTTTTTTTTAATATATTTCATATCTAGCGTTTTTGACTACTGAAAAACCCCATTTTTGTATTATCGAGAAATGAGAACGTGAATCCCGCACGCTTGCAATTCTGGCAAAAAGAGTCTACTCCCTTAACTTTTGTCTGGAAAAATTCTTCAGTATCATCAACAGTTTCGAAGATATTCGACTGGGTCGATTTAAATAGAACATGCTGTATAATATAATAATATGAAAAATAAGATAACATTAAAAAAGTTGGCTTGATACATTTTCCAACATTCCATTTTTTCGTTGTGTTCGTAAAAGTCTCGCATGTTAGAATTGCGTGATAGAATGCGATAAAGGCGAGAATGTGGAATATGTACTTCCATTAGACTGCAGATCTCCATGTGAAATTAAATTTTCTTATGGTAATTTACGAAAATTACAGTTAAATTGTGAATGAAAATGATTAAGATAAAAGTAAAAAAAAGTTATTAGTCTAAATGCATTTAATCATGTTGCGATCGTTATGATTTATTTGTTCTCGAGTAGTTACATGTGCATACGTAAAGGAACAATTATATAATCTCGAACACTTTGAATAAGTGGCTATCTAGTTAATAAGATTCGAATTAACCAACAACTTTGACGAGCTGCAGCACATTTTTTATGTTCACAATCCCGTCTAAATTAGTGTTTATATCTTCCTTGAAAGCGTATCGGTTCCTGTCTGTTAACAGGTTAGAACAGTCTAACATATTTGACAGTTAACGTTGCGCCATAAGATTCGCTTTCGGGAGAATTGTCTTCCGTAATCTAAAATTGGCACGTAACTTAAATGGCTGTATCGAACGCGAGCTTGAAATTCATTTGCTCCATTCTGTTAATTAGAAGCAGAGTTGGGCAAAAATTTAATCAACGATTGACGAATAAATTTCTACTTCAATCGTTAATCGCAATTAACAATGAAACTCCTATTTTAGTCGATTGCGGTTAACGATTACATTCTTTTCAATTGTAATCGTCAATGGGATAATTGATTAATGATTAACTGCTGAAATTTCGAAATGAAATCCGGAATCGAAACTGTATGCATACTGAAAAAAATGTAAACCGAGTTTAGGTATATTGTCATTTGGTCTATAATACGATCTCTATGTGCCTACTTATTACAATTTATGGATAGACCGTGTGGCGATTAACTTCAACAATTGATTAAATCAGTCTCTGATTTTTCGATGATTTCTTTTTTTAATCAACGATTCACGATTAACTTCATCAATCGATTGAATCAATCGTCGATTTTTCAATGATTACCTTTTTTAATCGTACACATTAATCAATCAATCTTGGTTAAAATTTTAATCGATTAATGCATCGATTAATCTCTGATTAGAAGTACATGCGTTTCTTAGGCGTTGAATCTCAACATAGATAATTTTGATTAAACATCATTAGTAGACTGCGGATCTTCATGTAATTTTCAATTTTTGTAGACGAATTTTAAGAAAGTGGAATAAAATAGAAGGTTATTTTCCGTGGTAGTAGCCTTTTTAGATCTGAAATAAATTAAAATCGTACTAAATTCTGTAATATTTTATATTCCAGCGTTTTTTGAAAATCTTCAAAAGGCATAATTGCTAATTGTTTCTAATATTTATTATTTGCAAGAAAAACGCTGGCTAATAATAGCGTGAACATCCTGTATATCCGTTTATAACAGAAAGCAGTAATTATTCTTTTCTGAAAAATTCAACTCTCCATTTCGTCACTTTGATTTACTCTTATCGTGTGTATATTTATATAAAGATTTATTAATTGTGCGTTTCGTGAGTTACGGACGTTCGTGTACATGAAATACACATATGCTAACACAATGTAGATCAGAAATTTTATTGTTAACTATACTCAATGGACGGCAGTTTATTTGCATGAAATACAGCTCATACGTGATATATCTCGCATCGACGTGCAATTATATGGTGATATGAAACACGAGAAATTCGTTATCTATTCATAACGTGTTGACAGATAAAAAGAGTGTGTTCAATGTATAACTAGACCTAGTATGTAGGTAAATTAATTCCAAACTCGTTGTTTTTATTGAATAAAGTCACATAAAATTCGAGATAACATTTGAAAAAACTATATGTACTTCCGATTAAAAGAAATAATATAATATATTAAATAATAATTAGACTGCGGATCTCGTTATGTATTTACAGCGTTTGCAAATTTTAAAAAACTATTAGTATACGAAATTCAGTAGAATTTGGTACGATTTTTAATGATTTTGTATCTGCAAAGGCCATTGCCACTGAAAATAAGATTCTATTCGTCACCACTTTCTTAAAGTCTACAAAAATTAAAAATTGATAATATTTATAGATTTACATATGTTCAACCATAAGAATACCACAAAACTCGAAGTTGTTTATTTAACGAAATACAAAAAACAATCAAAATTTATCATTACTAAACTGCGGATCTTTATGCAAAATAAGAATTGCCTTTAATTACAAAAAAGGGGAGTTACATCAAAATTGAATTCTTCTTTCAACAATTTTAATAGGTTGTAAATAATGTACCAATAATAGTCGTATTTCACTTAATCAAAATCTGCAGTATAATTATTACTAGACGCCGGATCTTTATGCAGAATAAAAAGTTTACAAGACACAAGAACTAGATATGAATTTACATTTTTAACTAATAATTTTAATGCAGTGAATCTAATATATCAATGCTCTCAAAGTCTTTTAAATTTTTCACTGTTTTAAATTGCATCTACTCGTTTTTGCCATAAATGCATAAAATCCGCAGTCCAGTTATTACTATTGTTACCTCATCCAAAATGTTTTCTCGTATTCTTATACGATAAATTGGTAAGCTTGTCGATGTGCTACTTCCATTCCGATTTCAATGACCTTGAAATATGTTTAAACATTTACGTTTAAAGTTTCTGACGGTCAGCTTTAGTTCTCGAAATAATAATTAAAAAATACGATAACTTTTTTAATATTGTACTATAGAATTTGAACTTTATTGTGGGAAGCTAGAGCAATTAGTTTACTACAGGATGTGAAAACAAATTTTTTCAAAAACTGCAATAGTTCGGAATTATAGAAAAAATACTAAAAGTTGCATTTTACAACTTTTTTATGTGGGCCTATATTGAAAATTTAAAAAATTCGTTTTGTAGATTTGTGTCAATTATATGCACTGTGAAAGTTTCATCGAAATCGGTTGATGCGGGAAAAAACGAGAGGCATTGAAAAATGTAAGAATCCTTAGAGAATGTTAGAGGCCGAAAATCGTGAAAATCTGCAATTGTTACCATCTTTAAATGTTTGTAGCTCATTGCAACGTCGACCGATTTTGACGAAATTTTCAGAATATGTTTGATTCACACAGATCTACAAAACGTATTTTTTAAATTTTCGATATAGGCCCACATAGTTGTAAAATGCATCTTTTAGTGTTTTTTAAAGAAAAAATTCCTTTTTACATCCTGTAATAAACTAATTGCTCTAGCTTCCTAAAAAAGTTCAGATCGTATAGTACAATATTAAAAAGGTTATCGTTTTTTTAAGAGTGTCCGAATATTAATTCGTTTCACTGTACCTAGCTGTGTGCACGCGACAGGAACGTGATTATTGCTTGTTTTTGTTCCTCTACACTAGAACTTACACGATACCACAGCCCGATAAAGTTTTAAATGTTAATTAATGTTCGATATTAGAGAGGAACTCGCCCTAATGGACCCGAAGTACACATTAGGAACTGCAAACTATGAAAATTGCTAGTTAATGTTACATTCTCTGATGCCTGCTTCCTTAATAATTGCCAACGATTTTAACTCGATACGTCAATTAAGAAAACAAAACATAATACGATCCAATTTAAAGAAAACAAACGATTCTGTGCAGTTTTTGTTCTCTTTTAAACAGTTTTCCAATAAAAACTACTCTTGTCGGCCATTTTTCGCAACTCCGGGACAAGTTGCAGCACATTGTCGTTTCATTATACATTATTGATTATTTGAGACGGTCCCGAGTTTGAAACGGAACACTAAATCAAATTACGCTTCATTCATAATTCATATTCAGAAAATGAAAACAAGCAGCGAAACTAACAATTTTCACGTAAACAAGGAGTTTAGGCTGTGAATGTGCCCACTTTCATAAAACATATGAAAACCACCTTGTTGCAAAATTTACAATAAATATCGAAGCAATTTTCCTAAAAATGGATCCTCAAAAATGTAGGAAATCACTATTGTAATTTATGAAAGTCTTTTTGCATAATCGTCGACGATATAGTAGTTGTAATAATAATGATATATAAATATACGATAAATTATTATTAGACTGCGGATCTTTATGCACTCATAGCTTCTGAAAATTTTCAGAAAGTGCTATAATATTAAATTCCGCAGAATTTCAGAAAATCAGATTCTATCTGTTCTTACTTTCTTAAAATTTACCTGCAAAAATTGAAAATTGCATAAACATCCGCAATCTAATAATTGCTTTTTAATGTTTGTATGAACAGTGATTTATCTGTTGTGAGCTCGTAGCTAGTATTTAAATGAAATTACCATAATTAGAGTTAATGGGACAGAAGTTTTGTTCACTCAGGAAATTGTACAACAATGTATTATACAAATAAGCTCAGCATTGAACGAGGAATTTCTACATAATAGGAACATCATTGCACTTAGTTATTCATATATGTACTCAATTATTCATTATTATATAACTGCATCAAAGCGAACAGAAATGAATCGAGAAAAACGATTTTGAGGGCGATAGCGCCCTAGATCGATCTTCTTTCTAGCGTTTTTGACTACTGAAAAATCCCATTTTTGTATTATCGAGAAATGAGAACGCGAATCCCGCACCCTTGCAATCCGGGAAACGAGTCTATCGCCTTAAAATACCGAAATTACTTTCTTGTCAACCCAATATTTTTACAAACAATGGGATTCCGGAAACTTGTTGAAAATGTTCACGTTCGCCACAACACGCATTTTATTTCTTTTCTCTATCTGGTTTGATCTTGAGACAATTCTAATTCCTCCCCGTTTGCCTTTCCCGCTTCGCCAATCTGCTTCACCGAAGCTACACGTCCGCTATTTCCTTTCTATCGCCTTTATTCTTCTCAGTCTATCTTCTCGCCCTAGTTCCACACATGTTCCCGTGTTTCATACTCGCGCCTCCTACAACCTCCTTTTATCCCGTCCCATCCAACGTTTCACTCTTCTCATCTCGTTCCTTAACTTACAACCCGATACCCTTACTACCCTGTCACTTCCCCCGCCACTTCAAATATCTAAGTACTCCCAGCTGTTCGGACACCCGTACGTTACCTATTATGTTGGCACCGGTTCCTGATCCTCTCAGTTATTCTACTCTATCCAATACACCCCTATGTTCGTTATTCTGACCTCATCCTGCCACCCTCCGTTACCACCCTCTTTTTAAAATTCTTAGCTTCCTCTCACTGCGACTAGGAACCTCTGATTAATTGTCGGCACAGAGTTTCAAATTATTCTCCGGAAATGGGTCATGCGGATAAAGTCTAACTTGCCCGCAGTTAGGGCAAAGTCGAAAGTTTAGGGTAAAGACCCTTTAAAAAGATCATAACTCTCGACTAAGGACACTTTTATTAAAGTTCGATACATGTTTTAAAAGTATGGTTACGAGGCAATGTTACCCTATGACACTTTCTCATTCGTTTAGAATTCGGAGTTGCCACGTCGTATTTTTGTACGAAACATGAACAGTGTTAAAGTTCATGACAGAGTAAGAAAATGACTTAGTTAGATTTAACACTAAACCTACATATCATCACCGGTCAGAATGTCCGGTTCCAGACTGTCGATTTCCTGTTTGAAAATGAATAACGTATAAATTACAGATTGGTTCGACATATCGCAATTTTCTAAAAAATTGGAACTTTCACTCGACTATGACAAGTACGAGCTTTAATTGTCATAGAAATATTTTCTTTTCACAATTCCGGTGAAAATTGATAGTGACATTTGTACACTCTGGTTTTCTCATTTTTTCGTGTTGAAAAATGAGATTTAACGTATGCTGTCAATCAATAGAGCTGTCTATCCCACTGCAGTCACTTCAGACGAATGACACTTCAACGCCCGGAGTAGAGTGAACAGTTGCTACTATGTCTGTCAAGAGTGTCGGTGCATTCCGGGACTCTTTTCGCATTGCAAACTTTGTTTTTAAGAACCTATAGTAAGTTTTCAACAGAATTATTCAGAAATTATTGTAAATCTATATTCAAATAATAACGCAATTATAATACTTAATAAAAAACGTTCTATACATGAAATAACATTTTTCAATGTGTAGGTATATATGTACAGTGGCTCACAAGAATATTTGTACACTATTTAAGGGGTTAGGACACAGTAATATTTCGAGAAAATCGAAAATTTGTTTTGATAAAAAAATTACATTCGTATACTTTAAACGCGTTTTTCTCGGAGTTGCGTTTTTCAAAACGGTGTACGAGATTGTATACCTCAAGTTCTACCGTAGCAATTACGTTAAAATTTTACAGTTATCTTCAATATCTATTAGCCTAATAGTATTAGGCATTGACGATCGATTTTTTCATTTTCCCATTATTTTGTTAAATATAAATAAGAAATTAACAAACTTTCTACCGAAATTCAGTCATTAAATTTAAAATATCTGCCATTTTGTTAATTTTTATGAAAATTGAAATGTGGGATCGTCAATGCCTAGAGAATATATCACAGTTTACGACATTTTTGGAATCCTGTACGCCAGTTGGCCATCTGGAAGAAAATTCGCTCGCTGTATATGGCTGACACTTAACGATTTTTACCAATTTCTGGATGGAAAGAAGTCCACAAAATTGGAAAAAATTGTTGACACGAATGAGTCGGAAATAATGATGTTTCGTTAGAATCCTACGACACATTATTCCGTTACATTCTACTCGAAAAGCGAATTAAAAAAAGAAAAGTCTAACAATTGATTCTTCTTGAACCCTCGTGCACGGTTCGGGTCAATCTGACCCAAATTAGAAATTTGCTTTGAACCCTTTCGCGCGCGCTAAAAATATCTAAACAAATGATATGCATGTGGTTCGTACACGTTACTGCACGCTCATAGAATAGTGTACTCTGTTAATTAAATGTTGACATTACTCGAACCATAGACGGCGAATATGAGAACATCAATTACTTGCACAGCACACAAAGGCTAAGACGAAGCAGCGATTTTCAGGGCGGTGCGGTGCGATGCGGCGGCGGCGGCGGCGTACATTTTGAAACACGAGAAACGTTTGTGGAGAGATAAAAATCTAGATCTTACTCTCTAGCACCTGACCTGACGGTACATTATTGTATAGTAGTCTCCACGGTGTGTCGATTGGTACTAAATGGTACCAATGGTATTGGTACTAAGTGCTGAATGGATACTAAAGTTCGGTATCTACACAGCTATAAGACCGTAGCACGGAAACGTCGGAAATTGACCGGAGACTTTAGGAAGATGAAATCGGGCATACAATAAAGCGGGCGCTGTTCGTAAGTTTCGTATCGTTGTATTTTAACCTACTTCTCTGTTACGCCGAAATGGAACGAGGGCAGTTTTCACAACCAGTGGGAAGGCACTGGTACTGCATCAAAATCGATTTCAACATGTATCTGCTTGCCAGGGTGTCAAATTAATCCGAAGCCTGCTTTTATGCTGAAAATTTCTTTCTTCCTGCAACCCTCATTACGCTTTCGTGTACATAGTACCCTCTAATTCCTGTAGACCTTTTTTTTTAATTTCTGTACAGTGTTTGAAAAGAACATAAGAGCTGGCTCGCTTGTTTTCTTCCACGCTGGCACAATATTGCCTCCCTTCTTGTTAGATGTATATTTAGATCTCCTATGGATTAACCCTCTATACGAGCCGTTGTTTTCGAAAGTGGTGTAAGTCCGTTTTTGGAGAAAATGAGTTAATGGTAGTTTTGGTTAGATATAGATATAAAAAAAATTGTTTTCTAAAACAAGAAAAAAGTAATAAATGAATGGACTTATACCACTTTCAAGAACAACGGCTCCTATATAGACGGAATTTTTGTAACCTGGAAACAGCAAGTATCATCCTCTAGATACAAATTAACAATGGATTCACTGAATTCTTTTTTCGTTACGAAAAGACTTGATTACGGAGAGACGAAACAGACAAAGATATTTTTGTCATAATATTATAAAAGAGGACTTAAATATATTTATATATCCATATGTGTCTTTGATGTAGAGCTACAGAGGGATATTTTAAGGTACTACAGTTAGGAGCACAACTGATCACACACAATTTAAATCAGAATAACTTTTTTATGAATGGATCAAACGACTTCAATTTCTCTGTAAGGCTAGAAGAATTAGTTTAGTAAATGACGTCTAAAAAATATGTTGAAAAAATACATTTGGTTGGAATTGTGAAAAACAATAGTAAAAATGGATTTTTACAACTTTTTTAGCTGGACCAATAACGAAAATTTAAAAGATGTGTTTGGTTGACTCGTATAAATTATATACGTTCTGAACATTTCATTGAAATTGGTTCATTGGTTTACGAGTCATAAACGATCAAACGTGGTAAAAATTGCAATTTTTCAAGATTTTCGGCCTTTTCTAAACTGACATTTTACGGTTATGAAATTTTAATTGCAAATATCTCGGAAACTATTGGGTGCTTGCCCCTATAATGGGGTATTTTCGTAATCAGGGGAACGAGATTTATAACTCTATAAAATCTCAACTAAATCTGTGAGGGGAAGGCTGTGCGGTCTCCTTGTTGGGGAGTGTGCGTAATAGCATTTCCTCACCGCCCTGAAAAAAAAGTCGTAATCTGGCGGCTCTGTCCCCACCCTACACATGAAGAGGACCAATGTCGCCAGAATCGACCAGAACTGGTCGATTTTTCCTCTCCTCCTTTGCCCTTTCACTATCGCATTCCAGCACCATGAGCCAACATCCCCCACTAAGTAGACTGGTCATGTATTAATCTGGTCATCAGAGAGGGGGTAAACTGTATTCTCCTCGATTTCCTCGAACTGGACCAGTGTCGCCAGAAACGACCAAAATCGGGTCGGTTTCAAAATGATCGGTTTCAATTTCTCCTCCTTTGGTCGGCTCTTCTCCTTTTCCCCTTCCACTATCCCATTCCACCACCATGAGCACACTCCAACGTTCCCTACTAAGACCGTGGACCGGAATGCAACGTGTCACATATTACTCTGGTCATCAGAGAAGGGGTAAATTGTATTCCCCTCAGTTTTCTCGATCTGGCGACACTGGAGAGGACACAAAAGGCAGTAGAGTTGAGTCGAACGAGATAGTCAGAACAAACCAGTACAGCAAGAAGATCAGAGACCAGCGTGGTACACACAGTACAGCAGAATAGCAAATAGAGTCACACAGTCTAGTGCAGTTACAATTTACAAAGGGAAAAGATACAAAACAGCAGAGCATTCAAGCACTGTTGAATCCTTCCCATTCAGTCCCACAACAGTGGATGGTCCTTCGGGTTACAGACGGCACCAAGCGCAATATTCAAAGGACTTGACTGAAGCAGCAGTCCAGGCCTCGACAAAAGTAATTGTACCAAATGCCACAAAAAACTACACTCAAAATTCTGTGGCATTCTTATCCTCTGCGTCATCGTGATAAATTTTTCCCACGAGACCGTGTAATCAATTTTCTTTGTTCCCCGAGTCGATAAGCCGATTGGATAAGCACTTATTAGACATGGGAAATAAGAACGCACACACTTTTGCAAAACGAGCTAATTCCATTCTGCATGATAATTTTAAGATCGAGCCTCGATACAGCATAATTTCATGGTTATTTGCTTCTCGCATTCTCGAAGTTGCATTTATCTCTGTTATATCTTATCAGTGCTTCAAATAACAATAACTTGAATAAAAGGAGTGAAAACGGTGAACATCTGGATTCGAATAACCCACAAGGTTAGAAAAAATCAAATTCCTTCCAATCAAATCTGACGGATATTATGCGAGCAAGTAACGACAGATTTGTATCCGAACCTATCTGTAAGATACATGGTGGCCCTGTATTTGACCGTCGAATAAGAGTTGAAGTCGTTGAAGATAACGAGAAACCTCTCGGAGAGACAGACGAATAAACTTTCCAAGCCAAGCTCTTAAGGGAGTAGACTCCTTTTTCCAGGATTGCATAGGTGCGGGATTCGCGTTCTCATTTCTCGATAATACAAAAATGGGTTTTTAGTAGTCAAAAACGCTAGATAAAAGATCGATATAGGCCGCTATCGCCCCCAAAAGTCCTATTTTTTCGTTTACGAGGCGTAATTTGCATTCGGAAGCATACAACTGCGCATGTAGCTATTTTCATAGCTTAACGCAAACGCCTCGTAAACGAAGAAATAAGACTTTTGAGAGCGATAGCGCCCTAGATCGATCTTTTATCTAGCGTTTTTGACTACTGATAAACCCCATTTTTGTATTATCGAGAAATGAGAACGCGAATCCCACAGCCTTGCAAGCCTGGAAACGTCTACCGCCTTAAGGGATAAAAGTTACAAATAAATTCCCGCGCTACATCTGACCTCGAATAACAAACAAAAGATAAAGTATGTGTCTTATCTAAAATTTATTTATGCCCCTGCACACTAAAGTTTGGAGTGTTTAGACGTGCTTATTCTGTGCACAGATGGGCATAAATAAGTTAGAGTCTAAACCAATCGTACATAATTAATACGGAAAATTAGACATACAACGATCTCTACTGGCGATAAACGATTTCCTTGCTCCACCGAATGACTCCTAACTACTTTGCATCGTTGCGTAAACAGGAGCATCAGCATTGTCCGTTCGTCTTTTCTATGTAGATTGGGTTTAGCAACTCCAAGTTCTGGCCGAGTGCAAAAGTTCGCAGGGTAACCAGTACCACGGGCTAACCCGAGTTTACCCTGCATAGTTAATTACCAAAGGACAATTTGGAACCGTCCCGGCGGAAATCGAAAGAAATGGTTCAAACGACCACGCAGAGACGCTAAAAGAACTGATTAAAGTTGTCTGAGAGAGGTGTCAAGGAGCTGGTTAAAACAGCTCCAGTGTCAACGAGCACTGTCTACAGGCGTCACGCTCCGGTGTCAAGGAGTTGGTTAAAGTTACCTCGAAGAGATACCTAGGAACTGATTAAAACCTCGACGTCAGGGTTCCAAGAAACTCATTCTAATCTTCATACAGGGTAATTCAGCCAACTGTGCCACCTATATTACATGTAAACTATGCAGTACAGTCAAACCTCGATAACTAGAACCTCTTTAACTCCTTGCCTTACAATATCGTGTCTGACTCGTGTTGAAGATTCTGAACAGATTCTGAGATAAAAATGTATGCTAACACTAAACCTACCACTGCCGGTCAAATGTGTGTGTGTGTGTGACCGGTCTTACATTTTTAATTTTATAATTATTGAAATTATGACGTTGCTTACAAGGAAAATGATTTGATAAATTTCTTTATCCAAGCAAATATTGCAATAAAAATTGCACGAAATCTAAATAAATAGAGCCTTGTCATTTTTACCAGCTAAAATATTTTAATCGCTTTCAGTGCTCGGTAATTTTAGTGTTAATAATTTGCTTTAACACTAAACCTACCAGCCATATCTCTGAAACTAGTGTGCGGATAAAAAAAGTATCCTACGAACATTGCTGGTCTTTTTACGTACAATAAGATCCTATAATAAAAAATATAGGTTTCCATGTGAAAAAACAAAGTTGATCTTCAAATGACCTTGAAAACGCCAGCCAAATAAAAACTAATACTGCCCCCCTCTTTCCCCCTCGAAATCCTTGGACACGTCTTTTATACTTTTTTAATATCTGTCATACTTTTCGAGATATTGAGCTGTTAAGAGTTATGTGAGCCACCTTGTATGTGGAAGCTTAAAAATGTTCTTTTGCACAATAATCCCAAACGAAATTGTTAGATTACGTTATCAAGGATGAGTTGTTGGTTTATGGTCGAATTTTTCGTTGCTGTTGAAGGATCTATTAAATAATCCTCAACCATGGGCCATAGATCTCCAAAAAATTTTTCAAAACATATTATAACTTTAAACAAACATTTTGAAACATAATATGCTTAAATTAATTTATTTTTAATTTTTGGAATAATCGTCGGTGTCAGTGGATAATGTGTAACGTGGAAAGAATTTCGTACTCTGAATGTCTGACAATCATCATATAAAATAGATCATTCGCCTGAAATGAAACAACGTTAAAAACCAGACGAGGACGTTATCATTATTCATCAGACATTTCATATGCAACGACCTAATATGACTCGAGCAACACCCCGAAGTGTATCACTTGCATTTATCGATCGAATACGCAAATAGATTAATTGCAATGAAGAATGTTTCAAGCATTACTTGCATTAGAAACCGTTCACAGAGAATATATCAGTAACTACTAGTTTTATATCCCACATATTTTTATAATTTTTCTATTCGGGATACAATTCTTTCATCCAGCACAAGATTGAAATGATCTCTTTACGTTAAAAATACTCAAAGTAATCCTTATATCTCGGTCAAAAAGTAACGTTAAAAAAAACTAATTATTACATTGTTTTAACAATTTTTTACCACGTTTTCATTTTTATATACCAAATCGTTACTTTACGAACCGAATATTCAGGCATGTCATCTTCTTTTAAATTTTGTCAAGCAATGTAATTTAAAGATTTAAAGCTATGTATTGGGTTGGAACGAAAGTTCGTAGCGTATGTAAATTCAAATTTAAAGCTAAAATTCAGATGTTTATTCGTAGATTTATTCAATAACATATTTTCCATTCTGTTCTATTACTTTTCGCCATTTTCGAGGTAACTTTTCGTGTTATGAATAAACATATGAATAAATACCTTCATTTTATCTTCGATTCTTAATTTGAAAACGCTACGGACTTTCTTTCCAATCCAATACTTAATGCGTTATATTTTGCTGTACCTATACTACTAAAGTACAACAGTACGATATCATGTCAACCTGATGTATACCAGACCGTATGTTAATCCAACATGTATAGCTTTATAGCCCCCTATGGAGAGTTCTACTTAAGCTTTCAAATAAAAAGAAAATGAAATATATGAAGAAAAACTTTTTAAAAACCACGCTTATATTAAAATGCACTAAAAAGGAGAAAATAATTTTTCTCCTGGTTCTCCATAAATTACCGATACGGGGGAAAAGAAATTTTACAGGGTGTAATTATGCCACCACAATATTTATGTTAATGTAATTAAAAGTTAAGTTTCTCAAAACAATTTCTTGATCAAACAATAGCTCGCACAACAAGCTATACATGAAATACGTTAGAGATTGCTGTGTTGTGATTATTTTATAATTACATGGTATTCTATTGGATCCTGAAAATAAAGTTGAATTGACATATTATGATGCAATATAAATAACAAAAAACACGTAACAGAAGCAGTGTAATTTTATTTTATTTTATTTTATTTCTTTCTTCATATCCATTTAAATGTTTCTTCCATTTGTGATCTTGTATGACCTTGAAGGTAATTGTCTTATCCAAATAAATCCCATTTAAAATATTAAGAAGGTCACCTTCATTTCTAAAAAGCTAATGCAGATAAAAAAATTTTATAGACACCTGCTTGCAAAGAACAGTATGTATAACTTTTCCCTCTTTCACTTTTTCTAATGTTTACTATCTGCAAGAACAACGCTGGCTAGTGTTAGCGTGAGCACCCTGTATATAATCCAAGTAACAATACGTGGTCGTACTGCCGCAACATAATTATTAATTGTTTCGAGAGTAATAGTATATCTCTGTTTTATCGACATATTGGATAAAAGGGAACAAAACTTACGTGGAAAAGGAAAAAACAATTCTTACTGTAATCACCTAAAACTTGTAAAGGACGGCCATTTCTTTAGTATCTCCAACGTCGTCTGCGACCACGTCAAAAACGATGCATAACTGTCCTTTATCGACCTACTTGCAGCGACTGCGACATTTTTAAACCTAATCTAATCTTTCTTATTGATCAATGGGTGTATTTTAAGGAAATATCTTTGTTTTTGCCACCAGGTGAAGCTGTGTCGTATAAAAACTATCCGATAGAGATAGTTTCTGCTTTAACTAACTTTTATTCTTATTTTTGTCGTAAAGATTGTACTAGATGAAAAACTACATAACAAAGGAAAATATATAATAAGTTCTTATATTATTAGTAACAAAGAAAATGGGTAGTTTCCGAAAAAGACATTTCAAAACACATTTTAGTCCTTCTAAAATGCGTGTACTACTTTAAAGATAATGCACAACTGTAACACGAGGCAGCTTCGTCCCCTGGGACACTATGCTGAAATGGTGGAGCAAAAAATTTCACTTAGCCGAGATTATTTTTGCAAGAAAGGTACGTCATTTCGAGAAACCATTAAAAACGTTTCTAAATTATTTGTCGAACACGTTGAACTCTTGAGAATGCGAAGTTTTTAAGAATTCTTTATCGTTAAATGGTTTTCTACATGAAATCTTGAAATAAAAATTTTAATTGCGAACTTACAGGAACATAGTTAAGTCACACAATCCGATTTTGATGAAACTTACGCGAGACATAGTTCCTCGAAAAATATAATTGGCGAAAATATAAATCGGCAACCATCCTCATTGAAGAGGGCGTGAAAAATTCAATTTGTTTTTAAGTGAATGGGGAATTCAGTCGCGCAGGAACATAAGTCATTTGTTTAAACAATATATTAAAAATTCGATTTTCTTGCAGTTTCTCCTGTTTATTGTTTTGGATTTTTTTTTCTTTGTCATTTAACAATATTTATACATAATGGATGATAGTTTTGCACCCCGTGCGGAGGAAGATATTCTGGATTGTTTTGTAGAGGTACAGGCATTTGGTATAAACGCTTAAACAATTTCATAACGTCATATTTTTCGAAGAACTATGTCTTACATAAGTTTCATCAAGATCGGCTTGTGTAAGTTCCCTTGTTAGATAATTTGAGGATAGTATGCCTTCTTCAATTCTCACACACATTAAAATCTTTCAGACACTTTGAAAGTGGCCCGAGTCCATTCTCGAGAAAAATCAAGCTAGCAATTTTAATATTTACATTTCTACGTTATCTTTTCATTCTGAAGCGAATTGGCGTCATAGAAATGTCATTAAAGAAAAATAATTTACTGTTTGTCCTCCAAGATTATTATAATGTTATCAAGAAGTGCCGGGAAGAGGTAATAACTTTATTTTAAATGAAATGAAACAAGAGGATTTCATATTAACAAGATTTTTGGAGGATGCAATTTTTAAAGGAGTAAAGAATTCTAACGGAGAAACAATATATTGGTTAAAAATATGCTGGATGCGTTTTTTGAGAAATGAACCGTATAAAATTTTCTATAAGATATCAATGGATGAGAATGCAGAGTTTGAAATACTGAATTTATTACCGCGTCGGGGTAGATCAAGAAAATTCGAAAATATTGTATTGACACCACTTTATAAAAATATAAGACAAATTACAAAAGCTAAAAATACAAGGATATGATATATACCACCGGAGCACCATGACTTCTTCAAAGCCCTCCCGCATACATAAAATGTAAATTGTTAAGTAATTTATATAGTTAGAAGATTTCCTGAACTGCATAAATGGCGTTTTTCAAGTTTTATAATGAAATATAAAATAAATTGAATATTGTTTTTTCAATTTGAAGCATTTTAAATTACATCGAATGGACTTGGGCTGTTTCAAATTTTATGACAAATCTAGCTGTTAATTTTGAAAGTGGCTTAAGTCCATTCTTGGTAAGAAGACACATATTATTCACTTAATAATTGCTATTATTTTAATAGGAATTGTAAATTTAACTCTCGTAGATACACTTAAGGAGTGTGATACATTGGTATCTCATAGGGTATATTTTTAATTTCATTGAAACGCAAACTCTTAAATATCTCAATTTAAACTTAAATGGACTTAGGCCACTTTCAAAATAAACGGCTCAATTGTGTAATAAAACTTCACACTAAGGCGAACGATTGTTATGTTCCATGTTCTTTAAAAAGCCATTTCATGTCATTTAGGAATTACACTTGAAGCCAGTAGAAACCTGCGATCCTCGCTTGAGATTGTTGATTGTTGAGGACTGTAAAACTTCATTAGTAACTATAATTACGATAGAAACCGGAATAACCCTTTATAATACATTTCTGGAAGTCATGAAGGTGCTTCATGGCGAGTGAAGTCACATCAAAGTTCAGCAAATGTGCCTACCGGCGCGGTTTTCATTAAAAGTTAAAAACGGGTCACTAGTGGCAGCGTTAAAATCGTTGATGGGCGTTGCGAATGTTCCTTGCAAGAAAATATGGGAGCATGCCGAGATAAGCGGTAATGAACGTGTAGGAGATACGACGAGATACATAAAGATAGATAGCTGGAGGTAAAATGCAGGTTATGCAAAAGAGAGAATGAGAATCTGGCACACATATGGGTCTACGAGGAATTCAAAAGTAGAGTCGGAGAGAGGCCGGGATAGAAAGGGTACACGAAATATTGCAGATGAGCGAAAGAGGAAGCATGTGGAAGGATGCATTAAGTGAGAAACTGAAGAGGGAGCTGTGCAATTACGCCGGAGAATTTAAAAGACCACCCAAGAGCGAACCCCAGCCAAACCGTGATCTTGAATAATACATAACAATATTCTTCAATTTATGTTTAAGTTGAAAGCTTCCGTGGAAATTCATGCATCCGTAAACGGCACTCGTAAACTGATTAAACGAGGCATTACTGTGTAATTGTTATTCAGACCTACTATACTACCTCCAGTAGTTAATTGGCGAGTTTACAATAATCGAGGAAACTTTTTCTTCATATAGTAAATTTCTTCTATAGTAAATTAAGTAGACAATACTGAAGACTCTGAGCATGTTGGTTCCAAGTGGGAACATTGCGCTTATGAATAAAACCGCATATATATAAAGTTCCCATACAGGAACAGTCATAAAATGCAATAAATAACATTTTCTAATAAAATTTTATTATTTATTTCATCACCACACTCATTTTTAAGTAGACTAACAGCCATATATATCATTTTCAACTCGTCATAAAAATTCATGCAATAGAGGGTTAAACAAATCAATTAATTTTGTGTCGAAAATTTCCCGATGGTAAAGCTCAATATCAATTTAATCCAGTTTATCTATTATTTCAAAAAATACGACCTAAAGCATACTTATCTTTGCCGCAATAGTTCCATTGCTAACATTGTTGTCATTCTCTGTGCCATTGAGAACAGCGAATATACACTGCCGGCCAAAAGTTTATGGACCACTCTATATTTTATTACATTTTACAGCATAAGTAGGTACTGGAAAGTGGCTTTAGCGGTTCTGTAATGTTTCCCTGGGTTTAGAGAGAGGTAGTAGGAATTAGTTTACGTGTGTGCAAGTACATAATAGAACAAAGTAATTTTTTTTAATTATGAAAACCCTTCAGCATATAATATAACTCCGCGTGACATCTTTCTTATGCGGTGGTCCCAAACTTTTGGCCGGCAGTGTATTTAGACAGCTCAATCTGCATAGTTGGAACCTTTAACTAGGCCTTGCTCTTTATGTAATAATATTGTACTTGCTATATAAACCACTTGGTTTAAAGCAATAACAAATAAATAAATAAACTAATGATTGTTTGCCACAAAAGATTTAGTACTTTCATGTAGGGAATAACGAGTAGCATCGAGTAGTGCATTAAAAAATATACGATTCCATTAAAAGAACACATGGAAAAAATATATCTACACAATTTTATTATCCCAACATTTTTTAGACTAGGTCGATTTATAAATGGGATACTCTGTATAAGTTATTAAAATTCTTGAAAATTTTAGTAGCGCTATAATTATTTCCAACAGTGTAGAACGACTCGATACAATTAAAATCTGCTTGATTTTCGGCCTAACTATAGAGTATCGCACAACAATCCGTTTTGCGTTTCCCTAGCTGTACACTTAGAATCGTTGTCCTTTCGGAAGTAATCAGATTTCCAACTCTATTATACCCCCTCATCCCCATTTAGTCCTCGGTTGCAACTTCATTCCAGCCGACGACGTAATTAATTGAATCCGCTCTCATCTGAGAATATTACGTTTCCCCAAAATTTCATTGGCTTGTTGTAATACTATTTCTCGAATTCACAATTTCCCGCTCGTCCACTTTTACCTCGGCTTGCGACCGCCTTTCTCTTGTTTTGCGCACTATTCGCTGTGCTTGCAATAATTTGAACTTTGACGTTCGCCCATAATGGAGGTGCAAGTGAATAATGTCTGTCAATGTGCGCACACAATGCAGAGAAATTGGAATGACACTGTACTCATATTGAACTGGCGCATGATTATTAAATTTCACAGACATTTAAGATTCGTAGACTTTAACCCTTTGCACTCGGAGCTATTTTAACTCGAAAATTACACATTTCTTCCGATTTGGAATATTTCCATTCCCTATGATTTGTTTAACCCTTTGACTACGGCAGACTTTGAGACGCACCGGCCGTACCATACGGTAGGAATTCATTCGCGACAAAGTTGGGCAAAAATTTAATCAACGATTGACGAATTTTCTACTTCAATCGTTTTAATCGCGATTAATAATTAAACTCCTACTTTAGTCGTGAATTGCAGTTAACGATTACATCCTTTTCAATTGTAATCGTCAATCGGGTAATTGATTATTGATTAACTGCTGAAATTTCGGTATGAAATACGAAATCAAAACTGTATGCATACCGAAAAAAATGTAAACTGAGTTTAGGTATATTGTCATTTGGTTTATAATACGATCTCTATGTGCCTACTTATTACAATTTATGGATAACACCTCGTAAAGGGGCAACTTTTTCGTATTACAATAACTCGATTTTCATGAAAATGTCACATAACACGTTATCCCACTGAATCCCTTAATTCTAATTGAATCCACGGGAACAGAACTTACATAAATGTCGATAAACTTTCTTCAAAATCGCGATATCGATTCGGAAATTCCATTTCCTTCTAACTGTGTGAAGATATTTACACGAAAAATGATTCCGATCGCTTTCAATTCTGTAAAATGTCAAGTGACTATTTTGGCTAGAAAATATTCATCACTAAAACGTTAACAGGAAAAGATTTTAAAAAATATGGAACACAGCTAATATTCATGTGAATTTCTACATATTGTTATGTATCTACTGCTGAAGAAAAACAATTACAAAAGAAACTTTTGAGTTTCTCTTTTGTTTTGAGACTTTTAAAAAAATCACTACCTGACGTAAAATTTTATCTCAAATATTTACACTTTTTAAAAACGATTGAAACAACAGTTTTGTTAATTCGGTACATGTACGTGAACATTATACATATAATCACTATTAATTTCATATCAAGGCTTCGTCTTTCTGGTTTGAACAACGTGTTCATACATTCGAAGTCCTATTTTAATTAATCCCTCGAAATACTGCCACTAATTAAATAAATTGATGCAATTTTAGTCGATGAAGAGAAAATAATTTCCCAACGCAGCAATCCCGGATGAAAATTATGTTAAGCAACTTTCCATTAAAACACACTGTTTACGTATTATTCCGAGCATTCCATATAAATGTAATCACCTATTTAACGAAATTTCTCAGTTAAACGACGTGTGTGTATAATAACTTCGTTATCGTGTACATTGTAATAATATTATTGTAATATTGTCTTGAAAAAGCGACTATAAAGGATACAAGTAATTAAAAATAAGAGGAGGATAAGGGGTCAATCGATACTATCGATTTGCAAGTCAGGAAGTTACGATTGCGGAATAAAATTGCATCTTGTATCACCGTTAGCAACGTATAGTATATTATACAATAGCAACTAAAAACAAATATAAGATCTCCGAGCAATTTTATGTGGTAAAATGCAGAGTTTGTAAATATTACGTCCGAAATATGAATTTTTATTATCCCTTACATTATTCTATGGTATAAAAACAAAATGATAATTGCATTATGAATATTTGTGCACAGCATTTTCTATTGTAATTATTTATAGATGTTATGACTTAAAAAGAAATTTTGAATGCTTATTGTGAACTTCTCTATTTAAGTAGATATATTCACCCAGAATTGGTAAACTAAAATAGAAACTATAAATATGTCACCCTTGCGTATTATACGCTGTTTTCATCTACTATACTATACTATGCAATCTTAGGTCTTATAGCAGATGTAGCTTTAAACGTTAATTACAATTTTCCGTATTTGTTAAAAATTTTCTTTTGAATATAATTTCTCTTTGACCTCGAATTATTCGAAGCAAAAATTTTTCATATTTGGACACTCTTTGAAACTTATAAAAAAAATTATGACACTTTTGAAAGAAGATTCATAAATTTTCTTAATTACTAAAACGTAGTTCAGTCAATCCATGAAAACCCTTACGAGCCGATAATTAATCTTATTCAGAACGAAGTTAATGGAATGAACGGCGCAGCAGTCGCCATGACCAACGTTTTGCAAAATGCTATTTCGAGAGTAACGTGTTTGAAGTTACGACTCGAAGTTCCAAACAGGCTGCTGCGTTTTACTCGAACGGCTGTAACTTCGTCAATAATTCGAATTTCCAGCAGCGCGTTGCGTTCCAAACCATTCTACGCTGTGCGGCTTTAAAAAAGTATGGAAAGTAGAGTTTTCGAAATCGAAAAGCACACATGAGAAAAACCGTAGCCTTGAAACACACACAGCTGAATGTTAGCTGTAGAAATAAAGTTCTACTGAAATTCGTTGAACCAATATACAATTTAAATGGAAATACTCTCTAGCTGTTTTACAATTTTGATTTTATAATTATTGAAATTACAAAGATGTTCCCATTAGGAATCATTAATATTCCTTCATTCAAGCACATATTCAAGCACAGTCTTTTGTGCTCGGTACGGACTATTATTTATTGCTATTAACTCCCCACTATCCAATAATTAACTGTTTCAACCTGTGCTATTTTTGCATTAAACAATTTCTATTTTAACGAAGATTTTACCCATAACCAACGACGTACACGATGGAAAAATCCATTGTTTCGACACGAGTGAAGCGAGAGCCGGTTCGTAAGCACCGAGTAACAAAATAATAAAAGTAAAACGAAACAATGAAAATGCAGCCGAGCATCCACGTATAAGTCTTGTACATCATCGTTTCGAATATTGAGGTTGCCATCAATTCGTCAGTACACGGAGGAAAATCCCGCTCTGCGGAGTAGTTCTGTACTTCGCCTATTGTATTTTTGTTGTCGGTGAAAACAGAAGGGAAAGCATTAGCACTGACCTGTAGCCTAATGCGTAAGTTCCCCTGACGGTGCCTACGGTTTACACTTCGAACCGATATCGGAAAAAAATGGTAATAGTAAGTAGCACTAAAATAAGAATAAAAATCAGCGTCTCATGATTGTTCTTTTACGCTTCGACACTATTTTTTATTAAATAGGGTAAACTGTACTATTGCTGGCACTGCAGTAGTTATTGGCACTTTTGATTTAAGGGAGTAGACTCCTTTTTGATGATAGTACCTACACTGAATTATGCTATTCATAATATGTATGCACTGAACATAAGAGATATTTTGATTCGTGAGAATCAATTTACATAAGACAAGCGTTAAAGTAAAAATTAATGTGTTTATAAGCTGTAAATTAGTTGTTCTAACTTCTCAAAAAGATTCAAGTGCTATGATCCAATATTAAAAAAGTCTTTAAAGATTCCCTTAAGGCAAGGAAGGATTGCAGGGGTGCGGGATTCGCGTTCTCATTTCTCGATAATACAAAAATGGGGTTTTTCAGTAGTTACAAAAACGCTAGATAAAAGATCGATCTAGGGCGCTATCGCCCTCAAAAGTCCTATTTTTTCGTTTACGAGGCGTAATTTGCATTATTCGGAAGCATACAACTGCGCATGTAGCTGTTTTCATAGCTACGTGCTGCCGAATAATGCAAATTACTTAACATACAAATTAATTAAAATGTATCCTTTACAATAAAGAAACTCAAGGTAACCGTTCTATCTCGGTAAAAAAGTAAAATTTTTAAAAAACTAATAATTACATTGTATGCTACTCTTGAAACCATGTCATTTTCGAAAATAGTTTACAAGTAATTGTATGGCATACTCCGTTGAATAACCCTGTAGAAAGGACACGTTTAAGCAAACTCGCATTCGTTTATTTCTGAGAACAGGAAACAAGTAGAAACTTCTTACTGAATGCTTTCTTCACTGAGAAAAGAAGAATACAATCTGTGCTATACTTTGTTTAAGATTAAAACAGGCAAGTACTTATAATTCCTTCTTCAACCTCGTTTTAGCCTGTTGCATTTCATATAAATGCACAACGGAAAATATACTTCGTTAAAACAATAAGCAAGAATATATTTTTAAGTGTGGCAATTCTGTGGAGCTTTTCTAAGAATAGAATGAAAGGTAGTTTTCTTGCATATCGTTGTCTAGCCAATCAATAGTTGACGTGATGTTTAACAATGAAGATCGTATCTCGTTTCCTTCTCAACGTGCAACGGTACAATATTTGTCATTCACCTACTTCTTTAAATAAAATTACGACAAAAAATTAGCGAAAGCATGTGTGATAAGAAGTTTGTTGACGGCAATGACACGCCAACATAACTGCTACTATGCTAATATGTAGAAAGAATTAGAGGAAATTCTTACTTTACGTATTTTAAAGTCTCGTCACTTTTATTCGACTCAATTGTTTAATAGCAAATATATTATCATAAATTTTGAATCGTCCACTTTATACATATTATAGGAGGAGGTTTGAGAAGATACAACACTGTATAAATAATTTGATTAAATTAATGATACAGTTATGAAGCATATTGGTATAAATTTTTGTAACCATTTTTATCGACACATTGCCACCATTTACGGTGATTCCCAATAATATTCGGACACTCTTAAAAAGACGATGACTTTTTTAATATTGGACCATGCAATTTGAACATTTTTGGGAAGCAAGAGCAATTATATATGAACCGTTGTTTTCTGTTTCTTTTCTGTTTGTTTTTTTTTTATACCTATATTTGACTAAAACTAATACTAACTCATTTTTTCCAAAATCGGACTTACACCACATTCAAAATCAACGGCTTATATTACAATTAATGCTCGAGCTGACATACTGAGTGTGACAAGTATAATAATTAAAGAGCAAGAGAGTTAAGAGAGTAATCAATCGCTATGATAAATAGTAATTATTCAGTTCTCATTTCATTAAATTAACTACTTATACTTCTGTTTTGTGGAATTCTTATGGATAGTATATCGACAGTCACAACGTATGAATAACTTGCTATTATAAAATAATTTATTAAATAAGCGAAACAAACAATGTGTACTAACAGACAGACATCGTTTAACATGGGTGCCTTCGTAACAACCATAGATGACACTAACTATAGCTTTTGTTACGTCAATTTATCACTAGAAAACGGATCTTCATGCAGAATAAAATGTTCATGCATCATTTAATGGAGCTCAATAAAAATTGATTTGTTATGTTAATAATTTTAATTGTAATAAAATTTAAAAAGTTGTAATAAAATTAATTGTGATATTAAAATAATATCTCCATACTTTTATACTTTTCGAAAAAATTTTCTATAAATGCATAAAGTCCGCTGTCCATTTATCACATTGAATAGCAATAATGAAGAATCATTACATCTCCGAAATATCGATCGTCTAGCTGATACTCGAATGCCATTAAGTGCCAAAGATTTAATTTAGCTATTGGTCAGCATATTGGCATTAAAAGTTTATAAGACGTCACTTTAGGAAAGTTTGTGAAAAGGTGAAAAATTATATACTAATTGTAAGCAGCCGGCGTGGACGTACCGGTTGAATGGCGCCAATTTCAACTAGGTAATCGGATTAGAAGACCTTCTAAAGTGAACTTAAAGTTGACGGGTTCGGTTCCGCGCAACAATAACCGCGTGAAGAAGTGAAACGAATCCTGGGACACGTGCCAATCTGAATGCCAATCTCGCTTATTTTGACAAGTTAACAGCCGCAATCTGATTAAGGTGTACTACTCCCGCTCACGCTATATGCTTGTAACGGTCACGCTAAGATTGTTTTCATAGCACCCGCGGGGCCACTACGAGTTTTCGGAATGATTTCTGCTTGGACACGTGCTGCACTCGCTTCCTCATCAAATAAATAAAACACAGAAGATTGGTACTCGAGAGCACAACAACTACAGCGACTCACACTAATATTCGGACACTCTTAAAAAGACGACAACTTTTTTAATATCGGACCATGCGATTTGAACTTTTCGGAAAAGTTAGAACAATTGGTTTGCTACACAACGTGAATAAGATTATATTGAGAAAAATTGCAAGTTGTCGAAATTGCAGAGAAAATACTAAAAGCTGTGTTATGACGTACTACCGAGCATCGTGCGGCGAGGTGTGACGGTTAACATGGACCAATGAGAGAACTGGCCGCGGAGAGCCAGGCGTTGGCATTGACCGAACCGGAATCCGTCCGTAGTACACGCGCACTGATTGGTCCTCGTTTTTCGTTAATAACTCGTTGTTAGACGAACGGACAGACAAGAAAAAGAGTTATATTGCATTGTCATCCAATTCTGAGCTATGTTTAATGTTTCAAGTCTCAATTGCAAAATTTGGTCCGAACAGACAAACAAACAAACAAACAAACCAACCGACAGACAGACAAGAAAGCGAGTTAAGTAAAACGTTTATTAGTAAATATATCATTGCCCAAAAATTTCTTTATTATATGTACACATTTGCCTTCCTGCCAAGTCGAATGCAGGAAGCTCCACTGTGTGTTGAATTAATGTAGATTTTTTTCGCAGAAATGTAAAAGGCAACCGTGACAGTGTCTCCTTTTGTTTCAACATTCCCACGGAAAAATGCAGCTTCGAGTGCACCAGCTCAGTAATAGCAGACACGCGGAATTAACAAATACCGTGGGTAATGAAAATAGGACACGCAATATGTTCACAAATAGTTTGTTGTTCCTGGTGCAGAAGTAGTAATACCAGCGAAAGGGAATGACAAACGAGAAGACCAATACGTACACCTGCTCGGTACAAAGCAACGCTAACATTGATATCCCTCAGATCCTGCGACGTCAGTTAAAGCACTTAGTCTGTACGACTTCGCTTAGTTGGAAAATTGTTTGCCAATTTTGTGTGACCCATTTTCAAATGTTACATTTTTTAAACGGTTACGTTTTTTGAAAACGAGCCAAACACGCATGCTTTAAAGAAGTAATAACTAAATTGTACTACAGTAGAACCTTCAATGTTATAAGAAAAATTAAAGATTACTTTAACAAATGAGTTTTGTGAACATTAACTCTACATGTATAATTAGTACGTATCGTATACATATATGTACAGGGTGTATAAAAAGTAATGGTCATCCGTCCTAAGGGTGAATCTATACCTCTGGATCGGTGGACATTTGTAAAAGAAACTTGCCACAAAATTGTTTATACCAAAGAAAATGATTGTTGAAGTTCGCTTTTACATCTTTCTATCATCGAAAATAACATTTTACATGATTCCACTTTCTTAAAACTGCCTATGAAAATTGAAAATTGCATAAACAACCGCAGTCTAGTTATGAGCTTATTATTAATTGTATTACTGCAATGGTGTAGCAGGTAGCAAAAGTTGATTACCGGATAACGGAGGGTCAAGTAACATTAAGATAATGAAGTCGGTTTCCAGAATTGCACTCGATCTTTTGAAATGTGTAATTAAACCGAAGAGGCTCAAATGGCTTCGGGCGATATTTGGTAAGTAGGGTGGACGGGCGAGTCATTTAAATCATTGATGGTATCTACAGTGAAACGCGATGTGTATAGCAGCGTGTTATCCTATTGCAGTAGTGGTTTGCAGCTATACGGCAGTGGATTAAAGAAACTCCTTTCCAGTTCTTTGAGGATGGAATTAGAAAACTAGATTATCACTAATCTGCGAAATTCATGCATTTATAGCGCGGGCGAATATGCAAGCTGGAATAGACTAAAAAGTTGAGTATACATAGTCGAACAGAGCATTTAATCTATTCATAATCTCGTGAAACATTCGAAAGGAGGAAAAAGATTTTTGTTTAATTCCTGATTTGTAGTCGTTGTAGTTGTTGGATAATCAAACAGTTTTAAAATTACTTATTAAATACAAAAGTACTGCTGCTGTCATCAGAAATGTGATATAAATATATTATTCAGAATATACGTATGCACATGTGTTAACCAGCGAAAAGTTCGTCAAGTCGAAAGTGGAAATATCATTGGACCTTGTTACAAATTCTTCGTTCATATCATTTTACATATTCGTGTTCACCGTGAATGCATAAAATCTGCTGATTCGCGCGCGCAACAATTATTTATATATTTTTGGGTAAGAAAGGCTTTTACTCTCGCGAGATATATTGCCAAACAAGTTGTAAGAAAACGTCTACGAAAAGAGCTGAAAAACTAATTGAAACCGATTGTCTGGCTAAATCGCTCGGGGTATAATTCTACTTGGCATGTGATCCGGTAGGTTAAAAATTTACGACACTGCCAGCAAGAACTGCTCTTGAACCGAAAGAAGCCGCATTGAAAAATCAGCAGGCTGAAAGAGGCAACGATTGAGGCCCCAATTGTTGTCATGAAAAAGAAAATTTCATCGAAGATTCAGTAAACACGTCCACACAGTGTTTTGCCAATAAGTCACGTCTGTTACATTGCTTGATCGTAATAAAATCCTTCTACAAACTGTAACAGAGCCCTTCCTGAGCTGAACAGACTTAAATAAATTTATTTCACAGAAAATATTACATAGAAATATCCAGTCTAAAAGGAGAATTAGCTTTACAATTTATAACAATTTTTAAAAGCGTTTGAAGACAAGAGTAAAAAATTTATGGCCCATGCTTTTAATTGCAATTTTTCTTTCTGAAATATATAAATAGTTAAAAATTGAATTTTTCCCAAAATTGAATATCTGTGACCCAGTTTAATTCTCAAAGTATAAATGTCGCAATTTCCTGAACAGTGCACAAGAGTTAAATATCGATTTTAATATATTATATTTAATCTATTCCAATCGTATGAAAACGAGGAAAATAAGATATCCCATTCGTTTAAAAATTTGTTATAACGTTATCCTTAAACTAAAAATAAATTTACTTTGTCATCTATAGTTTCTCTTTCGTCACAATATCATTTCTTTAACTTACTTGTATTGCCAATGAATCGAGTACACGATTAAAATAGCATTTATTCAATTTGAAATCAGAAATCAAAATTAAATTTATGCTTCGGATTATTGAAATGGAATCGGTTCACGCCAAATCTGCCGCCTTCTACTTACTATTGTTCTATCCTGACTGTGCACCATCTAATATTTTAAATAAACTTTGAAATGTTTTTTTCTTGAAACTTTACCTGACAGAGAGTATGATTGTGTGGAGTGTACAGCTGTCGTCGCGTCCATATGCGATATTGGTACACCGCTTACGTACATGACTCCGATAACGCGTTAGATGCACTTGGACAAACTATCGCCAGATATGCACTCGGCATTTGCTATACGTATGCATGTTTTTCAACACGATACATCGGCGTACTATAACCGACCGAAATACCGAATAAGGTAAGTGTACCTATTATTGCAGGTGTACCTTTTATTGCGGCATTTTTTCCCAATGGGATTAAAATACATAAAAATAAATATTTTGCCCCGAATAAATTTGTACAATTTAATGAGTCGATCATTCTCATATTTTTATAATCTCAGGATTTGAAAACACATTCTTCGTAAACGATAAAAATAAGACCATTTTTCTTCGATCTCGACCACCAAAGGACTGTTGTTCACGTGATCACGACATTCTTTATATTGCTTTCATATAAAATATAATATAGTAATAATATAAAAATATAAAAAGTTCTCTTTTCCCTCTTAATAAAGAAATTAAGCCCTCAAGCATTACGTACGTTAAAGTGAAGGAAGAGCTCATTGCAGCGGCACAAAAATCACTAGGAATGTTCCTAATATTGTGGTGTGGATTGCAACTACGATGAGAAACGAGCTTCACTTCAGCCTAACGTTTTGGATTAGGTACCTATTCGATACACGTAAATAGGTAGGCATACATGGCAAAAATTGAATCGAGAAATAATGAGAAAAACAGTAACAAAAATAAAAAACAAAGTAATACGAAGTTACCTTATATTAGATCGCGGACTGATTCTTTGCGTTCGTTTCATAAGACTTTCATTCGAATTCTCTTGCACGATATAAAATACACAAAACGTTATCTCACCCATAAATAGATGTCTTCAAAAGACATCAAAATGTCCTTTGAAAATGTAACGATTCAATCGAATTATATTTATATTTCATATTCGTCTGTACCGGAAAGGTGAAGAGAAACGTAGGTAGTAAAATCTCATTTAAATCCACAAATGGTTATATTATAACTTTTGTTTGCTTCTTTCGTTATACTATATGTAGGCATTATCTTTCTTATCAGGGTCAGGCTTGTTCCGGGCCCCACAATCTCTGGAGCGGCTGTGTTATTAATAATTATACATTACATAATCATTAACCTACATTTGAGTGGGATCGCATTAGTTCCAATAGTTCGCTTAAGGTCTAACAATCATAAATTCTTCCCTAAAAACTTATGAAAAATGTTTGTTTAACCCTTTGTGTCTCAAATTATTTCATTTTCCAGTGCTTTAGGCTACATACTTCGGCACTGCTCAAATAACCCTCGTTTCTCACGGTGAAAATTCGCCCATTTATTTTTTTACATACTGTAAAATGGTTTCTTTATGTCTGTGTTGCGTATATCTTCAACCCTTTGCGATCGAACGTCGAAATTACAGTAGTACCGAAATGATTATTCTGAAATAAAATTAACCAAATGTTCACTTAACACAGCCCCTTTTCTTTAATTCAATTTATGAATTTCACGATGACAACACGATGAATTTCTCAGTACATACTCTTGTTTGATTTAGATACTCTTGTTAGATTCATATATATAAATACAAAAGATTTCCATCCGCAAAGTGTCAAAATATGATGCTACAAACGATGCATAATTCATTTAATTAAAGTAAAAAACAAAAATGAGTGAGATATTATTCTACGATCTTTTATGCAACCATTAATGTATATAATGGTACTTGAAGTTAAAAACAATTTAAGTACATCTGATTCACCGAACCGTTTCAGTGGAAATGGTACTTTAAAGTGTATTCAGGATACAAGCGGCAAAAGCGGAACGCAAAAATTTAGTTTACAACCTAGCATTTCGTTTAAACGGAGAGCAAACGTTCTTGAAATCGTATTATTTCGAAATTAACGAAAATCTCTGCGAATATATTAATATAACAGCGGGCTGAATCCTCGTAGCTTGTTCAGAATACGTAATAAATGGGATTAACAGTTTGCGAGTATTTAGAGTAGCTAATTTGCAAGGAAAGGGAATTAAACAAAGCTTTCTCAATTCTGGGTGTTATTAAATTGCAAATACGTTAAAGTCGTCTACTTAGAAGCATTAATATTCATATTTTATTACAATTTGCATTCGTGTATACTAAAAATCCGTCGAATCTATACTGTAATGTTTGAATAAAGAACTTTTAAGAATAACATTTATCGCCAAATTTATTGTTGAAATGACTTTTTTCATATTTTGTTACAACGATTACATAAGATTAATACATTCTACCTTCTGAAATGTTTAGCAGCTTTTACGGAAGTATTGGGTTGGTACGAAAGTTCGTAGCGTTTGTAAATTAAAATTGAAAGCTAAGATTCAGATATTTATTCATAGATTTATTCAATATCATATTTTCCATTCTGTTCTATTGCTTTATGCCATTTTCGAGGTAACTTCTAGTGTTATTGAATAAACATATGAATAAATACCTTAATTTTATCTTCGATTCTTAATTTGAAAACGCTACGAACTTTCTTTCCAACCCAATATATAAATAATTACACTTTACATTGTTTCTTTCCCCCCCGTTTTGCATCTAACACGTGCGTATAGCATACGTTTAAACGCAGAGATTGGTCACTTCGAACTCTCGCAGAATGTAGATCAACTTTACTAGAATTTCAAAAGTTACTTATCAAATTTTGGTATATCCAAGAACTTGTTCAACAACTCGTAGCCTAATCATGTTACCATTTTTATTTGAATTACTAATATATGCGTTTATGGCAAATGTTTTGCTAGAAAGATTTTTAATAACATAAAATGTTCAAAAACCAAACAAAAACTTTTATATATGATCGTTTTCGAAAACAATAAACTTACCATATTCAACTCTTATTACGCAAAACAATATATATTTCCTTGATTATTAATAATGTAAAATGTTCGAAAACAATGAAGAAAATTTTATATATGATCGTTTTCGAAAACAATGAACTTGTATTCAACTCTTATTGCGCAAATAATTATGCACATTATACAAATGCGTATATATTCTTGATCGACACTCTTTTTAATGATGTTTTGCAGTTAAAAAAGAACGTTTCACGAATTACGTAAACATTATACGCATATTTATTGAATTTATTATTTTTCTCTCTGAATTTGATATCGGAGAAGTTCCTCTGCAAGCAATATCTGTTTCAAACCACGCGAATGACCTACATAATAATTAATTTTACAATTTATTCTTAAATAAACGATTGATCTAACAGAAATCGATCTTACTAAACGAAAACTCCTTATTGCGTCCAGCGTTTACAATATTATTTATAATACAATTTATAGAACAACTTAAATCTAGTATAAACACTAGATGATTTTTTCGGAGTCACTAATAAATAGACAGCGAATTTTATGCATTTATTACAAAAATGAGTAGGTGTAATTTAAAAGAGTAAAAAACATTAGAAGAATTTGAAAATACTGTTATACTATTCTCAACCTGTCAACCATATTAAGAGAAAAATTAAATTTCCATTTCACTCCAGTTTGTTGCAATTCAGTTTGCTGATTACTAAATAGAGAAATATGTAACTTCTTCCGTCGGGAATACTTAAAAAATAATTATTCATTGTCATTTTATTTTCGTACTGAAGAATTGTTTTCTGTTTGGAAAAGATATTAGCTCTAGAGCATCGGAAACGACTGGTTGTATGTGCCGATAATATTGCTCAGTCTTTTAGGATTAATCGTTTCGCGCCGATTTCGGTTGACGCCGAAGCTTACTCGGCAACTTTAAAATAAAATTGCGATGATGCATAACATATTGATTGTATGCGCGTGTCTCCCAAGACAACAATGACATTATGATGTCATACGCTGATGACAACACCAGCAACTGTACTAATACACGTTTATTTTCATAGAGAGATAAGTGCGACTGCTAATGAGGCAGCTCGTCACAGCGTACACATCGATAGATTTCGATCAAGAGTAAAAATAAACCGAAACAATTTTATAGATCGGAAGCAACGCGGTTATCTCGGTATACACATGTTTTCAGGATCTTTCGGAAATTTCGAGCCGAACGAGGAATATTCGGAGCAATTCGTAAAATATGTAACAATTGTTTTCACTGACCTTCTTTACTTGAAAATGTTCCGGCCGTGAATTTTCGACGATTTCCTGGTCAGGTTTGACGGGTTGGGGTACCGACGATCGGAACCCGTCGAACACACCTTTAATTGTGAACTTCTTCATTACGGACCGAAGATAACACCTAAAGGATCACATGTGCAGCAGCAACACGAATTCAACTCCCCCTAAAGTCCCGAGTGAAAATATCGAGTGGTTTCTCTCTCTTCGGCGTGTTCCGATTAACAAAGGTGAATAGAAATGTTGTAATTGCAAAGAGTTTCTGTCACGTTCTATCTACGTGTTACTTCTTTCACGGAAAACTACCGATGACATCTTCCCGTATCAATGGCAAATGTCACTCATCGATATTTCAGTCTTACGGGATCTCCTCTACATTTTGACAGAAGAACGATGACGTCGATGAGACACGGCACATCTCGATAACGCGGTGTCCTCGTGGAAATAAAGACGCACACGTTACCGTAACCGATTGACGACGCGTTTTTGCAAACGCTTCGTGACTAGAATTGTTTTCGTACTTGACAGCAATGCAGTGTTGTTTAACCGTGTCAGGATCAATAACTGGCAACAGGCTCATGTGGACTCTCGCACGACCGCGAACGTACTCTGTGCGCAATCGTGAACAAAACTTTATGGCAGATTTTTATGCCAGGTTCTTACGGTTCGAAAGATGGCAGACATGCAATGTGCAACCGTTTTACCGATGTTTTTGCGCTTGCCGTTGGTTCTACGTACAATCTGGTGTATTTCGCGGTTTTTTAACAATGGGTTGTTCTCATGCTTCCATACGTTGTTTTTCACGTTTATTTTATAAAATTAACTCCGAAATAATTGAACTTCCAAAATCGATTTCAATCTTCTAAAAATGTCGCTCTTCCTTGAAAGGGATAATTCCTGAGGTGATTTCAAGTAACTTTTTCCTGTGCGAAATTGTTCCCCGGGTCTTTGTTAAAGAGTTATTAACGAAAAACACGAACCAATCACAGCGCACTGCAGCTGAGCGTAGCATTGGCATTGGCCGACCCGAAATTCGTTCGCTGCAGGCGCGCTCTGATTGGTTCGTGCTTTCCGTTAATAATTCTTTAACAAAGCCGGGGAGAACATGTTGCAAACAAAAAAGTACAACATATTCAGGAGACCTTGTATAAAATTGATGATACTGTATTGTTGCGTTATCACATGAACCTATGTACATATTGTAAACTAATCTTAATACACGGTTCATCATATTACACGTAGATGGCTCTCATGATACGATTTTAAAATGGCGCAAAATCCAAATTGTAAACTGAAGCAATGACAAAAGAAACTGGCAAAATATTGTTGTTCTTCACATTTACGTTTTGCATTCAAATTACTGTTTCGTAATTTCGTAATCCATTTAAAATAAATCAAGTTTGAATCTTCTAAGAGCCAATATTCCAGATATATAGATCACGCAACACTAACGTCCTCGTGCTCCGATACGTTGTTGATTCACGTTTACCGTATAAAATCGACTAGACCTTATGTAAAATGTATGATATTGTATGAAATGCTAGGATTTTACAATGAAATTCACGTCTACACAAAAATAAGTAAATTATAATATATATACTTTGCGTATCTCATGACGCATTTGTTATAACTTTTAAGTAACAAATGTTGTAACGTCTCCAAATTCGCGGGGGTGGCTCTTTTGTGCACAACGGTATGGCACACAGTTCTTTTGAACTTCCACGCACCTCCACACCAATGATCATTGAACCCTATGGGAAGGACTATCAACGAGTTAACACTAAGATTTTTTCTATTGGCTGAAAGGAAAAGGCGGGAAAAGTCAACAGCTCGCATTCCTCGACAAGACTGATCTGTTTTGTAAGAATAAGAGTAAATGTTCTCACTTTATTTGCAATCAGGGATGACAGATCGAAGGGAAAAATGGGATTTTAAGGTGAAGCGGTGGGAAGAAAGGTAGTCTAGGCTAGGCATGACTCAGTTGTGGGATTATACAATATGTATTGCACTATCAATATGACCTGATATGACGTATAATTGCAATATATATACTTTGCCTAAAATATTCACACCTCGAACCAGTTACAAACTTCAGATCTCTGAATCTGCCCTAAGTTCTTGATTTCTGATTCTATCGCACAGCGACGTAACAATCAACAATATTAATTACAAGTTTATCTTGGACTAATTTTTCGTCCAATAATTGGACGAAAAAAGTGTCGCATTTAACAAAGAAACAAGCGATGTGATATGTCATTTCTGTAAATAGGCGGTTCATGTTTCTCATTTAACAAAAACGATTTTAAAAAGCGCAATAACTAATAATATGTTTCATTTATTTTATTTTACTGTCACTTTTACTCGTATTCTTCTCCCACCCCCACCACTGACGTTACAACGCATTGTCAGTCATGTTGGGTTACCTGCACCAGACGATTTCAATTAATTAAGTAATAATGCTCAAGAATAGTATATAATTTTTGATTTTATTCTTACAAGGAATACAATTAAAAGTAAGTACATTAATCAATACGACACAAAATGGCAACTGCTTTAAATTCTTCGAAGGACGAAGCACAAATTAAAACACAAGGTTAGATTACATATTGTTTTACGACCCACTTTTGTAAACATCCGTGTTCAATATAAATGTATTAGTATTAAACAGTTGTAAGTCAAACGTTACATATATTTAGAAGAAATGACACTGAAAATGTTTGAAACGTTTTTATTCAAAGTTGACTGCAAAAGAAATATGTATTATCAATGTTATAATAAACGGTAATATATTCATAGTTTCCTGGTAATGTCAATGGTGTTAAAGCATCGCAACATTTTAGACAAACGTTTATCATTTATTATATATAATATTATTGGCGTTATGAAAAATGTTAGTATATATTATATGTTAATATCTTCTAATTATTATTCAAGATGTACAAGCAATGCGTTGTGCTGGACGTACGCAAGGCGACGGTATGGAAAATGTGACAGTGGATAAAACTGAGGTGAAGCAAACAAAATGTCGTCTTGGTGACGCTTTGATTTATCGTCCAACAAATTTGAAACAATTAAGTTCCATTCCACCAGTTACACCAAATGGTCCAATCATAAATTTAGTACCGAAACATATTTCTAATGTTAAAGATGAGAAACATATTTTGAATTCGCTAAAATCCAAGGAGCCAAAGTTTGTTCCTTACGAACCTTACAAAGCTGCAGTTAACCCAATCATTCCATATGACAAGAAAAGTAAAAAATTCCAAAAAAGCAATTTAAACATGAACATGGCAGTTTCTCAAGTAGCTGCAATGAAGATTCATGAAATAGGAGTTCCAGGAGCCAGCGAGCTAATCAAATCAATGGATGATAAACCTGTAGAAAGCGAATGGCTAAAAGAGAAAAAAGCGTATGAAACAGAAATAAAGAAACTCAAAGAAGAAAATAGTCAACTAGAAAATCAATTGAAATTTCAAGCACAGGTATTGGTAAAATGTTTTACGTATATACAACATCAAATTAAATCAAATAATATACTAATCAAAAATATTCTAATCAAGTTTGCACAATCTGCAATATAAACTCTATATTTATTTTATTATAAATTATAAGAAACTATCGAAGTTAGAGTTTACTCTAAATTACAATACATAGTCAATCATTTTAATGTTCCACAATATGATGAATAGATTGCGGATCTTTATGCAATTATGGCTTTTGAAAATTTTCAAAAAATGCTAGGATATAAAATATGACAGAGATCAGTACGATTTTAATTTATTTCAAATCTAAAAAGGCTACTACCACGGAAAATAAGATTTTATTTGATTCGAGTTTCTTAAAATTCGTCTACAAAAATTGCAAATTGCATAAACATCTGCAGTCTAGTGATGAAACGTTTCTTTCACGTGCATTCTTTTATTCTGAAATTAAAATGTTTAACACATTCACAAAGATGTAAATTGTATATACAATTGTATATGCAAAGGAAAAGAAAGTAAATTGAAACATATATTATAATTTATTTAATTAGGTAAATGGAGAGTTGAAGAACTTATTAGTGGCTGCTGTGGGTGAAGATCTTGAAACAAAGGTTCATTTGCTGACAGAAGATAAATTACAACTTGCTAGCGCCCTTTTAGATTCCGCTCAACACCTTACAACTCATCAGGAACAGACTGAGTGGTTGGCTGGACAATGTGAAGTTTGGAGAAGTAAATTCTTTGCCAGTAGGTAAAGGAAAATTATTCAAGAAACAGATGTGGAACATTTTCACAGCATTCTATTTATATCTATACATGTAAAATCGATAATACAGAAAATTAGCTACAGTATTTAAATTTTTATAGCTTAATGGTGGAGGAACTTGCAAAATGGAAAGCAGCTCTCTGTCAAAGAACAACAGATCTCCAAGAAGTAACAAAGAGGCTTCTAGAAGATCGTAATCACATTCGCGATATATCCCTTAAAACGTATAGGTATGAACATGCATTTTCCTAATTATTATATTTTAGTAAGGTAATTATAGACTCCCACTCTTAAAAAGACGATAACATTTTTAATATTGTACTATGCGACTTGAACTTTTTTGGGGAAGCTAGAGCAATTAGTTTGCTACAGGATGTGAAAAAAGATTTTTTCAAAAATTGATCGGAATTGTAGAAAAAATACTAAAAGATCTACAAAACGTATTTTTTAAATGTTCAATATAGGCCCACATAAAAAAGTTGTAAAATGCAACTTTTAGTATTTTTTCTACAATTCCGATCAATTGCAATTTTTGAAAAAATCTTTTTTCACATCCTGTAGCAAACTAATTGCTCTAGCTTCCCCAAAAAACTTCAAATCGTATAGTATAATATTAAAAAGGTTATCGTCTTTTTAAGAGTGTCCGAATATTAGTGGGAGTCACTGTATGTGAAAATCCGAAAATACCGGATACCTGATGGTCGGGACGGGTCGAGACGAGTCGGGTTCCGGAAAATTTCGATTTCCGAACACATTCGGGTTCTCGAATATATCGGGATTATGCTTGAGGGCCCCGAACGTGCTCGGGAATCCCGAATATTCTCGAGAATCCTGAATAAATTTCTCGATCCCTCTACACACTAATTAATTAATATACAAGAGCTATTTTTTCGTTGAATTTAGAGTGTAAAATGTTTATGTTTATTTATTTTAGGACGCTCAGTATTCTTCGTGAAAACTTCGACCCCGTTGGAGCTGCTTCATCTAAAAGGCACGAGTTACCAAGTACAAATATTATTGATTTAGCACAAGGATGCTGTCAGTTAGCAGAAATTTTAAAAGTTCAGTTCTTAAGTGGCGTGGAAAACGTTCATTTGCAAAGAGAAATTAATATAACAGGCTTAGACATGAAAACACTTGCTGAAAAGACTGCAGAGAAAGTAAGTTTTTCCTTATTTTAATCCAAGTTATATACTATATTTACAATTAATTTTTTGTCAACTTTTTTCTATTGTGTTTCGTATATCTATTTATAGCTACTCATGAGTCCAAAGTTGCTTATGTCGGGAAGGCAAGATGTAGCTTGTAGCGCAGTGATGGGTGCTGCTGTTGCACTTGGTGGCCAAATATTTCTTCCACGAAATGATTCAAATATAACTTGTTGTCCTCATTGCAGTGGTGAAATCAAACAAATTTGAAAGCTTTTATTTCAATGTATTAACACAATTTATTTAAATGGTGATTAATATTTCTGTATTTTTTTTAAAGTATATATATGTAGATATATATTTAAATGTTTTAAATATGCTATATTATTTTTATATTTAGACTTATTGATTTAATAATACTAATAATATTCACTGACAATAAAAAGATTACGCTTAATGTCCGTACGTAATCATTCAAAGTAGATTACTTGTTAAACCATGGTTGTGTGAAAATTTTAGCTGGTAATAACTATCATTTGGGAATAATATTTATGATCTGTTTTTAGAAAGAAAATATCTACGTTATAAATCTGAAGTAATAGGAGTAGGATGGACAACCTTGTGACTTCAGGTATCTTCTTTCGTAAAACGGACCATAATTAAAAATTTTTATATTTCGTAATATTCAATGGCAGTGTTATGTATTGTATTCGTGCATTTAACCTGAACCAAAGCGTTTACATTTAAGATATTATATTAATATTATAAAAAGGAGTAGTTTTACTATCAAACTGTTAAAATTTAGTACAATATTGCAATAGGTTTCTTCTTCTTTCCGAATGTCTTTTAATTTAGTATGAAATAGATAAATAGCTGTTATCCAAATAAATCACCATTGGAATCGCGCATAAAACGAAAACAAATGCTTTTGGATATCAGTTAAATATCTGTTACCTTGAAAGTGGCTATTTATTTTTAAGATTTAGTTCGTATTTACAACTAGCCACGCATCAAAAGTGATGACCTAAGGACTCTGAGTGTGTACTGCGACTTCACGCGTGAATCATTCGAAGAGAAGAGTATCAAGACCATCTGTACAAATAGAATTTGTTCGATTCTATTTTATATAGTGTTAGAAATACTTTAGAAATTGTACATTGTATTGATGGTGTTAGTTCACATACACATCAAGTAAGAATAAGAACGTAACGACGTTAACGCTCAACTACTCTGCCAAAGTGTACACTTCCGGAAAACAGATGAAGGAAGTAAAATATAATTGAAAAATCGTACAATCTTGGTTCATAGTGTATCATCGGTCGAGAAACTCCATTATATTATCTCAAACTAGGTGCAGTAGAACTCCGTTTATTCGGACATGTTGAGAGACATACCTGGATAGTTTATAATAATATGAAGTCACTAATCTCTATGTCTAACTATATTTGTCAGTTTCCATGAATTCATATACTCTTGGAGCCGAGCATGACCTTGTTTATCTAAATGGAGTTCTACTGTATAAGAGTAGACTTGATATTCAATTGTATGAGATTGCACGACTGGGTTAAATAAAAAAGCTACGAGTAACTCTTCACAAATGAGTATTTCTTATGAATAAAATCAGTTTTGTTTGTGCAGGCGTTTTCTGTCAGTTTCAACTGTATACATTTCCAATGGAATTAGTTATAAAAATTCGAAGCATTATTTTAGACATATCAGAATATAATATGGAATTGACTTTTGAAATTAGAAAATTTGGAAAATTGACTTTGTATTAGGAGAATATGATATCGTAGAAGGTGGCACGGAATTCAGTAGTGCAACTCAACGTCGAGCCAGACGGCCGAAAATTTTTTGAAAATCGTATACTATTATTCTCTTATTACTTAAAACTTAAGTTTTGTCGAATTTAAACAATTTTTCTCTACTTAAAATTTTCAAAGAATATTAATCTAATTCTACTATCGCATATTCATGTATAGGGTAGGGAAGAAAGAACACATTCATTGTTGTAACCAATATTCTTTATTTTTCACCAAAAGATTACAATATTAAATGTGTATCGTGACGAGATGAAACGAAGGTGTCTAGCAGGATTGCGGTGACGTAGGCACGAATGTCCATGCGAATACGAATCAATCCACTAGTAGCGGTCTCATACGGCTCGGAGACAGTGATGTGATACGGGGCGCTTTTTTCGCGCATGCGCGACGATTCTAGCCTCAGTCAAGTACGAAAATCGGGTACCTTGGCCGCCCTGCTAATTTCTAGCCTCCGCTAGACGTTCCCGCCAATCATACTCCCCCACTATTTTCCCTCCAATAGTCCCCCACAAACTTTGGACGCAGATACGTTCCTGCCGAAACTCGCGCATGCGCGAAAAAAGCGCCCCGTATCACATCACTGCTCGGAGATCCCGACTACCTTTTTCCAGTGAGCCCGCGGTGGCCATCTCGCGGCGGTCGCGGCAGTCTTCGCGGCTCGGCGTCGCTGTACTTGCGAGAAACCGCGAGAACGCGGTGGCCATCTCTCGGTGGTCGTGGTCTCGCGGCGTTTGTTCGTGAGTGAGAAAGAGGAGAGTCTCGCGCCTACAATATATTCGTTACAGACGCCCAAAAGACGCCTTTTTTGGAGACGTCGTTTTTACGGCAGTAATGAGACGATTACAAGGCGTCTTCCTTCAGCCGTAAAAACGCTGTCTCCAAAAAGCCGTCTTTTAGGTGTATGAAAGACGTCTTTTTGGGACGTAAGACGTTCAGATCTAAAAACGACATAAAACCGACCTCTACGAGACAACGTGTGCTATCTGGACGTTGTAAGGAAGATTCATTTTTAAATTATACTTCAAGGTTTTGTATATTAAAACTTCATTACAAATTAATAGATATTCGTATGTAGACAGCGGATTTTCATGCAAATTAAAAATCGTATGAATCAATTGCAACACATATATAGCATCTAATTGGGAATTTATTTCTCTTTTTACTGGTTTTATTAAGTCGTAAGAAATGTATTGTAATTTTTTATTATTTGTCAAATGACATCCACCCATTTTCGCCATAAGTGCGCATAAAATCCGCCGTCTATATAGTTATTAGTTATTCATTATGCAAAAATTGAAGTATGTCGATGTTATTGTAAAAAATATAAAGAAAGGCAAAGGCGAGATGTTGAGAAAACGTTACCCGCTAATATGGAACTCTCAAAAAATTTTATTTTTGCGATGTAAAATAAATATTTTTATATAAATAGAGGAACAAATTAGATATGTTATTTAATGTTGATATGATACATGTATGTCTTCTTCTTTTACACGTTGGGCACGTGAATGGTGCATCTGATGCACCACATATTCTTCATGACCTCGATGAAAGTATCGAATGCATTGAACTCATGTTTCACCATTAGTGTCACTTTTATAATTATCACCACAAAATAAGCCTGCAATCAATATGGAACATGTTCCATATTACGTACAGGGTGTACCAAAATGCACTGTACCAAAATGTACCACAGCTGGACTCTGAGTGAAATAAAAAGCCAATTTTTCTATTCGAGCAATGAACTTTAATCAGTAAAATATTTTCCATTTTGTTCGATGATCTTTTGCCATCTTTCTGGTAACTTCATAATTCCGCGCTCATATAAAACTTGAAAATTTTCCCAAAATTGGCTTTCATTTCACCTTAAAATACCGAAATTACTTTCTTGCCAACCCGATAGTTTCGTGTGCAAGGGGTTAAGGAAAATAATAAACAAAATAAAAATATTCAATAATGTCGATTATATCCACCCTGTTAAATAGTACCTTTAGTTTCATAATTAGAGGAATGTGAAACTGTTGTGTGGGGAACAGCGTTCAATTTTACGAGCCACGAGAATTCGCGTTTAGTCTACTTTCAGCGCTCGTAGGTGTAACATGTCAGTTTTTATCAGCTCCGACTTTAGACGAACACGAACAGTTTGAAACGTAGCAAACTCGGATATTTTTATACCCGTGAACCTACCGCCAGTCTCCCTCGGGAATTCGTCTCTAAGCCCTCGAAAAAGTTGGTGTTACGAGCCATCACGGTCGTTGTAAAAAGTGTGCAAGTAAAAACGCAGATTACTTCCTCACGAAACTCGTCGCATTATTTTCCATCCATTTTCCATCGAAATTGAATCTGCATAATAAAAGTTCATTGAGACTCGAAAGTAATACTTCGGTGCATGTGAGAAAATCACACCACGTGATCCACGAACCAAAAACGCACTTCTAAAAAGACATTTATGATTTTCTGTGTACTTTTGGTTCCTCCAGTGTCGCGAGTTATATTAACTGAAAAATAAACTGTTTTTCTAAACGAATTATATTAAACCAACGCCAAGAATATAATTTTTGTAAATTAATACATTAACAACGGATCGATGCGTTCTTGACCGTCAAGTGATCGATCGTATAGTGAAATTGAAATTCTGAAAGAAAAGAAATTTTCTTGTTAATTTGGTGAGAAGGAGAAGATACTAGACAGAGTTATTTATGTGATCTATTTTCACGCAAGTTGTGTTACCTTAGTAGCCTAAAAATATCTGTGAAATTTGATTAGGCACAGCTTGATGGCTCAGTATTACCTACTCGAATATTTATACCTATTTCAAGTGGAAAAGCTTGCTCGAAGCATTTTTACTATTCCTCTTCGTTGCTCAGATATATTGTACAGAAGTAAAATTGCGGTAATAATGCACGCAACACATTTTCTGCGTTATTTTGAGAAACCATTGACTATTGTTATCCTCTCAATAAGTTCCATTTGATTTTTATGACGTTTGCAACTTCTATTCTAAGACTCAGGATTAATAATATCTTGTAAAACGAGCTGAAATTATTTCCTGAAACGGTCAGAATATGCTTCTCTTTTATCAATATGGTTAAACAATTATTATGAGACTATGAAAGTTTGTTTTACATCCACATTTTTCATAACAAATGTTTCCTAAAACCGGATTGCACTGGAAATTTATTTCTTCCATTGAAACTTTGATTGCATCGGAAAATAAAATAACAATATTTGAACAATTATTATGAGACTATGAAAGTTTGTTTTAAATCTATATTTTTGATAACAAATGTTTCCTAAAACCGGATTGCACCGGGAATTTATTTCTACCATTGAAACTTTAATTTCTTTGGAAAATAAAATAACAATATTTGAACAATTATTATGAGACTATGAAAGTTTGTTTTAAATCTATATTTTTGATAACAAATGTTTCCTAAAACCGGATTGCACCGGGAATTTATTTCTACCATTGAAACTTTAATTTCTTTGGAAAATAAAATAACAATATTTGAACAATCATTATGAGACTATGAAAGTTGAATTTGTTCTGAATCTATATATTTTTGATAACAAACGTTTCCTGAAACCGAATTCCACCGGGAATTTATTTCTACTATTGAAACTTTAATTTCTTTGGAAAATAAAATAACAATATTTGAACAATCATTATGAGACTATGAAAGTTGAATTTGTTCTGAATCTATATATTTTTGATAACAAACGTTTCCTGAAACCGAATTGCACCGGGAATTTATTTCTACCATTGAAACTTTGATTTCATTGGAAAATAAAATAACAATATCACTGAGCTTTGCAGCGGATTTTATTTTTCTTCTCCTCTCGTAAATTCACATGTGCATAACATTTGCAGATTACTAATATGTAATAACTATTTATTCTATTTAGATCAACGTTAAGGAGAAGTGCAATAACGTATATATATACCTATTGCACTATATATATAATGCATATACATATGTATATATGCTTCATAGACATTAGTAGAATAAATACTATTTATCATTAATTTAACTACAGATATAACAGAAGAAATACTTTAAATCAATTTCTCAAGTGAATTTTTCGGCTGCAAATAATAAAATTAATCTACCTGAGGGTTTGCTGAAGTTTAATTGAGAATTCAGGCGTGCAATCTCGTAATGGACAATAAATCGGTTAATTCGTCTACAAAGAAGCTTAAAGAAAACGCGGAAACAATTTCAACACCGTCAGAGGATCATGGAGAAAACCGTATTTTCGGACAGATTTCTACATCGATTAAAATTAAAGAAGAACAAATTACTGATGAGATTCAGGTAAAATATTTATCTATATGTATATAAACCATCTTCCAATCATATAATTCGATCGTCTTAATTATTTCCAATTTATTTCAATCACTTTGACTAACATTAGATTTACGGGACCCGTCCAAAAGAGTTTGACGGGTTCTAATATTTTTAATTTACGATTATTGAGATTGCAAAGATGCACCCATGAGGAATTATTCACCAAATTATACTTTTTTGTATATATATTATAAAATGAGTGGCTATATAAAAATTTGAATGTACATTCTTGTTATTTATTTTATAAAGTAATATAACGCAGTCTGTTTAAATGTATTTTTTTTGAGAAATGTGTTTAAAAATTTTTTTACACAGTTTAGTAAACACAATAATACCATGCAACTTTCGAAAGTTGCAACTAGGGATCGTGATAACCATTTTTTAATATCACTTGTGTTGTTCTTGAGATATTGAAAAATATTAAAATTTTTTCAAGAGCTGAGTTCATTCCTTTAGGCATAACTTTTATTAGGCATAACTCATTCTACTTGTGTGCAAAGTTTCATAATGTTTCTGAATTACGGGTTTTTCGATAGCTTCTCTTGTAAATATAACAAATTTTATGTAAATCATTTTATCTCAAATAAATTTGTTTTCTGCTATCGTTTGAAAAACTATATAACTATAACGTGATAGATGATAATTTAAATTATTAACTTATAAAGGATTTTACAGGAACCAGTAACGAGCACGATCTTTCTTAAACAATTTATCAAACATTTGCAAAAATTTAGTAATATTTATAGCATTGCATAGACTACAATTAAAAGTCTTTTGTTTTTTTCAACACGCTGTAGTATTTTGAATAATTACTAGTAAATATATTATATGCTTTTACTTACAAGTTTTATTTATATAAAACTAATAGCGCCTATCTCGTTTGTAAAACATTAATAAGTTTTTGTTGGACCAAATTTTCATTATATATATATATATATCATTTGATATTATAAATTTCAATGAAAATTGGGATTAACATTTTACAATAATTATTCAATGATAAATGTCTTTATTTAATAAGAGTAGGAACAATTAATAAATAATAACCATTACCTGTGCAGCTACATTTAATTAGCACTACTACATTAATTAAACATCATGTAAATAACATTTATTGTATCCACGGTTATAGATTTGAACGGTATACATGCGTATATGCGTGTACATAATTAAATTTGTTTTCAATTAAGAAATATGCACATTGCCATTATACATATATATATATATATATGTATGTATTTTGAATTATTATATTAATGAACTCAAACAAATCAATTATCATATATTTCCAACATATTATGTGAATTGAACAAACAATTTTTTCTATAAAAGTGTATTGTTTATTTTGGTTTTGCGTAGAACAAGGATTTTTTGTCAGAGAAGATCGATATAATGGTAACTAAAAAATTTCCATTTCCATACGAGTAATATGAGAGCAGTACAGCCTTTTATACTATTTAAGTGTAACTTAATCCGTTGAGCCATATTCCATTGTAATTGATGCGACTATCCAATTTCGTTTGTTATCATTTTCCGGAGAAAAATTATTTTTTATTTGTTTGATGAATTGTGATCATGACCCATAGCATGGATTCTATACAAACTCATCTTCGTAGCCTTTTTTGGCTATGCTTTGCGGACGGTTGACAACGAGAAAAACTCAATCTCAAACATGTTCCAATACATGAATTTTTATATTTTTTCACGATTCGTTATCTTTAAATATCGATTACTTGTGTTAATTTTTATATAAAATTAAGTATGCAAATTCCGAAATATCGGAACGTCTGGTCAGCCTATTGTAATAGATAAGAAACACTTGGAACGAAAGTTCGTAGCGTTTTTAAATCAAAATTCAAAGATAAAATTAAGATATTTATTCATAGGTTTATTGAATAACATGATAAGTCATCTAAAAAATGGAAAAAATGGAAGAAAATGGAAAATATGTTATTGAACAAATCTATGTATAAATATATCCTAATTTTCCCAGATGGCACCCGACGTCTCATAGACGTCTGTGTTACGTCAGTTTTAGGTCTGAACGTCTTACCCAAAAAGACATCTCGAAGACATCTTAAAGACGTATTTTCTGAAATGTCGTCTAAAAAGACGCCTAAACTACATATAAAAGACGTCTGAAGACGTCTCTAAGACGTACCGTTTTGTAACACAAGACATTCAGGAGACTTTCGGGAGCCGTTCAGATGTCTTTCAGACGTCCGAATGTCTTGCGGCAGGCGTCTTACAGCTGTCTTTGAGATGTCTCTGTGCTATCTGGGTTATCTTTGAGTTTTAATTTAAAAACGCCACGAGCTTTCCACGAACGTTTCAACCCAAATGAACAGTTTGATTTTATCCAATTTATTCGCATATTCTACGAATGTGTAAAATAGTAATTATTGCAATATGCATGTATACGTCGAGTATATAATTAAATAAGCAAAATCGATGGAAAGAAAAATAGGTCTACTTTGTATTTAATTTAATTTTGAATACTCGCCGCATATTCTTACTTAAATTTTATATGCACCATTTGTTGCAAACATAGATATATTTCCATTCAAAATTCAATAAAAATAACAGATTATGTTGTTAAACTGTTAAAAATCTCTGTTATAAGGGGTACATATACAATATTTTATGAAATTTCTTGCATGGTAGACGGACAATGTAATAGGAACAAAAGGAGTTTTAAATTACTCTTTCCCGCTTGATTTATTTAGAATCGCATAATAGGCAGCAACACAACACTACCGGATCATTCTTCGTTATAATTATAATGAATACCTTTGAATGTTACAAATGAATATCGCTATGAATTGTGTCTGTACGAGTATAATGAACTCATTTGCCAATAACGATTCATTAGATTTTGCTAAATATATTCCCGAAAATATTTATCGAAAACGAATGAAAGGAAATTATGAGAATATTAATTAGTTCCATTATAAAGATGACAATACGCGATTATCATCCAGCTATATTAGTTATGTATTCTTAGATAATTTTTAACACTAAACCTACCACGAGGGGTCAAATATCCCATTTCAGATTTTTTATTTGACAATTATTGAAATTGTAAAGGTGTTTTCATGGGAATTTATGGAATATATTTTTTGAGTCCAGTATTATATTATAGTAAAAATCGCACAAGATATAAATAAAAATCTTGATATTTTTATAATACTATACACATCAGTCACTTTTGATGGTCGGTAGTCGTTAGTGTTAATAGAGTTTAAATAGAAGAAAAGTACCAAATTTTGAAGATGCATTCAGGAAACTTTTAGATGAATAATTAAAAATGTAATAGAGCTGTACTGAAAACAAAACAGACTCAACTGCTTACACATCATTACGTAATAATTATATTTATTTATTTTTTGTGCGATAAAGTACTTTATGGGATAAACAATCATTGAAAATGTTTCCCTATGAATTTGCTTATTAATAATCATGATTTCGTGAATACACGATTCTCTGAAATAGTAGACATTATATGACAAAAAATGATTTGTTGATGCACTCGAAATTTGTTATAAGATATGTATTATACAAATACGTGCATATAAAAACAAAGAATATTATTTTAATGTCAAAATGTTACATCTATTGTCATTTTAAAACTAATCAATTATGCCTATAACATATATAATTTTATTGTTTACTTCATGAATTACAATAAAAAATAAATAAGAATATAAATTTTGTCGAAGAAATATATTAAATGGAACGACATAATAATTAAACAATAATATAAAATATTCAATGGATTATATGCAATAATTTATGTTACATCTTACCTCAGGAATATGCAGCGGTTACGATGAGCGAGTTGCTGGGATGGTATGGTTATAATAAGGTGGATAGCGATTGTACAAAAAGTTTAAATTTAGATCATTTTTCGTCTGTACCTTATACAAAAACTGCTCAAATACTTCAAATGAAACCAAACTTTCTCTCAAACGAAGAAAGACCAAAGTCGCCACTATCATTTAATGCTGCCAACTTACCCTCGAGTGATCGAAATATATCATTACGATATTCTACAAACAATTTAATAACTACAAGAGAACAAATACCATCGTCTGCAGTATCGCTCACAAAAGGAACAGTTGATTTTACAAATAATGTCTCTTACAATAATTCATCAGATTCTGCTTGCTCAGGTAAAGAAGAAATAATTACATTGTATGAAATTAATTGCATACTGCTACTTCTAATATTCTTCTGTCTTACAGGTGATAACAGGTTCTGTGCTTGGTGTGGTCGAATTAATGAAACATTCGAAACAGGAAGAACAAACTCTCTTCCTTGCAATTCAATAAATACTTTGGGACATTTTTGTAGCGAATCTTGTCTTGCAGCAGGTAGGAGAGCAGTTTTTAAACGAGCAAAAACCTGTGATTGGTGTAGACATATAAAGAATCCAATTAGTTATGTTGACTTTCAAGTATGTACACTAAATAATACATTATTTTAACCCCTTGCACTACGATCTATTTTTGCGGTTTCAGTAATCAGAACTTTTTTGTAGTTCGTAATTTCTTAGAAAAAGAAGAAAATTTATATCTACTGTATGCTCTCTATTGTATATGTTATTGCATATGTTCTCTAATAGCTGTACATTAACAAAATCAAAATAGAACTTTATTTCGATTTAAAGAGAATTAATAACATACATATTAGACTCTGTTCAGAGTCTTCATCACGTGTCTGACTCGATATTGTAGGGCAAGGGCAATATGATAGTAATTGTGACATAAATAATGCTCAGATTTTAACTAATCACATGACTTTTAGGATGGTGAAAGTCAACTTCAATTTTGTAGCGACAAATGTTTGAATCAGTACAAAATGAATATTTTTTGCCATGAAACGCAAACTCACTTGATGCTTCATGGCTTAAACACTGTTTCTTATCACGATACAGAAAAGAGTAATTTAATAACACCAGAACTTTGGTTTCGAAATTGTCAATCACCAGTAGGCAATTCCACAGAGAGTCCGTTTGCAACAGATGAACATACGACTTCTGATTTATCTTCTCACGATAAATCAAACGAAAATGAAGAAAGAGAAATTGAGGATTCGTTAGAATCTACTAGGAGAACAATAAAAAAGAGAGATTCATTTTGCATCCAATTATGTAGCAAAGCTACTAATTGCAATGGAAGCAGAAAGAACGTTGATACAGGAATAAATGAAAACGATATTAATGAACAAAATAAGAAACAATTTTCGGTAAATGAAGATAAGAAATTCTGTCATTTTCTAGATAATCAAAATCACTGTACACTAAATTGTCCACAACAAAGCACCGTGAATTGTAATAATTTTGCAAAGAATTGTAGCCTGATAAATGTTATTAATTGTGATTCGCATAGTCATGAACATAACAACCCACTATTTGAAAACAATATATATGTAAAAGATATAAGAGTTTTACAAGAAGAGAGAAAAGACGCTCTAACAGAAAATATTGTATGTACGCCGCACCTGTTTGTAGACACGTCTGGATTTAGAATAGAGCATGACACAACATCATCGCCTAAATGTCTCGCAGACAAATTTAATCGAGCAAAATATAAAAAGCAAATTAATCATTCTTCAAGAACATCACCCTCGGTACAATCCAATCAAGCTGATTCGTCTGGTCATGGACTCTCTTCGAGTATTTTACCTCCTGTCACAGTTCTGGTACCGTATCCTATTCCTGTTCCCATACCTATACCAATTCCTGTTCCTATACCAACTCCAATCCTTAATAAACTAGTAGTTGGCGAACAAAAAATACCTACAAATACTATAGATCCAGAATATAAAAATCTAAAATATAACGGATCGATAGAAAATAAGTGTTCTACGCTTGAGGAATCACAATTATGTAGAAATACAAATATATTTGTATCGGATCAACCGCAGCATGCAACTTCTACAAAACTTTGCGTTTCATTGACCTCTTCTAGTATTAACAATGAGAATAACAATAATGTACAACCATTTAAATACAGTGCAAAACCACCAAGGAAGAGGAAACATTTAAATGAAAATGTTAATTATGAACGTAAAGAGCAACAATTGAAAAAAAGAAATAAATCTATAGCGACTTAAAACAGGTAATACAGAAATGAATATTTTTTATGAATAATTTTCGACTCTGTACAGTAATTTCAATAATTGGAAAGCATTTTATATTTTATGTTAATGCACAACATACTTGGAATTTTTATCAAATTGCAATATATTACACACGTCGATAAATATTTTGAAAATTCCATTAAACGAAGAAAACACTATCAATTAAAGGTGGTGTCGTCTGCCTTTAATATTTGACTGTATAAAGACAAGTAAATGCGTTTAATATTTTACATAAGTCCTTTTACATAAATGCTGCTCTAACAATAAGTACTGTAGCAATTGTCTGAAACGATACTATTATTTTGACTACATATAATATACACATATTCGATACATTCAATATTCATTTAGTAAAACTGTAATTATTCTTTCAATGTAGACTCTAAAATTCTTCTAGATCCTATAAGATTGTAAATTATTCGATAAATTATAATAATGTTTTATTCAAATGTTTCATGTTTTTTATAATTTTATATACAATTAAATTTAAAATCTATGGTATAAGAGTTAAATAAGAGAAAATGTTTACTAATGTATTATAATACATAAAAGAAATAAATTTATTTTATCAATATGATAACGTTTCATTAAAAAGATTGTCTATAAATCCATTAATATTTCCTACAATATAGTTTAATGAATTGATTTAAGTCTAGTATAGATAATTTTAAATATGCGAATACATAATAATGAATGTTAAAATAACAATTTTAAATAACCACTGTTTATACTTAGGTGCGTGATGACCATTTACAAAATTAGATTGGATTTTTGTTAATGTCGATGTAAAAATATAATTGATTTCCTCAACGATGTTGTTTCTCTCGTAAAATCAAAATCTAGTAATTAAAACATTATTTCCTATTAATAGCAGATATTATTTCCTATTGGCCAGCAAATCAGACAATTCCACCACATACACGCTCCTCGAAAACGCGCAAGTATGCGCAGTTAATATTTTTTACAACGTGATCTTGTTTAGTCATTAATTGACATACGACATGAATTTGATCAAAGAGAGTTGCAGTTTACTTAAAAAAATGTTACGGCACCGTACAACGTTAATAACTTGTTTGCAAAATTTAGTAAATAACTCTTATAGTTTCCAAAAGACATTAAAAAAACGAAAATTGAAAAATATTAATAAACACGAAAGTTATTCACTTTTAAAGAATGAACTAGAAAATCACAATGCAAAATTAAACCCCATTTTGAAAATAACCGCAAGAGAAATTAACGATACCAGCGATGGAACCTGTAAATTGTATTATGCCATACAAATTTTTATCTTCAGGAACAGTTTATATTTCAATAAAGTCAGGCTAGATTGCTGCGCCTCCTTGACCCGGCCGCGCGTCTCGTTCCCCGTGACGGTCATAGTTCTCGAGCTGTCTCAGACCCATACGTAGGCCCTCATGTCTCATATCAATAGATTTCCGCATCACCCATGAGGTACTATTGTCAATGCGTTTTTTTTTTTGTCAGTGGTATCCCCTGTAGGCCTATTCCACTATGTCGCATGATAATTTTGAGATAATAAATTTAGGAGATGGTTTTTAATTATATTGTCCAAATTTTCGGATGTTATCCAAAATTATATTGTCCAAAAAACGGATGGAAATCAATAAAACGATTCTCGAACTGATCTATCATCATATCCGCCAAGCGCAATTCATATGGTACGAAGCTGAGGTGGCTCGAGAACTAACAAGACCTTCTAAGACCATCACGAGGAGCGAGACGCGCAACCGGGTCAAGGAAGCGCAGCCTTCGAAAAAGTCTTGGATCGAGCAGTTAAATTCTATGCCTGCTTCAGGCCCATGCTCACGAGTATGGATTATTGTGCAAGACAAAAATCCCCCAGGTGACGCTGCGCTGCATCGTCTTAGTGCGCTGCAATTTAAAATTAGAATATGAGAAATCTTTCGGACAAGTAATAGAAAGACAATTTATCAAAAGCAAATACAGCAATCTCCGACTGTGAGTCATTTCCCGATTCTGTGATGTGACCTAGATATGAGCGGGACACCATTTCTGGTGGCTTCAAAGACCGCGCCGAACGTAGAAAAGGACAGCGAAACTCGAGAGGCCTCGGTCGCCGAGAAAACGTTCGTACCATAATCTCCCTATTTTTCCCATATTCTACAAAGTTTCAGCTTCAATTAAAAAAAATTTCATCGCTCTATCTTATCTCTATCGAAAGTTCTTTGATTTTGAAACAAATTTCGTCCGAATTGCCCACTGTGCGCTGTTCTTCCTCGCGTTCGAAACTTTCATCGTTCATTATACAAGTAAATTTATCGGAATTATATCATATTTGGTATCATTTTTATTGAAAAAATGCCACGAATATGTTGGTCAAAGTCCCATAAAAGAATAATGAAAAATAAAAAAGTTTTGTAATTGGATTAGTAGTTCACACCGATATACCCGCCCGTTATCGAATTACGCGGCGTGTTTACACTGCTCGGCGACAGAGGCAGCTCGAGCTTCTTGGCCCCTTGCGGGATATGCCCCCCAGTGGAATGGGCAGCGTAGCGACATACAGTCAAGCTTTCGGCAAGACTTACAGTCGAACGTTGCTGTACGATATGTGCTAGTATACTCATTTATTTAAAAATGGCTTCGACATAATATGTTGTCCAAAAAGTTACAGACTCACTTTGTGTTTTATTTCAAGAATTTTCAAAATCCTTGAATACATTAACACGCCTGTGCGCGGTATCCCATCCATCGGGTGGGACGAAGGGAATGCAATCGTATCTCCCAGACGATGTTGCACTGCACGAGTTTTATGCGCTGTGTATTAAAAGAAATTAAAATATAATAAACCTTTCCGACAAGTAACAGATAGGGATGTGATCAAGTACCTCGAAAACAGGTTCGAGCTTTGATTGATTGAATTCGAAATCTCTATACTCCGACAAATAGAAATAATACTCCTAAGTATACTCGAACCTATGCCAGATAGTTTCGAACCCTTTACAAATACTTTGGTAAATGGAAGTAATACTTGCAAGTATATTTGAACCTTGGTCGAACAGCTTCGGGACTTGAATATCATACGTACCAGAAATTCTCTGATTTTTCTAATCATTTTGTTTACTTTTAAAATCAATTATGCTGTCCTTTAATGCACAATTTAATTCGACATGTATAACTACAATTTCATAATCTAACGGATGTATAGATCCATGTATTTATTTCATCTACAACATGTGATTCACAGACGCAGATGTCCGTAAATCGGCAAAATAGGGAATTATTAGTTTAGTCATCCTTTGACAATGAAATAGCAATTACAATTATTATATACCTAGCTCATCGACTGCTGTGTTAGAAGTGGAAAATTATCTAAACTCAGAATATTTAAATCGCAAAGAAGACCCGTTATTATTTTGGCGTGAAAATTTAATGAAGTACCCCATTTGCTCAAAAATTGCACGTGAATATCTTCGTATATGTAGATTGGCCACTTCTGTACCTTCAGAAAGACTGTTTTCAAAAGCAGGAAATATCATGGATAAAAAAAGAAATAGGCTAAAACCAAGTATTGTAAGTGAAATACTATTCTTAAATAGTTACGAATTTAATAAATAAAGTGCTTGAAACGCATTATGCAGTTCTGATTTCCAAGATTCGAGTACTGCTTGTGAAAGATTCGATTCCTTTCAACAACGAAGTAGGTGCTTATAAGTATCTTTTCGAAACTTGTAAGAACTCGATATCAGTTTGTATGAGATGGAATAATTTTCAAATATAATCATTGAAACATTATTGCTTTTAAGTAGTACAGTAAAGTCGCGATTTCTATCCCCGAGGGTCTCTGTCTCTTGCCTACTCATTCCACCAAGCGGCAACGCCGCAGCTCGAGCTGCCTCGGTCGCCGAGCAGTGTAAACATGCCGCATAATCTGATCTTGGGTCGGGTATATCGGTGTGAACCACTACTAATCCAATTACAAAACTTCTTTATTTTTCATTATTTTTTTATGGCACTTTCACCAACTTATTTGTGGCATTTTTCTGATTAAAATCACACTAAACACGGTATAATTTCAACTGTATTTAGTGGTTTAATCGACAATTAAAGTTTCGGGCGCAAGGAAGGACGATCTGTGTTTACATGCTGTCCTTTTCTACGTTTGGCATCCTTTGTACTTTCGGCGAAGTCGGCGCAATCATAAAAATATAGTGTCCCTACACGATCTCTCTCCCTGCTCGTAATCGGCGATGGGAAACAAATCGCGACTTTACTGTAATCGAAACCCATGAAATGAAACTTGGTTATTGAAATTGACTCGGATGCGTGAGTAGATATTGAACTTGATTCCATCCCTAGTAACAGGGTTAGATATACCTCACCTCACTGAAAAATAAGTTTCATTGCAACGGAATGTACTGCTCCGCAGACTGGACGTGGACGTCTATAAAAATTAAGCAATCTTTAAATTTCTGATATAAAATTCTATTTAAAATTTGATTATTCCACATAAGTGAGCAATCAACTATTCTCATATTTCAGCTTACCTCACTTAAAAACGTAATATATTCGGATCGCTTCCACGAGAGATGCCATTAGATTTATTTTGTTCTGGTGGCAATGTCGCCGCCACAAATATTCACATATTCGATCGGCGAAATCATCTTCATTGAAGCGAATTCTACCTCGCATCCAATCTTTCGTGGGACGCCATTTAGAGTCGATTTTTTGAGCGTGATCGCCGTCACATGCTGTAATTAAATTTCAACAATTAAACCAGAACTCAAACCATACCTAAATTTAACCCAAATCTAACTCGAATCAATGCAAACAAAGCCTAAGTATAAGAATGAAGAGTCGCTGTAATAAATAAGGGTAGTTTCAGATTAGCAGTATTATTAATTACCAATGAACTCAAAATTACGCTCTACCCTTGTGTGGATGTAGCCTGCCTCAGTGAGACCTGCATAACTGCGAAAGCAGTCTGTATGTATCTCGCTGCCAATGGCTACATTTTCTATAATAAGGTCGACTAAATTATCGGCTGTAAGGCTTTCCACTATTGCCACCCGACAGTCGTCTCTCTCAAAGTCGACCATCCCCAAGAGCCAACAGCCACCGATTTTGCGGCCACGTTTGTGTTTTTGTTTCCCAAATTGGACTTCGTCAATCTGTGAAATAATATGAAAAGAAAGTTGTAAATAGCATTTGCGGTTATTAGTCGCTTGCGTGGTCAAAAAAACTTAAGGGGGTAGACTCGCGTTTCTAGGACTGCAAGGGTGCGGGATTCACCTTCTCATTTCTCGATAATGCAAAGATGGGATTTTCAATAGTCAAAGAGCAAGGATTCCTTTCATAGAAACATAGTTGTTAAAAATAGAAAATTTGTTTAATTACAAAGTACTCCATTCCAGGTTCTTATAAGACCCGCTTTAGCAGAGATTTTTTGTAAAGATTGCGGAATTCTTGCGTTAGATGAACCAACAACAAATTTGGATCAAGTAAATGCAGATAGTTTGGCAAATGCATTAGCCACATACGTTGTCATAATTTCTGCAAAAATCGGTTTCATTACATATTTGAAACTTGAATGTTGTTTTCTATTACAGAGTTGTCAAATTACGATCGCAGTATCAGAAGAATTTTCAATTGATTGCAATCAGTCACGATGAAAAGTTCTTGTTCAAGCTAGCTGAATTGAGTGATAATAAAAGCTTCCATGAACTATATAGAAAAAATAAGTATGTGTTTGATAAATATTTATTAATAGACATCTTGTTTCTTTAAATCTACTGTATGATCATAACTTTATGAACTCTCTAGTGAATACTCGGCAATTAGATACTTAAATCATCGACAATTAGATCAGGTGGAAAGCCGAAATTATTTCCTAACGAATGACATAAAAGAAGAAGTATACGCCTCGTAAAAATAGGACTTTTGAGGACGATCGCAACCTAGGTTGATCTTTTATCTAGCCCTTTTAACTACTGAAAAGCCCCATCTTTGCATTATCGAGAAATGAGAAGGCGCATCCTGCACCCTTACAATCCTGGAAACGAGTCTATCCCCTTAACACGAATCAATACAATATTCTATACCTGAACTATAATCGGTTTGCCTGATGCCGAAATCCCCCCTAATTTCGGCTTGCCCGATTGTATTTTGGGGAGAAGATTGACTGTCAGCTCTCGACAATAGTGGAACCAGGCTGCAATGGTCCTTGATCCCAAAACTGTGTAACAATCATTGCCCAATTCGTGCGCGGTATCAGCGTAAGTTAGATTCTGCGTGAAGCAGTATATCAATCTGAAACAATTAACAATCTATTAAATCGCATAAATGCGTGAATGAGTATAAAACTTACCTTATCGTCTTATATAAAGGCAAATGAATACGTTCAAAGAAGGAATCAACCGTTCCTGAATACTGTCGGCAGTCTGAACGACCAACAGGACACCGAAACCGGCCGATTCCATGATAGGATGGACTTTTAGTCAACCTCATTGGCCTACGATGTCTACTGCAATTTTTTGACACGCGCAATAGTCCGTGTTCGCGAGCCCAAATAACTGCATCTTCATCCGAAGTTGGCAAATTGGAATAATCGAACTGTAAATTAGCCATTTTGAAACAAACTATACTCGGCACCACGGTAATGCACCATGCACCGTGCTCGGCCTGACAAAGGTAAAGGACTGCGCGCAGTGCTTCGATTCGGCGCACTATTTTTCGCGCATGCGCGGCCAAAACAGTAACACATCTATAATGAGGTAGCAGAGCGGCCCAGCGGCCAGAGCCCTGTGGCAGTTATATTGGCGGGAATGTACCGGTATTATTGACGAGTGATAGTCATAGATAGTCATAGAAGAATAAGTTTGAATTATATTAAATTTCAATATTTCGTATGTATATTACTAATAAGTTTTTAAAATTCTGCGGGGTGTTGAAGGTACCCGATTTTGTACGCTACTGAGGCTAAAATCGCCACGCATGCGCGAAAAATAGTGCCCCGAATCGAAGCATTGACTGCGCGGACTGCGCACTCAGTGATGAGATTGTGATGAGATACGGGACGCTTTTCACGCGCATGCGCGACGATTCTAGCCTCAGACAGCCTCAGTCAAGATCGGGTACCTTTGCCGCCCTGCTAATTTCGCAAAATTTATTATGATATGATTAGCTGTCATTATTTAATTAAATATTAATAACAACTTACCTGAAATTCTCGCAGCCTGCTCTTCTTTCGCGCCTCGTGTCGTAACGAGTCGTAACGGACTCCGCTAGACGTTCCCGCTAATAATAGTCCCCCACTACTTTCCCCCCAATAGTTCCCCACAAACTTCGGACGTTCGGCACTGCCGAGTACATATATATATAGACCCGGTTTCGAATAACATGCCGTTATGCGTGTTCCAAGATTACTTCATCTACCAGATGACGGATGTGGGCAAAGTGCTATAATCTGTCGAACAGTCGCAGTATCACGAAGTATGCTTCATTCTGTATAAATATTTAGGACAATTGTAACTGTGTGTGTAATATCTATTTTATTTTATTACTCGTTCATTTTTACTTTACTCTTATTATTTTAAATATGGCTAACACATTTTGTCAATTATAATTTGGGAAAAGTTAAATTTTAATATACATAATATACATAACATGAAATCTGTATTTATTTTGTTCCACACAACTTACTTTATTTAAAAAGAAGGATAGTAAGAACAATATATATATGCATTTTGGAAATTCTAAATAAATATTCAGTTATGTTTTACACAAGGTTTTATTAGATTAGGATACTTTGTATTCTTAAAGTTACTATTTATGAACTCAATCAATATTGATTTATAATAAAATTAAGTTTTTAGTACTGTACAGTAACAGTAATCTATTGTTATAACTAGACTGCTGATCTTTACGCAAAATAAAAATGTTCAGACGCGATTGTTGGCAACAGCAGATAAATAAAAATTCATTTCATCCCCTAATAGTTTTCTACACTTGAAAAAAACATGACATTAGTTTTAGACTTTTTTAATTTTTCACTGTTTTATATTTCACCTAGCCTATTTCTTCATAAATGCATAAAAATCCGCAATGCAACTTACTGTAACACGACACGCGTATATACATTAGTGTAATCGTGAAACAAATACAAAACACATCAAATTATCTGAAATTATGTACATTGTAGATCAGATCTGGGCACGTTTGTCTCAATTGAGATTGAGTCCACTATACCTTTCCAGCAAACGCCGTTATCGTGGAGAAAGAATGCGAATCACCTGTCGCGAATATTTAGCTGCAAAGCTACTTAAATACTGTGCGGCAACAAAGACACGAGGCACCAGCCAACGCGACAATAGCAAACGTTTGAACTATTGTAGATAATTGAACGAACAAGTTTAAAAAATTATCTTTTAAGGGGATAGACTCATTTCTAGGATTGCAAGGATGAGGGATGCGCCTTCGCATTTCTCGCATAAAACATCAATTTAGGCCACGATCGCCCTCAAAAGTCCTATTGTTTCACGTTTACGAGGCGTAATTTGCATTATTCGGCATTAGTCGCAGCTTTATGCTCCCAAATAATGCAAATTACGCTGCCGAATAGTGCAAATTACGCCTCGTAAACGTAAAAATAGGACTTTTTAGGGCGATTGCGGCCTAGATTGATCTTTTATCTAGCGCTCGACTACTGAAAAACCCCATCTTTGCATTATCGAAAGATGAGAGGGCGTATCCCGCACCTTTGCAATCCTGAAAACGAGAGTCTACCCCCTTAATTCTAGATTTTGAAGAGCTACTTTTGTGATAGTCCTGCATCTTTGAATAACTAGATTCTTTTTGTTACAAGTAATGTTCGTTTTCAATTAGCCGCATAGTTTGTAGCACTAAATGAGATAGAGAGAATGCATTATAGTTGAAGGACATATCTCTTCTTTGATGCTTTAGCTTCATTATGATCCTCGCTATCAGTCTCCCAAATAGATCTCTTTTTCTGTTTCGAATTATCGTTATGTACTTTTTCATGTGAATCCTTCTCTGGTCTATTTCGCGATGTCGCCGAATGTTCACCAGCTTCTTCTTCAGACGATACTTCTTCTTTTATGTCATCCGTTAGGAAATAATTTCGGCTTTCCACTTGACAGTATCTAATCGCCGAGTATCCACTAGAGAGTTCATAAAGTTATGATCATATAATAGATTTAAAAAATGAGATTTCTATTAATAAATATTTATCAAACACATACTTATTTTTTCTATATAGTTCATGGAAGCCTTTATTATCACTCAATTCAGCTAGCTTGAACAAGAACTTTTCATCGTGACTGATTACAATCAGTTGAAAATTCTTCTGATACTGTGATCGCAATTTGACAACTCTGTAACAGAAAACAACATTCAAGTTTCAAATATGTAATGAAACCGATTTTAGCAGAAATTATGACAACGTACGTGGCTAATGCATTTGCCAAACTATCTGCATTTACTTGATCCAAATTTGTTGTTGGTTCATCTAACGCAAGAATTCCGCAATCTTTACAAAAAGTCTCTGCTAAAGCTAGTCTTATAATTATGGATGCTAGAACCTGGAACGGAGTATTTTATAATTAAACAAATTTACTATTTTTAACAACTATGTTTCTATGAAAGGAGACCTCACTCTTTGTCCAGCACTACAGCGACCTTTCATGTCAATCTCATGGCCATGTTTTGTTTGAACCAGTTTATAATTATATGTTCTTTTCGCACTACCTATAGATTTTGTAGTATCTGTACGAATTTCTATGGATGTGGTATCTGATCCAGTATATACCACTCTCCACATTTGTTTTATAATTTTATTGACTGTTGACATACGTTCTTCGTGGTATTCTATCACAGCTTTATCCAACGCTTGACTGTACGATTTTAAATTCAATATAGCTTCTTGTAAAACCTGATTTCAAAAATAAGTTACAATAACGTCATATTATCAAATAAATGGATACACAGAATATTGTTACGTTACCGTTAATTCGATACACTTTCTTTTATATTTTTTACGCGCTTGTCTGTACATATCTTGTTTTAATTCTGCAGTACATTGTTCAACAGCTCTTTCTAATTCTTCTTTATTACCTTTTGTCACGTTTTTCTAAATGTTTTAGAATATATTACACATATATCCAAAAATGACATGTTGCAGTAGAGTAAAGCATCGTTGTAGATATTTTTAAACCAAGAGAAAATTGTTGTAACAGAATTAAAGAAAAGTAGATAAAATATACGTATTTGGTCCGAAAATGTCTACAGTCTTGCTGTACACTAAAGATTCAGTCAAGTACTTCAGTTCTTACTGAATACTTCTCAAAAATTTACTTAAACAATCTACCTGTCGCAGCAAGGTTTGTTCTCGATTCTGCAAGTTTTTCCTCTCTTCCATTACTTGAGCATGGTTTATAGAAAGCAATATATTTTTTAAATCTGAACACTGTTGTTGCAAAGTTTTAATGTCCTCCTGAGCTTTTCGTAACAAAATATTATCAGACAAATTCTTTTTCTGGACTTTGTGACAAGTAATTTCCTCCTTCAATTTGTTTATAGTTTTTTCAAAGTCGCTCTTCTCTTGTCGAAAATCCTTAATCGAGGTTTCATATTGTTTGATCTTGGTCTCGGAACGTTCTAAAGCTTCAGGAATTTTACGATATACATAGACATCGACATCATCTTGTACCTTACGTAATTCGGATAAGCGTCTATTCCCTTCAGCTAATAGTTTTCCATCAACATCCTGTTTCTTCCAATTTTCGTTCTTTTTTCTCCCTAATTTTTCGATTCCTGAATTTAAGTCGCCATCCGCTACTGCTGTTTTTTGCCTCAATTCATCCACTATCTTCCCCAGCAAAATTTCTTTCGAAAATAGCGTTTCTTGCTTCTCTTGTAATTGTTTTAATTCCTGCTCACCCGAACGTATCTTCAATTGTTCCTCATGCAATGCATTTAATTCTTCCCGGGCGTTATGCATTTTTTCATTCTGCGAATTTATCGAGGATTGTAAATTTTCGATATCCTGACGAATAGTTTTGATAGAGCTTTTCAATTCTTCCCTTTGACCTTGAGCTTCCTCGATACTACGTTTGGACTTAATACCTGTATGTACAAAGACGTTAATTATCACTCATGCGTAAAATTGCATATACAGGGTGGTTCATATATCACTAGCTCGATTTTCGTAATTATTATTATTCGTAATATGAATTTTTTTGTAGGTGGATGCGTAGAAGAGATATGAAGGTCATTGGTATTTTTTAAAATGGGATCGTATGTTTTTTCCTGCACTAATCGATGAAGCTACATATTCTTTACAAAAAGGTATTACCTATTAATATCGAAAAACCATTAGTTAAGGAGATATTTTAACTTTAGTGTTGTTATGAAATCACGACAATCTTAATAATGTTATAATGATTTTTTTCACAGAAAAGGTTCAATGTGGCGACCATTTACATCGCGACATTTTCTGAATCGAGAAAGTAATGATTGTTTTACATTATGTAATAAAACTGGTGATATGTTATTGCATTCAGTGATGATACGATCTTTCATACCAGCGATTGCAGTTGGAGCTTTAACATATACTTTATTTTTCAAATAACTCCATGAGGAAAAGTCGAGGGGTGTTAAATCAGATGATCCTGCTGGAAAATGAATTGGACCAGCTCGACCTATCCAACGATTCGGAAATATTTGATTTAACGCATTTCTTGTTATTCTTTCATAATGTGCAGGACAACCATCCTGTTAGAGTCACATTGTTTGTCGAATATGCAATGTCAAATCATGTAAAAATGATCACAAGGTATTTGAATTCGTAACATTATCAAGAAAGTTGTTATTTCGTAACAACGCTAGAAATAAAGTATTTCCTTAACTAATGGTTTTTCGATATTAATAGATTAATATTTTTTTGTAGAAAATATGAAGCTCCATCGATTGGAGCAGGTACAATACATACAGAACATACAATCCCATTTAAAAAAATACTGTTGATCTTCATATCTCTTCTATGCGTCCACTTAAAAAAAAACTCACGACACCAAAGCATGTATTTCTCGAAACCATTCAACCTTATATAAACATTCTTCGCGACGAATAATAATAATAATGACGAAAATCGAGGTGGTAATATCTGGTGAACCACCCTGTATGTAATTAAGACCACTGATATACCTGCACTAGTCATACGGGTTTGGAAACTATCGATCATTTGTTTATTTTTCGATATATCATCAATGCATTTATCCCATAATACCACGTCACTCATGACAGTTTGGGTCAACGTTAATCTCCTTTCTGGGTCAGATTTCTTCTCTTTCAATTCCGTTATAGATGTTCGTACTTTTGCTAATCCAACTTTAGATTTTGTTAAATTATCCCTATAAATTGTGACGAAATTACCATGAAACTGATCAAATAAAGAGTAGAGAAGTACACTAGCATGTAGTGACTTCCACTAGCATTCGGACACTGTTAAAAAGACGATAGCTTTTATAATATTGTACCATACGATTTGAACATTCTTGAGAAGATAGAGCAATTAATTTACTACATGTTGTCAAAAGAAATTTTTTCAAGAATTGAAATTGGTCGGAATTGTATAGAAAATACTAAAAGTTGCATTTTACAACTTTTTTATGTGGGCTTATATGGAAATGGGAAAATTTAGAAAACACGTTTCGTAGATCTGTATCAATTAAACATATTCTGAAGATTTCATTAAAATCGGTCGACGTTGCGATGAGCTACAATCGTTTAAAGATGGTAAAAATTGCAGTTTTTTACGATTTTCGGCCTCTTACATATTTCAATGTCTGTCGTTTTTTCCCGCATCAACCGATTTCGATGAAACTGTCACAATGCATACACAGATCTACAAAACGTATTTTTTAAATTTTCAATATAGGTCCACACACATAAAAAAGTTGTAAAATGCAACTTTTAGTATTTTCTCTACAATAACGACCAATTGCAATTTTTGAAAACATTTCTTTTCACATCCTGTAGTAAACTAATTGCTCTAGCTTCCCAAAAAAGTTCAAATCGTATAGTCCAATATTTAAAAAGTTATCGTTTTTTTTGAGAGCGTCCGAATATTAATGGGAGTCACCGTACATGGAAAATAAACTTTCAAATGCTTACTTTAACTTCTCTAACTCGTTTTCTTCGAAATGTATTATTCTTTCAACCACTGGTTTCAATTGCAACATCTTATCGTATTTCTCTTGCTGCAATCTCATTTCTGTTTCGCATTGTTTTAAACGGTTTGGATGATTTTCCATCTCATTTTCCATTTCCCTTAATAGATTCTCAGCGGCTACACGTTCTTCGAAACCTCTGTGACATATAGGACAACAAGGATTTGTCTCTTTTAATTTTTTCATATACTCCTTATAAGCGACACCTTGATGAGCATATATACCCCGCTTGTCTTGTAAGTCTTTTAATCGTCTGGATTGTAATAACACAGATTCATCAAAATCTTTATAATTACAAACCATTGAAACCTTCGCTTTGTCAGCTACAAAAAGGAAAATTTATTATTGATAATGAATTTACTTAAAATTTTTAAATAGTGCTTTTAGCTCACTTTCTATTTCCCTCTTTTTCTTCTGAAGCTCGTGTTCAGTATGCGATATTGTTGTTTGTAATGTAGTAGATCGATGTTCTTCCGTTTGAATTTGTTGCTTGATCGATTCTATTTGGCTTACCTAAAAAATGATTGTAATTATCTTTATTAGCAATAGAGATAAATCATGAAAGTTTGTAGTAATTATCATTTTCAAGTACCAATTCTTTTTGAGTCGTATCCAATTTATTTTTCAATTTGACTTGTGTTAGTTCTTTCATATCCAGCAGATCCTTTATTGTTCCTTCATGTTTATCTCTTAATTTTTGTAATTCCTTTTCCTTCGATATCAACGAATTATTATGTAATTCCAGTTCAGCTTGTAACGAACTTTGTTTCAATAAGGAAGCTATTTCTTCATCAACAGCGTTTAGCATTGTTTCTGTTTCATTTCTTGATTTTATCTTATGTGCAACTTCCTCCTTTGCTTCATCTACATTCATAGTCTCGTTCAAATGTTCAATTTTATCTTTTACCGTTTGCATTTTAGACTCTATAGAGTTTAACTTATTGGCAGCAGCTCCAAGCTTAAAATGAAAGTAACATATATTGTACTGTTATACAAGGTTTTTCGCTATTACTAGCCAGCGTTTTTCTTGCAGATAAAGAATATTAGAAAAATATAAAATAGGAGAAGCAATACTGCTTTTGTTTGCTCTATTTTTTTTAGAAACGAAGGTAATGCTACATTTTTTTATATCACACGAAAGCTTGTGTTAAGACAAATTCATTCGGTTATACAAAGTCAGAAATGGAATGGAATGGTGTTTACAAGTGCTTATGTATTCTTTATTGAAAAAGCCACAGTAAGTGTTCGATATGACTTTGTAGCTTTTTCTAATGTTGTCACAGCTATTAATGCATATGCTTGCATTATTTTGCTGTTCTATTCATTTACATCTCTGGGCGGTGTATCATAAACGATATCTTTACGAAATATTATGTACGGAATATTCAAAATGATTCTTACATTTTTGACCTTGTATGAACGAATTGGTCTTGACAGATGCTCTCATATGACGTAAAAAAAATATAGCATTCCATTTAAAAGATTAATGTCTACCTTCATTTCCAGAAAAAATAATGCAAACAGAAAAAATTACATACGCTATCACGTTTCTTGTAAAGAACAGTATTACTGTTTCCTCTTTTACTCTTTTCGAATATTTACTATTTACAAAAAACCACTGGCTAGCAGTTTGATATAGATTTAGATATACCTGCATTATCTCCAATTTGATTTTATTAATTTCATCTCTCGTCTCAATTACTTCGCTCTCTTTCATATTTTTTTCCGATTCTATTTTCGAATATTCACTACGCAATATATCCACTTCTTTTTGTATTTCTTTCTCCTCTCCTTCTCTTCTTATTCTGTTATCCTCTACAGTACGTTCTAACTCTCGCAGTTTTTCTGCTAATCTTTTGCTTAAAGCTATAACTTCTGCAACATTAGAAACAATTGAAATTTATAGTGAATTAAAAGTAGATGTTTCTAATTCTCGAATATACATGTAACTAGAGACAGCGAATCTTTATGCAAAATAAAAATTTTCCACCTGAATTGCAACAAACCGAAGTGACATAGAAATTTATTTTCTCTCTTAATATATTCAATAGGTTGAAACTGATAGAAAAGTATTTTTAAATTCGTCTAATGTTATTAGTGTTTTAAATTACACCGACTCATTTTTGTCATATATATGCATAAACTCATAAAAGTATCAAACCCATTTCTGAAACATTAGAGTCTGCAGTATCCAGATTCCACGCTGATAATGCTGCATTCAATGTTGTGTTGCGACAAGCAATTTTTCTTTGCATGTCTTTAATTTGTTGCTTCAAAGAACCACTGGTGACATTTTCATTGGCCAAAAAATTTAATGTCTTGCTTTCCTCTTTAGCAATTTCTTGTATTTTTCTCTCACACTAAATGTATTAAAAGCAAATGTGAATTTACATTTCACGTTTCAATCAATTGAAACAGTTATTTAAAAAATATTATACCTCTTCTATTCTATCAACTTTTCCCTCCAGGTTTTCATCGTATGTTTCTATCTCGGCCAATAATTCCTCTGTTGAACCTTGATACTCCTCCTCTATACTTTCTTGTATTCTTTCCAGTTGTTGTTTAGATAAGTCGTACTCTGTTCTTTTGCTTTCTAAAAAACAGAATGCACTTATAAATATACGAGCTTCGTTACAAGAAAAATTCTCATTGATATTTTAAGTGAATTACTTTCTTGAATTTGTAAATCCTTATACTTGTCATCTATTTTTTCCAAATTTATAATCTTTTGAGCTATGGGTTCCAATTCCTGATTCAGTTGCTCTATTTTTTCTATTGCAATTTCCAATCGTTTATTGTGGTCTTTTAGTTTTTTTTCTTTGTCTTCTACTTGGAAAACAATTATTTGACACGAATGTTGCTCCTCTTGCAATAATTTCACTTTTACATTTAGCTCTTTCATATATTTTACAATACTTTCAAGCGCTTTGTTATAATTTGCACTGTCAAAAATTTCATCAAATTTCTCTTTCAATTTTTTACCATCGTTAAACGGCCAACTGAGATCTTCTTGGTGACAAAATATAACGTAATCCAAAATTGGTTTCGAAACACCCATTGCTAATGTAAGTTCTGCGTCGACATTAGTACATCGATTAGTTATCGATACCACCTCTTTTGTACCTTTATTGATTCTGCTCAAGGCACTGTCGAGGGTCTTAAATTTCGACGTTACATTCGCTTTTGAACATTCCATTGTTCTACATATTGTAAAAATATTACCCACTCTATCCACTATTTCGGCTTTTACAACAGCTCGAACCTGTCAAAAATAAAGATGCTTAGAACATTAGTAACAATGTAACAATCTAATAAAGAGAGAGCAGATATTGTTTACCGAGGATGTCATTGATAAAGTAGGATCGTGTATAAAGAATTTTCCACGCTCGGAATTAGGAGGAAATTCGCCGCAACTGGCATATTTCAAAGCCTCAATAATTGTTGTTTTCCCAGTACCATTCGGACCAAGAATAAGTGTCAACGGTCGGGAAAATCTAATTGTTGCTTCTTCGTTTTCATCACCAAAATTACGAATACCTCGTAAAGAAAGTCTTCTTATACGTGACATCGTTTAAAATTTGCAACCGCAGCACTACCAAAATAATTCAGTACTCTAAATGAATCTAGTAGTTCAAGAAACGTACTGTCAATAAAGAAACAATACATCTAAATTTCTGCAACCTTCTTGAACCTTTGAACCTTTTGCAATCTTCTGTAACTTCAAAAAGGCGCGAATAGAGTGACTAATTGAATACACCATAGACCATATATACTTATAAACCCGGCATAGCTATAGGATATGCATAGGACGCAGTATTCCAAGATAACTGAAGATAACGGAGTTGGTGCCCACGAGTCACATTACAAGATAATTCAAAATGGTGAATAGCGATATGAATATATATATAATTAAAGAAAGGTATACAAGTATCTATATTTATGCATTATTTCGTAAACAGTTGGAAAAATGGTGAAAACTCGTTGCATTAACAATTGTAAAGATACAAATATATATCTTCATATATATTGTTCTTACTATTCTTTTTTTAAATAAAGTAAGTTGAGAGAAAAATAAATACTATACTATACTATATAAATAGTTTTTATAATACACTATACTATATAAATATTTTTTCATAAAAATGAGTTATATTTAAAATAATAAGAGTAAAGTAAAAATGACCGAGTGATAAAATAAAATATATGTATACGTATACTGCGACTTCTCAACAGACTATAGCACTTTGCCCACATCCGTCATCTGGTAGATGAAGTAATCTTGGAACATGTGGTCTAAGCGTACAATACACATATTCAGTGTCTATATATTTGTGTCTGATGTTTTAAAAATACCGTTTTTTCCGAAATTTATTGAACAAATCAATGTAAATTTGAACTATGCATATGTTCCTAATATATTTTACTACTAATAACTAATATAAATAGATGTCACGATATTAAAACGTACAAACTAAAACGCGTGTAGTTTTTGATTTGCTTACTGTAGATGAATAAAAACGAATATACAATCTGAAAAATATTTTCTTTAAATGGTGCTCTAATATGTATATAATTATTAAAGTTCGTCAATAAAGTATATACAGGAGATATCTTTCGTGTGTTAGTGCAGGATAAAGATATTAGACAAATTCAATATGTTTTTATCGATGGAAATTATAAGCATTGTAGTTTAAATCTTTCTCGCCAGAGTACGATTTTGGTACATTTTTCTTTTTCAAAAGATGGCTCGTTAGCGCGGCAACGCCTCTTCTCGGCCCAATTCTCCGATCATCGACCATTCACTGACGTTCGACCACACATCGAGATTTCAAATGTTATCCTCCACAACACTGGCGGCATGTCGCGTTTAACGTGTTCCTTTAACAAAAAAGATATACAGCCTGATATATTAAGATTAACGTGTAATAAAGAATTAAACGTTGGTTCTTTTACCAAAAATGGCTGATCTCTAAATTTGTTTTATATATACGTATTAATACATGGTGAAAACTTGTATAGATAAGTAAATAACCTAACGTATTATCGATCGTGTAAAACGCGCGTAAATATGCCGCGTACCAAAGCATCACCAAAAAAGTGCGTCAAAACAACTAACTCGTATCCAGGAACAAATACATGGGTTTTCCTTATGAAAGGTGTTTAAGTTAATAAAAATCATTTCTGCTTTCGAATTTTTGTATTGTCTGCTTGCCAATAATCTCATATCTACCGGTATTTAACTAAGCTTCTTTGGCAGTTGTAAAATACATTTCCTTGCTCCACTGTGCTTAATAAAGTTCCTTTTAATAAGTTTACTTAATATATTATAGGTGATGGCTTGAACAATACAGATGGGGGTATACCCGATGTGATTAAATTGAGGCATCCAGCTACAAATCAACCTGCTATGTTCGTATTTAGTCCAGGCAATACAACAGTGCAAGAAGTTTTAACATTCGATGAAAATAAGAGATCGTGGTTCATAGATGATAACGTCAAGTCCGATGGGAAAATGCATTTATCTACCCCTATTGATCCCATATTTTTAGTATTACCATATTTACGAAAGGTATGTTCGATATCAATTTTCAACGTTTCTCCCACTATCCTGTAAACGTTATTCCTATTACTAAAGTACAATTTACATGTAGTAATCTCAAGTCTTAACACTTTATCAACTGGTAGAGGTTGCCAAATTATGTAAATTATACTTCGTAAACGTAAAAATAGGACTTTTGAGGGCGATCACAGCCTAGATTGATTGCGCACTAGATAGCGAATCTTCACGCAGAATAAAACTTTTCTACATGAATTGCAATAAACTGGAGTGAAATTGAAATTTATTTTCTTTCTTAATATGTTTAATAGATTGAAAGTAATATAACATTACTTCTTAATTCTTCCAATGTTTTTATTATTTTATGTAACACATAGTTTTCACTGCAGAAAATATAATGATAGCATTAACAGATAAGAAGGTATCAACAATCTTCTGAACACAATGTTTCCAAAAAAATCGTTTACTATCGTTTACTACTAAAAGATTTTTCCATGTAAGTTGGATCGATCTCCTCAAGAACTCTGAAGAGTAAGTGTTGAAATGAAGTCAAAGCATCCTATATTCAATGTTTATTGAGTATTTATTTCTTAGATCACGATTTGACACAAAAAAACATTGTTTACTCAATAATAACTGGCTTAATCGTCTGATTCACTTTATTAGCGCATATCAAGTGCATTCGAGTTTTAATATATTGACAATATTGATTGTCTGAATAGATCATAAAGATATAGATCATAAAAATATAAATGCAGAATAAAACTCTTCTACTTGAATTGCAACAAATTGGAGTGAAATTGAAATTTATTTTATTTCTTAATACGTTCAATAGGTTGAAAATAATATAATATTTTTATTATTTTGAATAGCACCTACTCATTTTTGTCATAAATCCATAAAATCAGCTGTCTAATTATGATAAACAACATACTAATTGTACGAAGTGTTTCATGTAGGTTGTACTGAAAAATTTTGTAAAAATTTGTACTGGAAAATAATTTTGAACTTGACTGTAGTGGTGCATATGGTAAAATACATAATCTAATATGATAATCGATATTAACTAAAATATTTTTGAGCAATGGACAAGTATACACAGAAGATAAAAAATTAAATACACTATACTACTAAATACTGTAATTTGCATTATTCGGAAGCGTATAGCTGCGCATGCAAACTGCGACAGCTACATGCTGCCGAAAATTGCAAATTACACCTCGTAAACTTAAAGATAGGATTTTTGAGGGCGATCGCAGTCTAGATTGATCTTTTATCTAGCGCCTTTGACTACTGAAAAACCTAATCTTTGCATTATTGAGAAATGAGAAGCCCTTGCAATCCTGAAAAAACGAGTCTACCCCCTTAATCATTTAGTTTAAACTTTATACTCGCAGACTCAACAAGCACAACCGTTAGATCAATGTCTGTGGGACGAAGATTTTCCAGAGACATCTCGTTTATCCCAATGTCAGAACTTGAAGTTATCGTTGGTTGCCGATCGCAAAGGAGATGAATCATTGCAAGCTTACAAGTTTAACGAGGAGAAGACGTTGACTTGGCTACAGAAAAAGGTGGAAAGAGTGATCGACGTATTGAAACAGAAGGGTATTCATGTATCGCAAGGTGCTATTAGTGCTACTTACATTAAAAGTGCTAAACTTGAAAGTGCTTCGGAAGCAGGTAAGAAACAGTTTACGTTTCGAATGCTCTAAAATCGAAAGTATATCGTTCGTTTAATAAATATTACATTTAATTATAAGTAGACTGCAGATCTTTATGCAAAATAAAGATTGTTGGAAGCAGGAGTAAAATAAAAATTAATTTCATCCTTTAATGATTTTGTTGCATCAAAAACAACATTACAATATCTTTATAAATGCATAAAAATCCACAGTCTAATTATAAGTAATACATATAACATTTAATTTGTTTTTTAGAATACGTAAGGTATGCTCATGGTATAGTATCGGAGTATCTTTCGGAAGACTTATCTAAAAAGTTAGCACACCACTTAAATATATCGGATGAAACAGAAGGTAAGAAGCGAAAATTAAGCAGTCCTAATGATAGCGAAGAGAAGAGGTCTAAGAAAGATACTACTGAGAATGAATCGATATTAAAACCTAAAGCTGCTGATTTATCCAAACCAGAGAAGGTAGTTCCTTTCATAGTTATGAATGTTTATCAATGTACTATATACATACTTATAATTCGATATTTGTAGGTTCAAAAACCTACTATTGGTAAAAAGGAGCTGGCCAGACAAAAAGCAGCAGCTGGATCCAAAAGTATTACCAGTTTCTTTAAAAAGAAATAAAGTATAAACAATTGTAAAAAGTAAACATTACAAATTTAAAATTTTGTGTATTGTAATGTGTATATATGATTTATCATAGGGATATGTACCAATTGTTATTCAAGAATAGAGTCAAAATACTTTGTTAAAATCTAAAAACATGTCTAATTGCTATTTAAACAGGTAGAAAAACCATTTTTTTGTACTTCATTCATAGACACTTTTATATTGAAATTTTTCTATACTTTAATATCGAAGGCATTTATTTTAAATAATTGTTGTATTTAAATTTTACTTGTAGGTAAAATATATTGCAATTTTAAATTTGTGAGAATACTTACAACATATATGTATATTGATTTTTTAATATGTCCCTTGACATTAAAATCGTACTGTTTATTCTTTATAGGTGCTGTTTGCTGTAAAAGTGGTATAAATCCGTTATAAAACTGTAGAGATATTTTGACAATTAAACGTCAACTTGAGACCGACATCATTATATTTTTATATTATTTATTATAATTATTAACTTTCCAGAAGTCGGATTTATATCACTTACAAAATAAATGGCGCAGTTTGTTTTCCGCAAACTAGTTTTTAAATATTACGGCTGTTACTTTTTGTATATTTAGTATTAAGTCTAAATGTTATTTAACTATACAAAATATTGGAAATAAAACTATAGAGAGAAGTGATTTTAACAGAATTTATAATTTAATAATTTGTAACTTAACTATAGACTTCATGCATTTCAAGAATGTTTTAATACATAGAGCACAGTAAAATAAAGTTATGAATTACGTTCCATAAAATATCGATATAATCTTTTATTTAATCAACCATTAATGGAATAAGCAACTTTCTCATTACATCCGCCGTCTATTTGCAATAATCAAGGTTTGTGAAAGTTGCTTTATTTGAAAGAAATGATTATAAACTCGAAATATTACTCCGAGTGCAAATATAAAATTTATAAATATATAAACTGAAATTGTATATTTCTATTATTCTGTTACGAGTTTTATGAAGTTCAACACAAAATAAAAGTCGTATTAAGTTTAATTATACTTGAATACATACTTATATATTTCTGTAGATACTTAAAATAATAAACAACGTGTTCGCTATAATCATAATTAATTAGAAAAATAGAACAAATTCATCTTTCACATATTGTGACAGTCTTCAAACTTAACATACATTAAAACTACTGAAATAAAATAAAAGGGATGCACAATGTTTGTGAAAAAACTAATTTCACAGATTTATTTCGTGTTAAGAATGACTTTCACAGTAATTACATTATATTTGTATGAAACAACTTTTTACAAATTTTTTAATATGATTAAGTTTTACTTTATACCACTGAAAGAAGTGAATGTTTTCTATTCACTCGCAACATCCGATACATACAAACTTCATGAATTCATGAAACGTACATTAGAAAAATCTTTGCTTTGTATAAAATATGAATTTACATGTTTCCGAATACAAAGACCTTGATCTCTCAACAAACCATTGGTTCTGGTATAGGTTCATTAATTTCCGAGTCCCTGCATTTAGCATGTTGTAGTTCTCTTCGTACTTCAGGAGTGATTGTATGATGAGATTGTTTCTTTAATAATTCCAATAAAGCTTCTTTTTGTTCTGAGCTTATATCACTTTTATAACGTTGTACAAACGTTAATAATGCTTGATGCCACAAAACTGGTAATTCCCTAGAATCGCTCTTAAACCTGTAAGTAAGTATTATTATCAAAATACAATAGTATAAAGAGATGAAAGAGATTAAATAACTGAAGACAGACTAATGTTACCTCAGAAAATGAAATACGACACCATCTATGACTCTGTATGGAAGTGCATACTTTTTATCTAGGAATATCCTAAGAAAAATACTATTTGCACCTGTGTAATCCATTTCTGCGATCTTCAATATTGCTGCTGAAGAATGTAAAATTGGTATTGAATTCTTGGCAATCACAGATCCAATAATTACAGCTTCTCTTAATGTACAGGTTCCAGATTCCAATAATGGGAGCAAAATCCCTTTCATAAAACCAGCAGGCTTAAATAATGCTTTACGTAAGGCTTGATATAAATGAAAGTTTAATCTTTTGTACTCTGCTAGGTCATCTCTAATTCTGGGCAACAATACCAAATTATAAAATCTTTGTGCCATCTTTTCTTTAAGATTAGATGCAAATATTCGAGTAGCTTGATACATTGCTGCTGCTGACCACTTTGGCGGATCTATAATGTACAGTATTTGTTCCCAGTTCCTTAAGGTGGGTACAATTTTAAATGCTTTAGGTAACTTTCCGCTACGATATTTTATTAAAACATCTCGAACACCTTCGTACATTGCTTTTACTCGTGGATCTAACTCTTGAATTTGCATAGAATCTGCTTCTGAAAATTGAGTTTCAATTTCTGTTTTCTTTTCTGTTAATTTTTCTAATATTACGTCGGCTAATGTTCTCATTGGCGCAGCATCCTTAGACATAAACATTTGTATAGCACGTTCATCTTCTTCATTAATTTCAATGTTTTCATAAAACTGCGAATCATGATGGTCATTATCGCTAAGCTCTTCTTCCGAATCACTAAATTCTGCGCCAAGTTTTATTATTGGTTTTCTTGTTGATTGCGACGTTCGTACTATTCCATTTTCTTCTTCTATTTCAATTTGTTGTTGCCTAGCTTGTGATAAAATCCTCTTTGTAAGAGACGAATCCACGCACTATAAAACATATATTTGAAATTCGTATTAATACCTTCGATATGTTTTGACGTTACTTAAAGTACATTAACAAATTATTTACTTTATCCTCAATAAACCAATTAGCAAAGTTAATCATTTATTGTATCGTATCATTTAATGTTTTTCCATTGTGTCAATTTGACGTTATTCAATGTACAGTAACAAATTATTTACTTTATTCTCAATAAAATAATTAGCAAATTTAATCATTTATCGCTTCATATTATTTAATGTTTTTCCATTGTGTCAATTTGACACACGAGGGACACATTAAGTTGCAAAATGAGGGCGGATGTGGAATAAAAATATTTTATGGCTTACACATATTCTGTTAAAGTACGAATATAACAATTATTCTGTTTAACAAATTGTTAAAATAATACATGTAATAATTTGTTACACTTTATAAAAATCTAACCTTCTCATCAGCATCATCCCGATTTCTGATCTTATGCCTATTTTTCGGTTTTACTGTTTTTTCTTCTTCTATTTGATCTCCCAATGCTATTTTTGGATGTTTCGTTTCACCTTTGGAAACTTTCACTTTCTTCGCTTTTCCCATTTTCTTAATTCAAAATTGTTTTGAAAATTAACTCAACCATGTGATAAGTATAAGCCAGTATCAGCCAGTATAAGCCAGTATAAGCACGATATAAGCCTTAGACTATATATACTTATAGACCCTGCATGTTATAGAATCTAGATGAAGATAAGCATCTTTATTCTTCTGCGAAACATACTATTTTCAAAATGTCCTACTTACGATTACAATTTTTATTATATTCTATTAATTTCTTTATTTTCGAGGTAGATGGACATTTAGGAAGCATACAAACTTTGTACATGTCAATATGAGGAAGTTCATTTTTCGACAAACTGTCATTCGATTTTCCAATCCAAACCACTGTGGGGCGTAGCCTTCGAAAATCGGCCGTCGCGAGTCAATAATTCTGAGCCCTGATTTAAATAATAGCGAAAGTACATAATAATGTTTTTAGTATGAATTCCTCATGTGTGTGAATTTGACTTTTTGATGTTCAGAAAAATACATTAGATGATTGATCTATTCTTATACTTCGTCTGTGGTGCCAATTGTAGCACAAGATACATTTCTTCATAAGCGATAATAGGCGACGATATTTTCCAGATGCCTTCGAGCCAATGTGATTTCCTATAAATAAAAAGTTTCGAAAATCATCCTATTAAATGTAGGATGAATAGAATAAATATAGTTGCCGCAACACGGCAACTATCTTTTTCGTTGCGCTAGCCTTGTGTGCGCATGCGCACTCGGAGATCTGAAGCTAGTCGCAGACTACAAAAATCGATTATTCGATTACGGATCGATTATTCGAGCCAGAGATCCTTCCTGTTCGAGTGTTCTATCCCTTTTTGAAAGAAACAAGCGGGACAAACCGTGTAACGATTCGAATTGACCCCATTGTTACATTTCATTTTATTATACGAGTATTTAATTACTCTTGAGATGTTTTACGACGTGAATCTTCTTTCTATTCGAAAAAAGGGAAAACTGTCCCGATGCTGGTTAGCTGCGACTCTCAGCGAGACAATGTTTAAGAAGACTATCAAACAAACAACACTTGAAAGTATTAAAATAGCTGAACTCTGGTAAAATCATTATTTTATATTTGTCCACGACTTTGTTTTTGAGTTTTAACTTAGTTGATTAGTCTAATTGTGTTTATAATTCTCTATTATTTATTGACGATGATACACGCGTTGTCTAGCGTAAATTTTATACACTACCGATAGTTTGACAACAAAATATTATGGTAATTATTTAGGAAGAGGATAACCAGGGTCAGACCCTGTTTTTTTCTAAAGGCCACAACGTGTTTACGAAAACAGTAAAAGGATTTTTACGAATTTTACGAGAACTAAAAAAGACCCCCTCATATATATATGAAAAGGAAAAAGTTGTTCAAAATGTTGAAATCTATAACATTTAAATTTCATCAAAATCGGAGAGGAGTACCTCTTTCTAAATAATTACCAATATTATTTCTAAGCCGAAATAAAAATTACAAGAATATTGCCGTTATTTGTAATAATATGAAAAAATGTTATATACAAAACTTACACGGTATAGAGGGGGGCATATTGTGACACAAACATTTTCTGCGTGGGTGGAGGCATAGAGGAGATTTCAAGGTCACCTTGATTTTTTTAAATGGAAAGATTTACTCTCTATATCATGAATCGATAGACTATCGAATTCTGAGTAAAAATGTGTTGACCTCCATATGTCCTAAATCTAATAGTTAACGAGATATTATCGAAATAATTTTCTTTCTTCTGTGGATAATATCTCGTTAACTATTAGGTTTAGGACATATGAAGGTTAACACTTTTATATTCGGAATTTGATACTCTATCGATCTATGGTATAAAAACAGGACATTCTATTTAAAAAAATCAAAGTGACCTTGACATCTACTCTATGCCTCCACCCACGCAGAAAATGTTTGTGTCACAATATGCCCCCCTCTATGCCGTGTAAGTTTTGTATATAACATTTTTTCATATTATTACAAATAACGGCAATATCCAAAGTGGACATAGATTGCCCCATCCTGTATATACAGTATTTTATCCATAAATGTCCCAAATGTCTGGCCTGTAAATGTCCCAGATCTATCCCCACTACTGCGGGATATACCCTCTTGAGGGGCCGCGAAACTCGAGAGGCATCGGTCGCCGAGAAGTATGAGATCATGCGGCTCGAGTATATTGGTGAGATCACGCTAATCCGAATTTCTAACTTCTTTATTTTTCATTATTTTTTATGGAACTTTCATCAACATATTCGTGGCGTTTTTCTAATGCAAATCATATCAAATATGATATAATTCCGATGATATTTACTCTGGCGCAAAGTTTCTCTCCGCGTCTCTTTCTTTCCAATGCGCTGTCCTTCCTTGCGCCAGAAACTTTAATTGTCCATTACACAAGTGAATATCATCGGAATTATATCATATTTGGTATGATTTTGCATTAGAAAAATGCCACGAATACGTTTTTCGAAGTCCCATAAAAAAATAATGAAAAATAAAGAAGTTAGAAATTCGGATTAATTATGTTTACACTTCTCGGCGACCGAGCTTCTCGAGCTCAGCTGTCCTTCTCTACGTTCGGCAACAATCAAAGAATGCTATCCCTGGCGCATAAATGTCCCTCGGCAGACCCGTGCTGGGGACTTATATCGATAAAACACTGTACATGCACAGCTGTATGCTTCCGAATAATGCAAATTACGCATCGTAAACGTAAAAATAGGACTTTTGAGGGCGATCGCAGCCTAGATTGATCTTTTACCTAGCGCTTTTGACTGCTGAAAGACCCCATCTTTGTATTATCGAGAAATGAGAAGGCGCATCCCGCGCCCTTGCAATCCTGGAAAAATGAGTCGTCCCCGTTAAGATAATGAGCGATAACGTGTAACACTGCAAGTTATCGATAATCAACCGATTTACAAAAACTAATCAAATCAGGTGTAAGCGCTCTACATGCAGGATGTTCTAGTAAGCGAGTTCAGCGAGCCAGTAAACGTTTTGTATCTGAAAAAAAGTATGAGTTTCGACAATTTATCATCACGACGGAAGCCTCTCGGCATTATTAAAGATATGAAAATACTAATTCGTTTGTTTTACTTTATCTACGAATCTCATTATTTATTTCATTTTCAGTGAAGAAATATTAAGAACCGTTTATGGAAGTGGTAACAGGGGTCATAGAGTGAGCCTCTACCTTTCTTCGCAATTACTATACGGTACCGCGAAAATATTACTTTATCAGACAAAGCTTCTTCAAGGTAATTTCATTATACATATATTATAAAGAATCGTAAAATGTCATCAATGTTATTTTCCACAAATGTTATCGTCACAGAAATGATGTCTATAGAAATTTCGATATTTTAGCGATAATATTTGTAACTATTATTTTTTATGCATTTCCATGATAAGCAGTAAATTCTTTTTTCATTATAGATAATATATTTACAATAAGTTTACAAGAAGTGAGGATCAGGTAATAATAACACGAGAAGGCGCACATTCTCAAATATATTGCAATGATTTATAATTTATACAATGATATTATACACAGGCCTTGTATTCAATTGGTCTGAAATGATTTGGACCATAATATGCAATATAATATCTACAATGTAAAGATATTAATAATGTGTAGACAATAAGTCATTTTTCATCAAATTCGATATATTAAATTTCTACTATTTGCGTTCGCAGAAACTATTATAGAAAATATCATTTTTTAGTACGAAACGGAAGTTCGATTCAGCATTGGCGTTAAGAGAACCAGAAGTTCCACTTTTTGAAATACTCGACGAAAGAACAGCAGCGCCAGACTTAAATTTAATCGAGGACGACCCTTTGGTATTTGAGCATATGGTAATAATAATTATTTAATCCACATTGTATAGTTCAGTTTTGCATTTATTTAAATTTTTAATAATCTTGTTATACGTATAGGTGCAAGATGCTTTGAATTTTGGAGCATTAACCGATTATGAAATGGAACATTTCTTCTTACCCCAAGCAGAAAAACAATTGCTGTTAGTTCTTTATATTTCCATCTTCATTCCATTCCTTTCCGTTTTCATGATTTGAAAATATTGAACTCCAATTGACAAAATTTAATTTTTTGTTGAAAAGTATAAGAAAGAGAATGAATGTGCTTTGATACATTATTAATATATGTATGTTTGTATGCAAAACACCTTCGGATGTGTGAAAATATTTTATGTGTCTCTTTCTTATTACTTTAAAAAACAGTGTATAATTATCTACTTCGTTCTGATTAATGTTTAAAGAAATTTGTCTGATTAATTTTTTCTCTCTTTATGTTCTCTGTATTATCTAGAAACGAAATACGGACATTTACTTGCGATCGACCGCAGGAAATTATTGAAGAAACTGTACAAGGTCTTTACATCATGATATTATTCTTTAAACGACGATTCAAAATATATATACATATATAAACGTACACACGTACTTACATATATTTATAATTGATTAATTTTATTGGTAAAATTTTTTAGATAAACCTATCAAAAAACCTGTAAAGCACACTCCTACGAAAAGAAGGAAGGTATGTATAATTGGAAACTTTGGATAAAGCATAAATCATAAAATGTGCCAAACTTTTATTTGAAGGAATCATTTATATTAAAAGTATCTTCAAGCTGAACAAATTTATTATCTTGAAAGTTATTATTTATTATTACTTTCTGAACATTGCTTTATAATAGTTTTAATATGATTTATAATCAATGTGGAATTATAGCTCTTTAGCATTTCCAACAATGAATAAGTCAATTTGAGAGCAATAGTTACATCTACAATAACTAATGGTGTGCGAGATCCCGGGAAGTCCCGAAACCCGATGCTTGGGATGGGATGGGAAGACGCGTATCGGATCGGGATGGGATTCCGAAAATGTTCGGGTTTCCCGTGAATCTTCGGGATTTCTGATACTGTACAGAATCTTTTAATATTGTGTTTTAGTAAGAAATCCCTAACATTTTCGGGAAACCCGAACATTCTCAGGAATCCCGAAAGTTTCAAGATCCCGTCCCAATCCCGAAAATCGTTTCCGTTCCCGTCCCGACCCGGTCTCGCACACCACTAACAATAACACATTTACTTATTTCTACTTCCTTATTATACAGATAAGCACAGAAGAAATACGATCCAGTCAGAAACCATCTTCTGTAGACGTGCCGTTATTAGCATATGTTGAACCTTTATCAGGGCCAATTGTGCCAGAATCTGTAGCGGAACCTGCAGAAGTTTCGGATCGGCAAGTTCATATTATTGAGGAAGAAGAATTGATACTTGAAACGCGAAGAGGAGGAATAAAATTTGTTGATAAGAAAACTGCATTATCTGGTATTGAGATGCAAAGATGGATTACAAATGTCTACGCGCATACTACGGTAAGCATTTGAAAGCTAAATATTGTATCCATAAAACTTCGGATGATAAATTAATGCAGATTTATATCGAAAGATGATAAATAATTTCTTAAATTAGTGCAAAGACCTCTAATTACGATGATCATTATTATTATTATTATGTTATACGAAAACATTATCAGTTAACATAAATCTATTTTGTAGAGACGTCGTTTATATAATAAACACTTTCATTCATTGGAATATTATTTCCGACAACATTGTTCGAAGATTTCACACCGAGTATTGGGGAAACAGTTGGCTAAGCTATTCTCTCAGCACATGATCACTCGACCTGTAACAGATAATGAATTTACAGACATTGATTCATCTTTACCTACTCTACGCCGTAAATATTCTCCTTTTTATGCTGCTGTAAAGCTAGATATGTAATTGCTTTCAAGAACCTTTCTATCTGAATTATATAGGTGATGACACAGTGCGAGCAGAAGCGACAAGCGAAGTACACGAAAGAACATTTGATGTATCTAGTCAAATTGCAGTACCTATTACTGATATAAACAATAATGTAACGACAGCAGAAACAATTCCTTTACTTGAAGACTTACTATTGGAAATGCCTGAAGCACAAATAGAAACCTCAAGAAAAGAAATCGATGAAACTTTGCCAGCTCTACCGGAAATTGCTGAGTTCGAAGAGAGCATCGGGTATGAAGAATTTGAATATGTTACTTTACACACATAAGTATATATCGTTGCTTCAAATTTCATTCTGAACTGATCGAAACTTGATTAATTTTCTCAGAAAAACTAAACTGAACTGTCACAGAAATCATCAAAAAGACATAATAATACACCCAGAACCAATCCTTTTAGATCAGTTTCTATTCTCTCTAATTACAGATTTTGTATTTCTCCTATTGATTCTTTTGTGTAGGATATTTTTTACTTTATTTCAATTACAGACCCAAGGTGTGTTCATCAGCTGTTCATCAATTACAACCCATAACTGAAACAGAAGTATGCAGATTATTAATAGACAATTGGGGCGGGGGAACATTAGCACAATTTCACGAAATAATTCCTCCAGATACTAATACTAAGCTTGACGCTGCACGTGCGTTTCAATGCTTATTAGGTAAATTTAATTGATTTATTAACTTGAACGTCGAAAACACATTTTACTATAATTTTCAAAATATTCTTTTTTCTATAATAGATATTTTAAAATTCTATTTTCCTCCGATTAACTTTTCCTGCTTTCTATAAATTTTTAGATTTTCACGCAAAGAAACGCGTGGTCTTGAAACAAGCTAAGCCTTTTGACACTATCTGGATTGAAAAACCTATGGAAAGTAGTGAGGAAAGCGACGAAACTCTTTAACGGTTGAAAATTTTCAACCGTTATATTAGTTATAAGAATAAAACCCTTCAGTTATATTAGTTATAAGAATAAAAAGTGTTACTTATATGCACTACATTATTTATATAAAATGTTTTTGGAAACCATGTTAGTGCAGCAATAAAGCACATTTTGGTATATTTCCTAAATTCCTATGGCCTATTTATATAATAGACATTCCGGGTTCGTGGGCACGATCACTGTTCAGTACCTACTGCTTGTGTTCGGCTCTCTATTGAAGTCTCGCTCTGCACGGTCGGCGCGGTAGACGCAGTCATAAATCAAAAATAATGTCCGGGTACGATCACTGTCCGTGCAAAACACGGCTGATGGACAGTAAAGGGACGTTTACTGTAATGTTATTTGGATCCCCTTAGCGTTCCAAATCCATTTACCACTATCTCCTCCTCTTCCACTCTCATTAACGCCTAATTTCAGCGGGACCTACTGTTTATGTTATTACGGTGGGTTCCGAACCACCTTTTATGCCAACAACACGCGACATACCGAGGCGGTCACCCATCCTAGTACTTAACTTGGGATTAGTTAACTTTGATCCCCTGACTACAGGTGGGAGAAAATTTAAGGGGTGGTTCTCGACGATAATATAAGACGAAAATGAAGAATAAAAAAATTGCGATTTCGGCTTTGTTATTTAGTTATTGACAATTAAAAGTCCACCTAAAATGCGGCAACCCGACCAACAGAGATGTTCGTTGCGTTCATCATAGAGGCGTGCGACAGTCATCATGTATACATCACATAGACATTGCATGCAATGCATTTTTCTGTCTATGGTTCTGAATTATCGACTCTGCAGAAAATGCTCTAGCACGATAGCGGACTCTATCGAAATGGAACGGTCAGCTAGCGAACTACACGAGATTGCAAAATAACATAGACAAGAAAATAATGTGTCCGAGGAAATCAGATTTTGATATGCTCTGTCTCCACTGATATATATACTATATATACAGGGCCGGATTAAGCCAGCGCGGGGCCCGTAGCAAATGTTACCACAGGAGGCCCCAGTTTTTGCATGATAATATCATAGAAACAAACAAAAGTGAATGATCTTTTTTTTAAGCAAAAATATCTGTAAACGGCAGGGCTATTACACATTTTCTGCTGCAAGCGCGGGGCCCCCCAGAAGAGCGGGGCCTGTAGCATTTGCTACTCCTGCTACTGGGCTTAATTCAGCCCTGTATATATACTATATATCAGTGTCTACAATTGTGTACAGTGTATACAATTTTGCAATACATTTAATTATAATTACGACACAATTTCTTTTTTTTCATTTCTAGCTACATACACAGATATCGATTTACATATACATATCGATACGTTGTAAACTTCCGTTTCAGTTTAGGCGGGAAGAACACATCGAGACCGAGAACGAGAACTCGGTGAATAGTATAACAGTCGTATTTGATATTGTTGTATAGTGGTTCGATTTCGTTAAAAGAGAAGAATAAACAATTCGGATTTAAAATACTTCTGAAAGTAAATTTTTGAAAATGCCACCAAAAATATCGAAGGATTATGCAAAAGTTAGAGGTGAGTGTTATTACATATTATGATATTTATAATTTCAATTGCTAATATTTTGATTAAGGTTTAAATGTTTACAATATATTAATTTGTATTTCTTCGTTATATTAGAGCAACTAAAGACATTTTTAACGGAGTTTATTGTAATGGACAACACAACCGGTGAGAAATCATTCAAATATAAACAGCAACTCACCAATATAGCTCATCGTGAACAAATAGAGCTTACGATAGAATTAGATGATGTTCACGAGTTTGACGATGAATTAGCAGAATCTATAGCAAGCAATACTAGGAGATATATAAATTTACTTTTGGATGTGAGTATATGTATATATATCTTATATTGTTCCAGGATTGCAAGGGTACGGAATGAGCCTTCTCATTTCTCGATAATGCACGCGCGATGGGGTTTTTCAGTAGTCAAAAAAGATAAAAGATCAATCTAGGCCACGATCGCCCTCAAAAATCCTATTTTTACATTTACTGCGACAGCTACATACTGCAAAATAATGCAAATTATGTCTCGCAAACGTAAAAATAGAATTTTTCGGGGCGATCATGGCCTAGATTCAACTTTTATCTAGCGCTTTTGACTACTGAAAATCTCCATCTTTGCATTATTGAGAAATGAGAAGGTGCATCCCGTACTCTTGCAATCTTGGAAACGAGTTTACCCCCTTAACCCCTTGCCCCACGATATATTTTGTGGTTTCCTAAAAAAGGAGTTTATATCTTTCGTATGCCTATATATTCTCCAATATCTGAACATTAACAAAACTAAAGTAGAATTCTATTTCAGTATAAAGGGAATTAATAGCGTACATATTTATTAGACTCTGTTCAGAATTTTCATCATGAGTCAGACACGATATTGTGGGTAGGGCAAGGCGTTAAAGATAATACTGTACATTTAAAAATATATTGTTATGTGTATATAGCTCATTCAAGAAATGTTACCTGATTTTAAAACAAAATCAGTACCACCGAAAGATGCTTTAGATGTATACATTGAACATAGACTACTGATGGAAGATCGTAACAAACATCTCGGTGAACAACGCGATGCAAGAAATAAATATGCACCGGAGCTTATGAGACGCTTGTATAATTTTATTTTATTCTAATGTATACGTACATACATCCTTTACCATAGATATAAATACTGTCATTAATTTCTATTTCGTGTACATTTTAGCGAAGTATATTTCAAGGATTTCGATGCAGCGAAGGCATATTCTGTGAGGGACATTAAAGCAGATAAAATAGGAAGCCTAGTTACTGTACGAGGTATAGTAACAAGATCTAGCGACGTAATGCCCCTACTAGTTGTCGCTACGTATACATGTGATCAATGCGGTGCTGAAACATTCCAACCAGTAAGAAGTTAACAATTATTCACGTTACAGTAGATAAGGAATTACTACAACTGACATTTTTAGGTACAATCTCTGAAATATATACCACTACGCACATGTCCCAGCGACGATTGTCGTATAAATAAATCTGGTGGTATATTAGAAATGCAAACAAGGGGATCAAAATTTGTCAAATTTCAAGAAATAAAAATACAAGAACATGTAAATTTGCAACTTTATTATAATAGACTGCGGATCATTATACATTTACAGCAAAATTGAGTAGGTGGAATTCAAAATTGTTGGAAAATTTAAAAAATTGAAGATGTCAATATATGATTGCTTCTCTATATTAAGAGAAGAAATAACATCCAATTTGGTTTCTATTTCTTGCAATCGATGCAAGCAATTTTTATTTTGCATAAAAATCCGCAGTCTAATTATTATTAGTTATTTATAATTCAATTATTTACTAATTATTACTGTGATTATTTTAGAGCGATCAAGTTCCTGTGGGACATATTCCACGAACTATAACAGTGTATTGCAGAGGCGAAAAAACGAGGAAGTGTTTACCCGGAGACCATGTACTCATTACAGGTATTTTCCTGCCGATCATAAAATCTGGTTTCAGCGCTCGAGTGGGTGCAGCTCTTTTGAATGACACATATTTAGATGCACATGTACGTATTTATAATTTTAGCAATATTGTTCCTCATTGTTTATGTGTTTGTAAGTAAATATGAAAACCTTTTACGATTCAGAAAATTGTTTGTCTTACTAACATGCAAAGTGCTGACGATAGTAATTCTGAATTGACTGACGACGAATTATCTTTATTGATGGAGGATGATTTTTATGGGAAATTAGCTCGTTCTATAGCTCCAGAAATTTATGGGCTTGAAGATGTTAAAAAAGCACTGTTATTACTTCTCGTTGGTGGAACGGACAAACATCGAGAAGATATTAAAATCAGAGGTTTCTTTAAATGCATTTCTAGTCAATGTTTTATTAGTATTTCCTTTATATTCTTTTTTTTCAATGTACTCGTTATTTTACAGGAAATATCAATATTTGTTTAATGGGCGATCCAGGAGTTGCCAAATCTCAGCTACTTTCATTTATAACAAGGTTGGCGCCTCGATCTCAATATACAACTGGCAGGGGTTCTTCGGGAGTTGGTTTAACTGCTTCAGTTATGAAAGACCCTTTGACTGGTCAAATGATGCTTGAAGGAGGAGCTTTGGTATTAGCTGACGAAGGTGTTTGCAGTATCGATGAATTTGATAAAATGGCAGACACAGATCGTACAGCTATTCACGAAGTGATGGAACAACAAACAATATCTATTGCAAAAGCAGGAATTACGGCTCGCTTAAATGCAAGAGTTTCTATATTAGCTGCGGCAAATCCCGCATACGGCAGATATAATCCAAAGAGAACAGTTGAACAAAATATCCAATTACCTGCTGCTTTACTATCTCGGTTTGATCTGTTGTGGTTAATTCAGGATCGAGCGGATCGTAGTAATGATTTAAAGTTAGTAAATATATATATTTATACATACACGGCATTCTCTCAAGTTAAACGGTTCAATTTTGACTCCCATTAATATTCGGACTTCCTAAAAAAAACGATAACTTTTTAAATATTGGACTATACGAATTGAACTTTTTTGAGAAATTGGAACAATTAGTTTACTACATGATGTGAAGAGGTATTTTTTCAAAAATTGCAATTGGTCCGACTTGTAGAGAAAATACTAAAAGATGCATTTTATAACTTTTTTATGTGGACTTATATGGAAAATTTAGAAAGCACGTCTCGTAGATCTGTATCAATTAAACATATTCTGAAAATTTCAGTGGGCAGGCACTGGATCGCATACCCGACCCCGGATAGTAAATGCGACTTTATTGTATTACTTTGAAAACTGAACTGGGAAGTTTGTTACGTATCTCCATATAATACAGCGATTTGTTTTCAGACTGGCTCAACATATAACTTACGTTCATCAACATTGTATTCAACCTCCTATGGAGTCACAAGCATTGGATATGAATTTAATTAGAAAGTACATCACTCTATGTAAAACAAAGCAACCTGTTGTTACCGAAGATTTAACAGAGTACATAGTTGGTAAGAGCGTTATTGAATTTTTGTGACATTACACAGTTTGTTTGTATTTTGTAATGTCAATTGTATTATTTGTGCATAATCATGTTTTTAGAATCGTATGTGGAAATGAGGAGGGCTGCTCGTAATAGTCAGGACAAAACATTTACCTCTGCACGTAATTTACTGGCTTTATTGCGTCTGTCTACTGCATTAGCGCGTTTGAGATTATCGAATGTTGTTGAAAAAGATGATGTAATAGAGGCGAACAGATTGATCGAGATGTCGAAGCATTCTATTAACTATTCCGAAACATTGTCGACAAACACACACCAGAATCCAATGAATCGAATCTTCCATCTAATTAGAGAATTAGCTAGTGATAAAAAGACTGTTAAAGTATCAGATATTTTGGAACGGTGTACAAGCAAAGGATTCAAGCCTGATCAAGTCAATGACTGCATTGAAGAATACGAGGCATTGAATGTGTGGCAAGTGAATCAAACAAGAACTCAAATTACATTTATTTAATTATTTATCTGAATGAATGTATATTTAACTTGACCGAATACAAAATATTTTTTATACAACTTTTGAATGTATCCACACGTTTTTTTTATCTGTTTCAATGAATGAAAATAAACTTCTTACTTTATTACTAATATTGTATTTGATATTTACATAACATGACCTCTAAATGGATCCTTTTCCCTTTGGCCCTGTAACAGAAAGAACAAATCTATTTAACACACACCGTAGCGGGTACAAAATGTATCGGATATACAGGGTGTCCCAGGGTTTAAGGATCAAACTTTGTGAGTATATTCTATGGCACTAAATAAGAAAAAAATTTTATGTAAACATAGGTCATATAGAGCTTTATTAAAAAGTTATAATAAAATTACGGAATTCAAGTAATATAGGAATAGTAACCGACTTGTTGTTACTGCGAGCATTGCTTATCTTATCAAACAATAAATCAGAATTAATAGAAAATAGTAAGTATTAATAGATAATAAAAAGTTGATTCTGCGTTCAAGCGAGTTATTTATTTTTTATTGATCTAAATTTATTTTCGAATCGTGTTGGCTTCTCGCAATTACTTATACTCTTGTGTCGTGGCGACCAATTGTATTTGAATTCGTGTCGTGCGATAAAAATCGAGTGTATTTGATTTCTGTTAAAATTAATTTTGATTTCATATTCAAATTGAATTGTTTATTTATTATTAATTCTGATTTAGTTTCTGACTGTTTGTCAATTGTAATTAATGAATTTGCTCTTTCTATTACAGATTCCGCGGGAAAAGAATTAATCGATCGAAAGAGCATCTTGGTAGCCGAGATCGATGCTTTCGATAATCGAAAGCGGACGTAGCGTCATGGCGCATTTTCTTCAAGCAGGAGAGGACGCGAGCGTAAGTACCAATTACCTTTTCCATTATACTGTGCCATTGATAATCTTTTTTCAAACAATTACTGAACAATTAATAAATATTGAACTTGTATTATTATTATTTATTTTCTATTCATTCGAATTACTTCTGTGTCGCGATGATTAATTGTATTTGAATTCGTGTCATGTCATAGAAATTGAGTTCATTTAATTTCCGTTAAAATTAATTTTGATTTCATATTCAAATTGAATTATTTAATTATTTTTAATTATGATTTAGTCTCTGACTGTGTATTTGTTAGTTGAAATTAATGAATTCGTTGTTTCTGTTACAGGTTCCGAGGGAAAAGAATCCATCGATCGAAAGAACATAGATAGTTGAGATCGATTCGATTCGATAATCGAAAGCCAGACGCAGCGTCATGGCGTATCTTTTTCAAGCAGGAGAGGACGTGAGCGTGAGTACCAATTAACTACCTTTCCCATTATACTGTGTTATTGAACATCTTCTTTAAACCAATAATGAACAATTAATAAATATTGAACTTGAATTATTATTATTCATTTTCTGTTCATTCGGATTACTTCTGTGTCGCGGTGATTAATTGTATTTGAATTCGTGAGTTTATTTAATTTCCATTAAAAGTAATTTTGAGTTTCTATTGAAATTTAATTATTTTTAATTATGATTTAGTCTCTGACTGTTTGTTAGTTGAAATTAATGAATTTGTTCTTTCTGTTACAGATTCCGAGGGGAAAGAATCCATCGATCGAAAGAACACAGATAGTCGAGATCGATGCGATTAAATAATCGAAATCGAGACGCAGCGTCGTGCCGTGCTTTCTTCAAGCAGGAGAGGATGTGAGCGTGAGTACCAATTATCTTTCCAATTAAAATTTTTTGTTTTCAAACCATTGATGAACTTTTAATAAATATTGAACTTTAACTATTTATTTCCTGTTAACTCGGATTTAATCTCCAACGGTCGATCGACTGAAATTAAATGAATTTATTCTTTCTGTTACAGAGCCCTGAGGGTATAAAATATTTTGTACTTGATTATCTGGACGCATAATACTGACTATCTTTATGACCGAAGACGACATTGATACCTGAGATCAAGAGGCACTGTGTCGTGCTTTCTTTAAGGGGAGAGAATGTAAGTACCAAAATATATCTTCACAATTAATTTTTATTATTGAACATTTCCTTTCGAAGTATTAATGAAAAATTGTACAGCCTACACATTTTATTTTGAAAACCATTTAAATAGCATTTACATTCAAATCTTTTTATATGCCAATGGAATTTACATCGAGAGGACAATTATTTCCTAATGTCGTTATTTTTTATTTCTACGTTCATGTGCTAATAACAAAATGTCTGTTTCCAGTCGGTCGGTAGCCCAGATTCTTGAGTTATCGGGTGGTTATCGGTAAAGTCGAACGCGACACGAACCACCTCCTCCGTAGGTAGAAACGATGGCAATGATCGGTGGCGACACACGACGTCTTCACGGAGCATGAGAGTTCTCCGCGAATGGTTTATTTCGGTAAGTAAGCGGGCGGCACGGCGCACAGTGACCGATCTTTCGAAAAAGTGAGACAAAAATCAGAATGACTTGACAATTTCATTTATTCGCGTATAATAGAATTAAATACACGTGTTAATCTTCGTAGATAGATGTATCATTCTTGTGAAGTAATGACTTAACATTGCCATTGATTATGTTGTGTTTTTCCATTGAAAATCCTACCAGGTCTGTTATAACGAGATCCCAAGTACACGCAAAGTTTGGGAAACAGATCTTCCGCGTTTAAACTTCTCCAAAACTGAATTTTACTGTCTGAAAAGTACTATTCAAATTCTTTTATATTTATTGGGTATGAGGCCCCAGCTACTTTTGTATTCTGAAATTTCAGTAATGAGCGCTGAAGTATATCCGATAAGAACGAAGAGGTTTTGGTAGGTTCCAAAGAGGTTCTTACAATTGGTTAAATTGTGTGTGGGATATATTACGATTTACATCAGTTATCTAAATAATTTTTTGCTATTCTACTACTCTAAAACAATATTTTCAGTTTTTCAAACAATTCGGAACACATTCAGTTAGGCGAAAGAGAAATATGACTACTAACAATAAATTCACCACGACCGGTCAAATTGACCGGTTCTAAATAATGAAATAATTTTCCATCATTTGAATTACATTAGTCCTCGTATTAGACACGCGTATTAGACATTAACGCTAAACCTACCAAGCACTGAAATCGATTAAAATGTTTTATCTTGCAAAAATAACAAGATTTACGTGGATTGTGTACAATTTTTATTCTAGTACTTGCTGGAATAAAGAAATTGATCGACACATTTCCCATGGAAATAGCTGTATAATTTGAATAGTTGTAAAATAAAAAATATGAAACCGGTCATCCGACCGGCAGTGGTGGGTTTAGTGTAAACGAATCGAATTAAACAACAATTTTCAATTTCTGGAATACTTTTTTTTGTTTAAATTTCTGCCCCAGTTTCCGTACTTATCGACCACTGCGGCGGCGCAGTTCGGCTCGGCTCGGCGAGTAGGAGGATAAGCAGTTGAGTTCAGAGGTTCAGAGTGGATTCACAGAGTGGTAGTTGCACGGCGGAGGGGATAGGATAGGGTAGCGAGAGGAATAGTAGGAGAGAGTGCCGGTCGGTCGAATCGCGAATACACGCGCGGTACCGCTCTCGGCTAGTCGGCTCTCGGTTCAGTTCAGTCGCATCGAGATACTCGTGGAACGCGTGTCGCGTGGTGCATGCATGCATGCTTGCTTGCTTGCGTGCGATTAAACGTGCGTGCATGTGTGTGCTCTCTTATTATTGTGGTGTACCGAAAGTGGTCGGGTGTGCATGTGTGCGGGCCATAACACGGTGTTGCGCGCGGTCTCTCGACAGTGCACGTCGTGATTACTGTAACCGTCGTCTCGTCTGTCCGTCCATCGTGCGATCGCACCAAATGCTCGTCTCGCGCTCCTCCTCGAGATCTCCGAGCAGCAACACCCGCCGTCGTCTTCATCCTCGTGACGTTTGACAGCGCGGCTGATTCGCGGAAAGAGGAACGAAGAGGAAAGGGCAAGGAATCCGCGTCTCGTCCCGGCGTCCCGGTTGATGACTCTTCGAACGATCGTGCCGAATACGCGACGAAGGAGGAGGAGGTGGAATTGAATCGTCTCGCTACTCGTGTTCCGTCCTTTCTCTCTATCTCCCTCCCCCAACCCCCCAAACTTCCAACCTCGCCACCCCCAATCACGATTTGCGGAACTTGCCGGTATCGCTGCCCGCTCGTTTATTCTCAGTTGCCTTTTTTTTTTCTTTACCGTTTATCTTGCCCGTTTTCGCGCACACACAGACACACAGACATACACACGCTCCGTCGCCTCTTCTTCTCTCTATTCAAACTTATTCCACCAAAATGAAAGCAATACCGAGATATCGTCACGCGATCGTCGCACCTGTGTCCATTCTGATACTGTTGTGCAGCTGTTCCGATTTCGTGTCATCCCGATCGACACGATCCGCCGAACACCCGCGGAACGACGCGGATCTCACCGCAGCCGATTGCGAGCGTGTCAAACCTTTCTTCGAAAGCAAGAAAATCACGATCGTACCCGTCAAGCCGAACACATCGGAGGACATTACCAAAAGTAAGTGACAGCGATTCTAACATTCTCGGAGTAAGTTTCACGGACCATCGAGGGGCTCGCCGCAAGAACGAGAGAAATGAGATTTTTGTCGATTCTGTTCGAATTATGAAACGGTAGAAATCGAACAGGTTTGCGATTCGTCGGACGAAATCAATTAGGTGTCTTGATTATACCCGCCTAATTCTAATTATGAAATTTATTTGATGGCTCTCGAGAGTCGTTACTCTAAACGGTACTTAATGTTATTACATCAAATAGCATTTAAGTACTTCTTGCAAAAACACGCTTCAATTGTCGTGAGACCGGCAAATCTGTCTTTCATCGTGGTCATCTGATACGCTACGCTCTTCACCCTTGTCTTCTTCGGTTCAATCCGATCGGAACTGCACACTTACCTTTTAGCGTCTTTTATGATCTGTGCGCTTCTTCCTTTTGCACAGTAGTGTATGCGTGTGAACAGAACATGAGGATTAGAAAACTGTACTTATAGTCACCGTCACTGTAATATGGCAACCCTACTTCGAAGAAACGTTGAGACGCAATTTTCTTAAAGTTCAACAAAAGTTTAATATCTTCATATAGTGACATTCTACAAAAGAAAGTTAACCTTTTTGGAGTAGGAAGAGAGGTTTTATAATTTTGGAGTAGGAAAAAAGTTTTCAGAATTTTGGAGTAGCAGTGGCTTACCCTTTGCTCTCGGAGCCATTTTAACTCGAAAATTAAACATTTCTTCCGATCGGGATAATTCCGATCTAGTATAATTCCATTCTGTATAATCTTTTTTCATTTTATGGTTATGAGATGGATATAATATCTCGTACAATATTTGAATGTTTAGTAATGGATTAGATACAAACATATTTAATAATCTAAACAATATTTTGAATAATGGTATAACAATTTTTAGTGGTGACTCTGAGTCATCACTCGCGTGCTAAATGTTAACAATTTACTTTCGATAGAATTTCGTATAATCCATATATAAATAATTCTTAATTCTGACGATTCTCACAGTCGACAATTTAACATTGAACATCTCGGTTTGTGTTATATATAATATATAGATTATGTTTACGCTAAACCTACCACCACCGGTTCCAGATCTTTTATTTTACAATGATTGAAATAATAAAAATGATTCCATAAGAAATTATTGTTTAGATATCTTCAGTAGAGCATGTGTTACAATAAGGGCCGCACGAAGTCTAAATAAAATCAATCTTGTAATTTTAATAAGGGAACATGTATCACTTACTTTTAAGACTCGGTAGGTTTAGTATTAATTATATGTTATCTATACGCCTTTATAGACGGAATCGAATGTATCGGACACAGAGTTTTTCATTAATATCTCAAAAACTAATCAAGAAACACCATTGAAATCTCAGCTCATAATTTTGTGTAGGTCATATCGCACTATATCCAAATAAATTTCTATTATTGTAATGTAATTGTCAATTAATACGTTAATTTTAATTTGAGGTTTACCGCGTTTTCATTGGTAAACTTATGAATAGAACCAGCATATAAATGAAACATTGAGAGTTCAATTACACGATTTGTGTAGAAATTGAATTTTTTGGCCGCCCACGTTATTCGTTTATAAGATTGCCATTTCTATTTTTGAATTTTTTCTACCATCGACGAACAGAGCGTTGGTTTACTGCTACATTTTGATCGAACATCACGGAATCTTATTATCGTTACGTTCATTGTTCCACTCGTACAAAAAGAAAATACATGGCAACCACATCGGTTGCACTAATATTTCGAGATGAGAATTTTGTAATCATGTTACACGAATAGTATACGAAACAGCATCAAACTGATTTCATTAATAACAATGACGCGCAGTTTCGATATCCGTTTGATACCGCAATATGAAATTGATACATATTGGTATTAATGAGTTCGTCATTGAATTGGTCCTGCCACTATTGTTGTCCCCCATTGCCAAGGTCTGAGCACTGCTGCGAGATTCGATCTTGAAGATTAAAGAACTGATAAGTACGTTTTCGAAACATATCAGCAGTCAGTGGTTTCAGATCAACATAATACATACATACATTGAATGTATTGCAAATAGGACACGATCTTGATTAGCTCCCGTCAGTAAAATGTCACTTCAAAAGAGAATGATTTATTTTATGATAATATCACTACTCAATAGATACGCTGAAAGTAGCGTTCACCAGTCGTTACATATTTTTCAATAATACTAAAACAAAATTTACATTACGACACACTACTTGTTCCAAAAATAAAAAGATTGACTGTAAAAAAGGTGAAGCAGGTTGAAATTATACCTTTCATTATTTTGCTGCACCATGTCAAGGTCAGCTTCATAAAATAAAGGATGAATTAAACCTGATACATATGCATTGTACTATGGTGAAGCAACATTTGTGCACCATTAACTCGTTTTTAGTAGATTAGTTAGTTGAAGCTTATTTATATCAAGCTACTCTGTAATAGCGTTGTGTGTGTGTACAACTTGCAACTGAATGCCACCTTGGCAAAAAGTGCATGTCGTTAACTGAAACTACTATTTAGTGGTAACTCAGTTACGTACGTATAAATTATAAATGCATTTCCATGTCGTTCTATTGGTGTTATGCATTTTATTGTGAAAAGGAAAGAAAAAAATGAAATGAATGTAATCGTTAATCGTAATTAACGACTAGAGTAGAAATTTAACCATTATTCCCAATTAACGATTAATAAGTATTTAATCGTTAACCGCAATTAACGACTAAACTAGGAGATTAATTGTTAATTGCAATTAAAACGATTGGAGTAGAAATTTATTCGTCAATCGTTGATTAAATTTTTGCCCAACTCAGACTCGTACATATCTCAATTATAAAAGTATCCGACGCGACGCTGAGAACGCTGCAGACCGAGAAAGTTTGATTACGCGTGTCATAGAAGTTTGTTAAAAAAGAACAGCATCTATTGTTCACGGCATAGTGTGGCTACGCAATTGAGTAGTCACGTATGGAGAAAGTCCGCATATCACGAACAGGTTCGGACGGGTCGTTGTAAAGACTGTGAAACCGAGTCGTAAATGGAATTATCCGCGATACCGATCGCGTACCGATTTCTGGGGCGCTATTACTGGTCGCGAGAACCTGAATGAACGAACAGCTCTCTCTTTTCATCTTTCTCTTCTCTCTCTCTCTCTCTCACTCTCTCTCGCTCGCTCTCTTTGCACGATCCTATCCCCATACTAACCCATTTTACACGTCTGTAACCACTTGTCGAATCGAGGGCGAAGGGTCGCTGATGTAGCTTCCGGTTTTATGCACTTCCGGTTTTATCTGCTTCCGTACGTCAAGTGCTGTACATCACACCTAATGGAGTAAATGGATAGAGATAATCGTCCGCGGCAGCCTCCAATTGAAGTACAATGACGTTAATGTTCTTAATTTAAAGCGACAAATTACTCGGAGAATGGCTTTGTGACTCTTGTCTGAGTCCTTAATGTAATATCTGGGGTGTTCGTGAGTCACGCTTTCTTTGGCCGAGCGATGCTGTAATAATAACTATTATTTTAACACGATTGAATTACTATATTTCCTGCTCTTAATAAGGCTACAGCAGACAATATTTATTTCGGTTTCACGGGCCACTAGCGAAGTTTTACCTCACAACTATTAGGTTGTTCCAAAAGTTTCTTTCCGAATGTGTTCCTTTAATATTGCTAAATAAATATTAGGTTGTCCCAAAAGATGTTTTTCGATTCATGCACATAATGCAAACTCATGTTAGGAAGTACTAAAACATTGACATAAGGATTATGTATTTATTTAGCAACGTTAAAGGAACACATTCCGAAAGAAACTTTTGGGACAACCTAATATTTCTGTACTATCAATATAATAAATAAGAAATAATAAATAGATCACTTTTGGAATTATTTAAATAAAAAGTTTAGTTATTATTTGCAATTAAAATCACACGTTTATTTATTATTTAAAATAAAATTTGCCCAACATTGCTACATGCTGCCGAATAATGCAAATTACGCCTCATAATCATAAAAATAGGAGGGCGGCCTAGATTGATCTTTTATCTAGCGCTTTTGACTACTGAAAAATCTCATCTTTGTATTATCGAGAAATGAGAACGCGTATCCCGCACCCTTGCAATTCTGGAAACGAGTCTACCGCCTTAACAAAGAAAAAGTAGCGCGAAATAAAAAATGACACCTCTTAATGGAAGACCCTTTATGTATAGTGATAGAGGAGAACTTGTTGGAAGCATACCGAAAAAAAGGAAGAGTAAAGTGGAGTTGAGAGGTCCACTTTGAATCCTCTTACGTATCCCTGCTGCCGAATCGTTCGCACACCAAATAAAACCGATAAATTCGTGAGCGGCTGTTCGAAAAGTATATCTCCGTTGAGGAGGTACCGAACAATAGGCTGCTAACGATGAATCATGAAAAATCGTGGCGAAAAACTGTGAGAAGGTTTTCCCTGGTACCTGAGTATCCTGTGCGGCGCTATCTCGGGTTTCTCAGGTCGGTCAAGGTGGCGACGACTACAAAAGGATCACGGAGGGGCAAAAAGGAAGGACACCCGGACGATCCTGTCTCTTGTGACAGAAACTTTACGATTCTACGTCAGTTTTATGGAACTCGTCACGCCGCCGCAGTGTTCAGAAAAACGTGTTCGATTTCTCGAGGGAATAAGAAATCGATATTTTTCCTTCCAAAGACAACGAAACTACAACTGTATCGCTCGTTGTTATTACTATTCTCCAGATCATACTCATTATTCTCTAGAATGCACTAGAATAAAACACACAGTAGAACCATGCTTAACGCGAAAGATTGTATACGGTTAGGAGCATAACTGATCACACACACTTTAAAACAGAATAACTTTTTTATGAATGGACCAAACGACTTGAATTTCTCTGTAAGGCTAGAAGACTTAGTTTAGTAAATGACGTCTAAAAGATATGTTGAAGAAATGCATTTGGTCGGAATTGTGAAAAACAATAGTAAAAATTGATTTTTAACAACAACCTGTTTTTAACAATCTGTGATTGTGAATTTTTAATAGCTACGAAAATACTTGTAAGATTTAAAACGGAAAACGTGGGCCGCAAGATAATAGTAAGGAATGTAGAGAGTAGCTGTCGTTGAGAAAACTCACATAACAGTTCATATCATTTGCAGTGCAATTGTTAGTGACTTAGGTATTTATGCATCAATTATCTATTGCACGCGTCCCACGGTTTTCGTTTTAAATCTTACAAGTATTTTCATAGCTATTCAAAATTCACAATCACAAATTTTCAGGACTATCTGTATGAGGTTAGGTATCTGTATGGGGCTAGGAAAAATGATTTCATACTTTTTTAGTCCGTATTAAAAACGTGGTATACTAAAAATTTCTTTTTATTTAAATAATTATTAAAACATAATTTCGAATCATTTTTCTAGAAATAGAAGAAAAGAACCTAATTTAAAAAAAGAAATATAGTCGGAGTCTCACCGAAGGTTATTATACAAATAGAAACATATAGAAAGAAACATCTCTACATACATATAAAAAAATATCGAACTTAGAATATAAGAAGGTCAATACATTTTTACGCAGAATTCGATATTCTATCGATTCACGATACAAGGTCTTCTCATTTGAAGAAATCAAGGTGACCTTGAAATCTCTGGAACACCTTTGCGCATATGAATAGTGTTTACATCACAATATTTCCACCTCTACACCATGCAGCTTTTGTGTAAATCATTTTTTCATATTGTTACAAGCGACGGAAATATTCAAGGTGGATAAAGTTATTGCCTCACCTTTATACCCGTGGCACAAAATAATCGATCAAAATCGTGAATATAATTTCTGGCGGCGCGGCGTGGTGAGAATGTGCGAGAGACGAGAAAAAAGAAAGAGAGCGTTTCGTCCTGGGCCTATTACAGGATTGCGTCAGTAAGGCTATTTAGTAAGCCCTGTCTTATAGCCTTTGGGATATCGGAAGGCGGTTGAGGACAGTATAAAATATTATAGGATCCGGGAGCCGCCACATAATTGTTGAATAAATTATTTGAGTGTATATTAACACTTTACCTACCGGAAGCCTATTAATAGGACTTACATTGTTACTGGTGATTTGTTAGTTTACAATGAAAATTGCTGTTGCTATTGAAGGTTTCATTAAAAAGTGTTTAACCATGTACCATAAATTTTTCAAAATTGTACAATAATCACCGGTCGGTAATGTGTTAAATATGAAAAATATTACTGTACATATTACTACATACTAATGATATTTTAGAAAAATATTAATCCTTAGCACTCGAGTGGTGACTCGGAGTCATTCCCAATAGTTGTTTTACTATTATTCAAAATATTGTTTACATTATTAAATATATTGGGATCTAAGCAATTACTAAACATTTTAAGTATTGTATGAGGTATCATATTAACTTCATATCCATAAATTAATCTAAGTTGGAAGAAATTAATTTTCGAGTTCAAATAGCTCCGCTGCAAAGGGTTAACAAAATGATGAGGTCTTTTGCTTTTTTACCAAATATAAAATGAAAGGATTAGTTTACTACGTGATGTGTAAAAGAGTTTGAAGAAAATTGTGATTGACAAGAATTATGAAAAAAATAGTAAATATTGATCACGTTTGAGCAGAAATTGCAATAAAAGTCGAGCGTAAATGTGGTCCTGTTCATTTTATGAGGCAATACAAGTCAATTTTAACGTTAATAGAAATATAATTTTATGGAAATATATTACATTCTATCACACAGAATGCACAGTAGAACGGTTATGGAAAGACACTCTTTAATGATAAGAGTTCGACGAAACGGTTGGATTATGCAAAAGTAAATTTACATAAATCAATAATTGGGTTTAAATTGATCCGAACGATGAACGATGGTTAAATACACTTTACAATATTCAAAGTCCACGGAAGAAAAATAAATGCTTTTGATATTCTTTGTGTCGTCGGTTCACTTAAAATTTTATTCTACTTTTACAGTCGATCAGTTATTTGAGAAGTCACGATTTGGATTAATCTGACGTATTCAAATAGAAATAATTATTAATTACAAGCTTCCGTGATCGATCTCTGCGATATTTTAAAAATAGAGAATATTATTATAAAATATACAATACAATCACTTGTAAACAGAACTGGGGAAAATAGTATTTTAAATAGTAAATAGTAAATAATCCTATTTATCCTAAAGTATGTATGTGTACAACTTTGAAAATAAAATATTTCATTCGATGCAGGAATTTTTGAAAATAAAATAATTTATTTGAGGCAGTAATTTTTGATAGTAGTATCTTATTTGAAGAATATTGGAAATATTTGTATTACTTCTTTTATTTTCAATTTCAAATTTAAATATTATTGTTGGAAATAATGAATTTAATACATTTATGAATCGTTTCTTAACGATAAGATGAACTGTACGTTTATGCGGTTTCTCAGATTATTACAACAATGGAAAAAGTAAAATATTTTACTTCGTGTTTCAGATTGTTAAAGTAGAAAAAATTTTATTTTGTAGATCAAATTGTTAAAATAAAAATATTTTATTTTCGAAATTGTATTGTACATTTTATTTAAAATACTATTTTCTTTAAGCAAAATAAAATCTAAAATATTAAATAGTATTTGAAATATTTGTTTCGCCAAATAATGCCCACCTCTGCTTGTAAATTTTGGAAAGTTCAGTTTATTTTAATATTTCTGTATGGAGATTTCTGATCCTGTAAAATATTTTCGCATTCTCAACAAAAATGCAATCAACATACCTGTTCGTCCATATCGGATTCCATGTGTGCTTTATGTTTCATAGAATTTGAAGAATTTTTAATCAGAGTGCTTTGAAAGAATTATTGGCTTCGTAAAAATATTGATTTCTCGAATCGTGCGTCGCTGCCTACCTGTGTGATTAAAACCTATCTACTACATACCAATTCACACATATTGCTTGCTTCCTCTCCAATTTATCACAAATAGTAGTGATCGTTCGCCCACGAAGATTGCGTCAATATAGTTTAGCGCTCCACGCTTTTATTTATTGTCGCTAATGTCTAAAAAAATTATTTTCTCCTTTTTAGTGCACTTTAATATAAGCGTGGTTTTTAAAAAGTTTTCTTATATATTTTTTTATTTTCTACTTTTTAGTCGTTAATATTAAAATTTTTTTTTTCTCCTAGACGCACAGTTCTTTTTTTCAAATTTGTTTTTTAATATTGCATTGTCACCCAGTTCTGAGCTATGTTTAAAGTTTCAAGTCTCTAGCTCATCGGGAGTGGTTTAAAATTCGATTTCAAGATTTGACGCCTACAACAACGACAACATCGACAACGACAACAACTCGGCAAGCTAATATAAGCGTGGTAAAAAAGATGACAGGAATGTAATCGGTAATCGCAATTAACGACTAAAGTAGAAAAACCGTTATTCCCAATTAACGATTAATAAGTATTTAATTGTTAACCGCGATTAACGACTAAACTAGGAGATTAATTGTTAATTGCGAAACGATTGAAGTAGAAAATTCGTCAATCGTTGATTAAATTTTTGCTCAACTCTGTTGGAGAGACACGTTAACAGAAGCCGAAGAAAGAGCAATGAAAATAGAGACTCAAGAGACAAAAGACAAAGTATGAAAAACAAAGCAAAAATAATCGGTATCTAATTCTGGCGAAGTTCTTGCGTAGGTTTGCCTTCTTGACGTTCCATCGCTAGAATAGAAAAGCTCTGCGAAGCGAACCTGGATCTATTCAGCTGTGATCTCTTGATTTACGGATTCGATAACTTCCCTTGTGAGCACAAAATGTGACTGGTGTACGGTTTCTTTATAAAAGTTACAAGACTGAATTTATTCAGATTTCTCGAAACTTTTATAACAATACGTGCTTGAACGAAGACATTCAATAATTTCTAGTGAGAGCAACTTTGTTACTTCAATAATTACTAAATAAAAACTGTGAAACCGGTTATTTGACCGATCGTGGTACAGTTAGTGTTAAATGTCTCTAAATTCTCTCGCTTTGTAATAACGATGAATAGGTTGCAGTTACAGAATGTCGACTTTCTAATGCAAACAACTTTCGAGCAGTAGTAAAATCTCGGTTTTCCAGCTCGCGAAGTATTTCGCATACAGTGCATTTATGTTAAAATTGAAATTATAGCAAAATATTTCACACACGAGTGTAGAAACTGGCATGTAGCAACTAAACTGTTGTGCCAAGTAGAATTGGTGAAAGAAAGTAATAATAAACAATTGGTAAGAGAAAGCAGTAATAAACTGATAGAAGATAGTAGTAATAAACAATTGGTAACAGAGAGTAGTAATAAATAATTCGTAAAAGAAAGTAGTAGTAAATAATTGTTACAAGAAAGTAGTAGTGAACATAAATAATTGTTACAAGATAGTAGCAATAAACAATTGGTGAAAGAGGGGATTCGGACAGGGGATCCTTGGTACCTGTGCGACGAGTTCCGTCTTGAATCATTCGAAATGACGGAGGCGCCACGAATAAAGATAGAAGAGGAAGAAAAAAAGAGAATAAAAGGGACCGACAGTGAGAATGTCTCGAACGGTTTACGATGCGTCAGGGTGTGGTGCGGTCCATCGCGAGACTTTGAAACGGCTTCGTTCTCACGGTTAAAGATTTTCGCTCTTTGTTCTTTTTTCACGGCATACCCGCACATAAAGGGTGAAATCATGTTCCAGATATGGACAAGTGGAAAAGCGTTGAAATTCATCTTGCGGGCGTATCGAGTACAACATTTCTCTGGATTGTTTATATGAGACATTTATAGTTAACCCTTTGCCATATCGTCTCATCCTTATGGTAAAGATTTCAAAGAGCACTAAACAAGTATGTCGACAGTGGGTGTAGAAAGTATTCGTACACTCTCTAAACACAAATAACTTTACTAAAACTGGACCAAACAGTTTTTTTTTAGATATTGGAAGGATTAATTTACTAGGTAATGTGTAAATATTTTTTTTTAACACTAAACCTATCACCACCGGTCAGAATGACCGGTTCCAGAATTTTTTATTTTACAATTATTGAAAGAATAAAAATGATTTCATAATAATTGTATAGATATCTTTAGTAGAGCATGTATTACAATAGGGACCGCACAAAGTCTAAATAAAATCAATCTTGTCATTTTTATAAGGGAACATGTACCAGTTACTTTTAAGGCTCGGTAGGTTTAGTTGTTATTGATCGGAAGAAAACAGTAATAGTCATGATTAATTTATATTTTTTATCTGTGCTTACGATAAAAATTTGGAACGTGTCTTTTGTAGATCTATCGAAGTTATACAGGGGGTCCCAAAAATATTGTATATCTTTGAAAGGAGCTAATCCTAAGGTCATTTGAAGTAACTTTTTCCTTTGCGGAAATGTTCTCCGTGGCTTTGTTAACACTAGGTTTACGGGACCCGTCAAAATGACGGCTTCTAATATTCTTAATGTGCGATTATTGAGATTGTAAAGATGTTTCCCTGAGGAATTATTTACCAAATTTATTTCTTTTGGAATACATTATTGGAGAAATGGCCAAAAATTTGGATAGACACATTCTTGTTATGTTTATACAATAATGTGAAATAGTTATTTCTAGAGCTCCGTAAACCTAGTGTTAAGAAGTTATTAACGAAAAACGCTGACCAATCAGTGCACGGGCCCTGCCAAGCGTGACGTTGGCATTGGCCGAGTTTTTCGTTAACAATGTCGCGGAGAACATTTTCGCAAAGGAAAAAGTTACTTCAAATTCAAAGCCCTCTCAAAGAAATACAACATTTTTAGGACACCCTGTATACAATACTTTAAAAGTGACAATTTAATATTAGATAAACGAATATCCCTATTTTATATTTTCAATAATTATCGGTAAAAAGTAATCGACGGTTTAAATTTATCATACGCTTCACAAATTTTTAAAGATTCTATCTACTATGTTATTGTAGAAACACATAAAGATGTGTATTACGCTAATTCGTATTAGAATGGTTTAAGTTTGAAAAGACTCCTTTTGGAATGTAAAAAGCGGATCTTTATGCATTTATAGCAAAATTGAGTAGACGAAATCCAAAATTGTTAAAAAATTTTTAAAATTGAATATGTCAATATATGATTTCTCTTCTATTAAAATCATTATAAGGGAAGAAATAACATTCAATTTGGTTTCTATTTTTTGCAATTGATACATATAATCTTTTCAAGCAGCAGGACGAACGACTTTTATAATTTTCTAAACAATGAAATTTTGCAGGATACTACACGAAACTGTCGGTATTGAAATTATTTCTAGTTTCATGACCAGTAAATCATTTTATACGTTTACTACGATCTTCCCCATATAAACGCGAAACCAATCCTTTTGCGTAATAGAACACTGCTCCAATTTTATGAAACATGTTATCGATCTAACAGACACCGGTTAATTTTTCAATTTCTGTTGCGTGACGCTTATTAAACGGAACTCGAGGGGAATTGAATGTAATTGCAGAAGAAGCGGTCGCATCTTGATACGCGAGATAATTCATGTTCTCGTGATGTGCTACATTTTTTATCGGGACGTTCAGTATATACAATCAGCTCGTAAAAAAGAGGCACGATATTATATCTCGACGCTAACGTTTGTTTAACTCTAATCAAGAACCTTGTAAATCGTGATGCAGCGATACACATGTTTCATCAGCGCATTGCTAAGTTAATAGCTTTGTGTAATGAAGTTTTCACTTTTTACGATTCCTTTGAAAACTTTTTAATTAACAATTTCAACGTGTACATTACCGCTCAAAAGTATGTGGACACTTGTTCAATTCTCCTCCTGGATAAAAAAGAATCTTCAAGGGATTTAATCTCTCATGCGATCTGCTTTATACAGTATAGGAGAATTTATCTGAGCAATAATTTATTAGTAGACCGCCGTAAAAAACCAATTTTTACTATTGTTTTTTACAATCCCGACCAAATGCATTTTTTCAACATATTTTTTAGACCTCATTTACTGAACTAATTCTTCTAGCCTTACAGAGAAATTGAAACTGTTTGGTCCATTCATAAAAAAGTTATTCTGATTTAAAGTGTAACGTTTAAAGCTCCTAACTGTAAAATCCACAGTCTAGCTATTAGATAGGAATCAGCTGATGCGTCTGATCATAATCTACTTCTCGCATATTCTCATTTCTCGATTCTACTTCTTGCATATACAGTAGTATCTCCGTTACTGTCGCATCTGTTGGGTCTGCCGAGGGACAGATCGAGTGGAGGTGCTTAAAGAAATTAAGAGAAAGATGAAAGCGATTCAAAGTCAGCAACTGCTCTACTGGGAGCTCTTTGCGAATATCAATGCGAGTTGTTTGCGAGCTCTTCGCGAATTTCAGTGCAGTTCCCGAACAGTTCTTTTCGGTCTGGACGAGGCCTCTCAACAAGCAGTTCGCGAGTAGTTTGCGAGCAGCTCGCTAACAGTTCTCTTCGGTCTGGACTGAGGCCTTAGATTCGTCAGAAATTCTGTTTGATCACGATAACGCTTACTTACACATGGCAAATATGGTTGTAAAAAATGGAAAGTTAAAATTGGAAATTATCAACTGATCATTATCTCAGTTGGTGACTGAAACCATTTTTAACTTATCAAGAATTCAATAATATCGATTGCTTAAAATTAGTATTGAAGGAATTTCTTAAATCGGAACTCCGAGAATTTTGTTGAAAAAAGTATCTACATAGAACATAATGGTGAACACATATTTAAAACACAGTTTTAAATTACATATATTCATATTTTTCAGTGAAATTTCCTGTTAAAAAACGACGTTTCTCAAGAATACACTTGTACTCGTACTTACAACAGAACCATCCGCGGTCAAAGGCACGCGGGCCAGTGATCAATAAGTAACTGCGAAAGGCAGTGTAATAAGTTCGTTCGTATTCTGGAAACATAATGCCAAAGCGGAAATATTCAAGAGCCTGGATAGAATTTTGAATACTCGGCTGAACTAGAGATGAAGTTCCTTTTTACCGTTTCCGAATGTTATTTGCTTTCATAACCGAAACGGTTTGTTTCACGAATAAGGTGTGGGAAATATTGTAAAAATATTTCTTATAATGCAAAAATAAACACTTTAATTTATTCCTATTTTGTGTGTACTTCGATGTATGCTTTTCTGACAAATATACAGATAAACATTTCACTGGAAAATTAATGACAAGTGCCTCTTAACGCGTGACTTACTGAGAAGTACACATTTTCAAAAGATATATTGGGTTGGCAACTAAGTAATTGCGGATTTTAAATAAGGAGGAAAATTCAAAATTTTTACTTGAAAATACATATTTTTTTTTAAATATCTAGTAATCTTAAAAGAAATAATATTAGTTTATATTACATAGTATACCGTGCCGATTCACGAGAGAATCTTTAACTACACGTCACTTACCTTTATAGGAAGTATTGATATTTATAGTTGGTAAATAACGTGTTAAGAACACATTAAAACGTTAAAACGTGATAATTGGTAACACAGATTGTTTAAGCATTTATTCAGACTATCACTAGCGATAACGTTATTACAAAGCAAATCATTTTTCTCACGTACTTCACCATAAACGTAACAAAATAGGATAGAATGGTATTTCATGGTAGCTTCCAAAAGAGGGGGTTCCGGTCTAGCGCTGTAGATTACACACACACTTAAGAGTTAATTAAAAGAAAATTAAGGCAGCTAATTTAGTGGTAGTTTTGATAATTTATCAAGAATATTTTAAACTACACAAATTTTTCTTTTATTGCCGAATTTCAAATTATTCAAACAATTTAACTTGTTAAAAGAATGTATTTAGTTATTTATGTAATATTATACTATGGTGTTGAAATTAATAAAAGGTATATTCATTTAAAATGTAATAAGTAAAACAATTATTTGATACTGTACTCAGGATTTATTTAAATTAATGCCTAGTTACGTAGTTTGTTTCCGTACGGTCGTATATCTCGAATTCTAATCCGCAGTAATGGGTACGAAGTAATTGGTATATGGCTCTTTTTCGTCCGCAGTATGTAACGCGTATAAAATGTTACCGATTTTATTTTTTAATATTTCGTTATGTCGTGTTAGGTTTTGTGGGCCACCAATTTTTGTTATGCATTCAGAACACATCATTCATCCATGAAATGCTTAGGTATATTATTTCACGATAAATTAGGAATAATATTAAAATGAAATACGATCGAAGCATGATACCGCAGTAATCGATACAGTTCCCTTAAGGGGGTAGACTCGTTTTTCCAGGATTGCAAGGGTGCGGGATGCGACTTCTCATTTCTCAATAATACAAAGATGGGATTTTTCAGTAATCAAAAACGCTAGATATAAAAAATATATAAAAAACCTTTTAAAAACCACGCTTATATTGAAATGCACTAAAAAGGAGAAAATAATTTTTATAGACATTAGCGACCATAAATAAAAGCCTGGAGCGCTAAACTATATTGACGTATCTTCGTGGGCGCTTCACGCTTTTATTTATAGTCGCTAATGTCTATAAAAATTATTTTCTCCTTTTTAGTGCATTTTAATATAAGCGTTTTTCCTTTTTATTGGGAAGCTGGAGCAATTACTTTGCCACAGGATGCGAAAAAATACTAAAAGTTGCATTTTACAACTTTTTTATGTGGGCCTATATTGAAAATTTAAAAAACATGTTTTGTAGATCTGTGTCAATTAAACATATTCTGAAAATTCGTGAAAATCGTAAAAGAAGTTAAATCGTCAAAAAAGTAAAAGTGAAAATAGGACTTTTGAGAGCGATCGCGGCCTATATCGAGCCTTTTATCTAGCGTCTTTGACTATTGAAAAACATCATATTTGTATTATCGAGAAATGAGAACGCGCATCCCGCACCCTTGCAGTCCTGGAATCGAGTCTACCTCGTTAATAGGATTCTGGCAGGTAAAGTGTTGACACACAAGTTTCAGATTCGATATGCACCGAGCGCCACGCAAGTGGCATCGATTTCTAAAAGAGAAAGAATAAGTTTCGAATAGAAGAAACTCGAAAGGGCGAAAGGCGATTCGGGTGCATAGAAGGGCTTGTTTGTGTGTTTTGTGTAAGTAAGCAAATCGCGTGCGCGGGGGTGCGATACGTTTGGCGAAATGGGGCACACGTACGATTGCAGTAAGGACAGACGATTGGTGGCGAATAGGAAGAGGTGGATGAAACCTAGAACGAGGCCGAAAGGATCTATTGAAACGAGTCAGGATCTCTTGAAGGTCCCGTTAGCCCCGTTCATTTGTCCGTCCGTGACCCCTACGACATAGATACGAGTCTATCGTATTTTATCGAGCAATCGTCTTCATGTCGTAATTGTATGAGGCGGCGAGACGTGAGACCTTCCTCTCACGTTTCTGTAGGACAATTTCATCTGCAAAAAACTTCGTTCAATGATTATTGTAACCGTTCTTCATTACTATCGCGATCGATTAGTGTTTTACGACGAGATCGCTGTTTTGCGTCGCTGCGTCCCGCAGTGGTTCGAATACCAACGAGGAAACCTACAGTGGCCGGAATTAATATTCGGACGCTCTAAAAAAGACGATAACTTTTTTAATATTGTACTATACGATTTGAACTTTTTCGGGAAGTTAGAGCAATTTGTTTACTACAGGATGTGAAAAGAAATTTTTTCAAAAATTGCAATAGATCGGAATTATAGAAAAAATACTAAAAGTTGCATTTTACAATTTTTTTATGTGGGCCTATATTGAAAATTTTAAACATATTTTGAAAAGAAATTTAAAAATAAAAGTACTCTTCAAAAAAGTTTGAAGATGGTAAAAATTGCAGATTTTCACGATTTTCGGCCCATAACTGCAGTAAATCTAAGGATTGTTACATCTTCCAATGCCTGTCGTTTTTTCCCGCGCCAACCGATTTCGATGAAACTTTCACAGTGCATATAATTGACAGTGCATATAATTTAAGGCATTTAGATCGAAAATTGATTAGTTTTGAACGCCTATGTAAATCGCAAACGACAAAAGATATTAAAAGAAAAATGGTTAGGTTTGGGCCCATAAATTTGTGTGATATTTTTTTGGGACACTCTGTATAATATATTATTACTTCGTTAATCTTATAATACAGTTTCCGCTGTAATAAACCGTGAAACAGGTGAATGTGCAATTTTCTGTAGAACTGTAATATTTTATGTAAAGTCGCTAAAATTTTCGTTTGCGCAAAATAATTAGTGGAAACGTTATTAAATGTTTATATTATTTCAGCTACGTGCAATGGCCTCTGCTGTAACGAAGAGACTGAACGAGAGTTGAGACATCAAGCCAGACAAGATTTTCATGACTTGATCCATCATCATAGCAGAAGTCTGCAAGGTCTTTTGGCAACAACAGCGGATGCGTTGAGGGGTAAGTTTCCGTAAACGGAATAATTAAATCTCTTATCACACAGAAAATTTGATAACGTAACCGGGACAATTTTAGAAACATAAAACTCGTATGGCTATACGATATTTATATTGGCTATACATATTTTTCCTTAACTTAAACATTCACTTATATTTAATTTAAATGATTAATATCATGAAGTTCACATGCCATTTCACTTTTTTTATATTATATTATTCAATATCGCCAGATCTAGACTTGTGTCCCCACTTTACCTTCCCCTTCTACAACGAGAGGGTAACTTTCCCCCCCTCAATTCGTGCTCCCTCCCTTCATCTGGCGACACTGATATTATTAAATATATTGCATAAGCTTTCACATTTGTTTTCACGTTACTATTACTCGTGTTATAAAAGGGTCCTTCCCATAAATAAATTAAATTAAATTAAAAATGTCTGGTAACAAATGACATCATAATGATTGGTTAACATTTTCGAGTTTGCATATTACTTTACATATTTAATATGTCAAAATACAACAATTTTATGCACATTCATTTAATATCTTTCCTCAAATTCTACTTCGTTTGCATTGCAGTTGATTTCAATTTAATTATTCCAAATTCAATCAGGAGATACAAAACAGATCATTCGAATTAAAAAATGTATTACTGAGTTCAAATAATTTGCGAGCTAATTATAAACGCTTATATGTTGTAATTTGTTGCATATGTTTTAAAATTGAGAATATGTTCCGTTTTGAAATAAACACACAGTACGTAATTAGCTGCAAAACTGCACAGCTGTAATCTCTACATCGGAGTCGTATCATAGCATTAATGGACTTTAGGTATTCTTGTATTTCACATAATAATTTCCAGAAAAATAATACTTCCAACGAACTCGAAAGAAACTTCCAGTAACACGAAAAATATTTACATCCTGGAAAATGAGATTTTCCGGGCAATATTTATGATCTGTTTCGTCATCTTTATTTATTGCGGTGTATCATAAGTAATGTTTAACTAAAACATGAGCTGTAGGGAAGGAACTTGCTCGAGTCAGCCATAATAACGAAGTTGGTCTAAACATGTTCTTTTCGACTTACAAACTGAGGGTACAATGAGAAAAGAGGGCAGCAACGACAGATTGCCAGAATGGGGTATTTCGTAGCCTCCAGCCTCGAAAGCTCCAGAAATGGGATTGAGCGAAACAGTTTCTTAAATTGGCAAAACTCAACCGCAGTTACTATTTTTACGTGCCAACTGGAACACCCACTCTTTCCTTCCTTTTCGCACACGAGCGCGTTCATACACATACTCCTCTTTTCGTTGCTTTCGTCAGCTCCATCATCTGTTCTTTCATTGCGTCTTCTTTATCCTTGAGGCATATCAAGTAATGTGCTTATTGTCGTTGAAGCTTCTTTTTACTACGGTTATTTACGCCTGTTGGTAGAGTGTATGTATAGCCTAACTATACGTGCAGATATCTTTCGCAATACTTGAACACAACGAAGTGGATACAATGGAACCAATTAGTTTCCTACGTTTTTAAAAGTAGCTATTTTTAGATATATTGGAGAAAATCTTTACAGCTGTTATCACAATTATGAATGAAATGTTCTTATTTTTTCATGAAAATAATCATAAATTGCTAGAATGGCCTACGTAGGCATTCAGTTATGCTCCAAATAATAGTTTTTGATACTAAGAATTTATGGTCTATGATTTCCACATTATGTTCAACAGTTTGGACAATTTTTAGCCACGTTAAAGCTACTTTAATATTTATATTCTGTCCTGCACACATGTTACTGTATGCTATAATATGCCTTTCATTTCTTAGATTTTTAAGATGTTTTAAGATACACGAAGCTATTTCTTAGGAACCTCTTGATGCAATAGTTTCATCCCAAATGTACATGTGAACATTATTGTCATGAAAATCGTGGATACCGAAATTTAGAACGTACATATTACATTTACAATATGCTACTGAAGTAGTCAATTTTGTATAAGATAATGTTTTTTGCAAATCGAAAGAAGAAACAACTGACAAATGGACTTAGGCCACTTTCAAAATAAAAATTTGTATCATTTTATTAACCAGCTAATTTCCTTTTCACAAGACCTTTGTGATTTTAAATTCATTAGTTACAATTTGCTTCAGAATGAAAAGATAACGTAGAAATATAAATATTAAAATTTCTAGCTTGAGTTTCTCGAAAATGGATTTAGGCCACTTTCAAAATGAACGGCTCAATTGATTTTTAAAAATTCTTTGATATTTTTGTCGACAAATAGCAAAATTTTTATGTTCCTGGATGATCACAGATTAATTCATATTTTAGGTACAAAAATATAGATTGAAATGATAAAGTGCAATAGCATTGAATATCATAGACAATTTTGGTTATTGATAATTTCGGTTAAACATTTTCGAGGCAATTCTTTTTGGAGTAACACCGTGATGGAAATAATTAGTTTACACGCGCAAGGCATTCAAGATCGATACAGTTGATAAATCCAAATAAATAGTGGAATTCCCGAGTATGTTGTTATGCGTGCGTTATTTGATAGTGTCTTATCTCTCCACTTCCCTCTCGCGGAGTTAATGAAGACACATTGCAGAGACTCGGTATAACGTGGTACTAGAATTTTGCTCTTAGCTCTGCAAGAAAACTAAGTGAAATTTTGTTTCAAATGAGAGAAAACGCAAGCACCTAATGTCCTCCCTCTATTTTGTTTTTCCGTTGCAATCTTAGTTTCTATCTTCTTCTAAGAATTACATGAGAAAGTAAAAGAAGCACCATTTATAACTTTATTATTAGAGCTCGTAATGAAAATTTAAAATAAATTAATACATAATAAGTAAGTTATATACAATATAATACAAATAAGTTAATACACTAACAATGCTAAAAATTTCTCGTAATCTCGAAATCTATCGTAGATCGTAAGATCGCGAAAAACTATGACTTTCGCCACAAAAGGCGAAAAACTATGACTTTCGCCCAAATTTTCAGTATGTGTATAACTAACACAAATCTACAAAACGTATATTTTAAATTTTCATTAAGGGCCCAAATAAAAAAAGTTTTAAAAAATGCTGGTTTTATTTTTGCATGCAACCTTGCAGATTGTAATTTTTGGAAAATTTTTTTTGCAGATCATTTAGTAAACCAATGCTTCTAATTGCTTACAAAACATCAGGTCATTTGGTACAATTATAAAAAAGTTATTCTGTTTTAAAGGGCGTACGAATACTTTGGTCCTCCACGGTATATGTCAAACGAAATGTCTGGAATTATGAACTACATAGTATTTATGTGGTCTGCAATTTACGACCGAAATTATACTAAAGCAAGCGTGTAATTCTCTTTTCACACCTTTCCGCATCCCTTTAGTTTATTTATCTTCTGCCTCGATAACGTAAATATCGTTAGGAAACGCGGGAATATTTGTGGAAAGACTTTAAGAAGATTCCCTCAACCGGATTCCTCAGAACTTTCCCGAAGCTCGCGAAACTCGCTCGGAAATCTGCAAAGTTTCTGGGACACATTTCGTAAATAAAGTACGGCGAATCTTCATTGAGAGAGGAAAACATTCTTTTGCAAAGGAGGCACCTCTTCATAAGAGAAGAATCTCTAATGCAGTAAATTGACTATTTTGAATAGGTATGCTGTGTAGATAAAGGGAGATCAATTTTCCATACAGCGTGCAGGGTAACCAATAATTTTGTTCGTTTTTTTTCCGTTCATTTCGTGTACGACAGATACGTACATAGATCACGTGTTTTCCGTTTTGCGTGTTTCGAATAAACAAAACAGTATGTAATATACAAGTCAAATAAAATATAAAAATGCACGGGAGAAATAACAAAATGCTCAAAAAGTGCGCATACAAAAAACACAATCAATTATTCTTTATTAAACGAGGAAGGTTCAACAATTTCGTTCAGTTGCGAGAAATTGTATTATTTTTATTGTTTCACTTTGTTTCCTGCCTCGGACATTAAAAATATAAAATCAGTGCACGTTTTTAGTTACTAGAATAATATTTACTATAATCGTATTTTATGTCATTATGGATTCTTAAAATCCACTTTTATTGCAAAGAAAAACATATTATAATATAATTTTTTTAGATAATACTACCGCGATTATATTTTCTAAAATTTGTATGCTTCTCACAGTCTGTATATTATAACGTTTTTTCTCAATATTACAATATATATATTACATATATATTATATATACTTTATATATTATATATATTTATTATATATTATATAAATTATATATACTTTATAAATTATATATATTATATATATTTATTACATATTATATATACTTTATATACTATATATATTATATATATTTATTATATATTATATATACTTTATATACTATATATATTATATATATTTATTACATATTATATATATATTATATATTACAATATACTCAAGATGAATATACAATTTACTGCGAATTTTTATGCAGAATAACAATTTTTAACATCAATTGCAAAGGACAACAATTGATCAAATAAAAATGTATTTGTTCCTTTAATACGTTTAATAAGATGAAAATAATAATTGATATTCATAAAATCTTTTAATCTTATTGCTGTTTTAAATTTTACCTACTCAATTTCGTCTTAAATGCATAATATTCGCAATCCTGCGATACGAATTCATTGATTAATTAAAAAAAAAGAACGGCTCGTAAGTTGAATGGTTATTTTTGATTGCAAATGGCAAAATAAAAACGCTCGTTGCAAGTTATCTGTAATGTGTAGATGTATGTTGTCGCGGACTTTTTTGCAGTTCTTTTTATTACCAACAATTCTTCCATACATCATTTTGATATATTATCTTGAACGGTTTAGGCAGCATATGCAATAAAAGCCGCTCGGATGGTCGTTTTTTTCCGACTTACTTCATCTCTAACATCGCTGTTCGGCCCCTAATAAGTTAGCGTGATAAAATATAGCCTAAGTTACTTTCAGAAATACAAGTTTCATCAAAATCAGTATATCTTTCTAACATCGGAACTTATTATTAATCCTTTCGATGACTGAGCTGTACGGAGAAAAGCGCAATAATTCTCTTTTAAATAGTAGTACTTTTAAATACACTTTTAAATACAAATACTTAAATTGTACTGGTACGATTTAAGAGTTTTAATTGCGGTACGATTTAGGAAACTAAGCGAACTGATAGAAATATTCTTTATCTAACCTAAAAGATTATATAAATTATATTATAAACTTACTATAAAGATGGTGTATTAAATATATTTCAAAGAAAACACGAAATGTATTAATCAATTATAGTATTTAATTGAAATTTGTCTTAAAATAATTGGTTAAAATTTACATCAAACTTACTTGAAATCTTCCGGCTTCTACAGGTTGGCGCGAAATCAATCAAGATAACACAACTTGTGTTCTATATTACCGACTCCATAAACGCTTTATACTTTTACCACTAGAAGTCGCAAACATTATATGGTTACCAAAAAAATGAGTCGGTACGTTTAGGCGACCAGTACTCATTAGGCAACTCTCCCTTATAACATTTTTGGGACGTCCTGTATAGTCTGCCAATATTACCGAATGTCTATTGTAGTACACTGGTTTCGGTTCGCTGCAAGTATTCTCTGAATTCCGTGAGCTCGACATTCAATCGGGAAATATCGCGAAATAGCGTATGCACTGGTCAAATTCGTTGGACCGACCGTTTCTTATTCCAACGGTCGCACGTTTCGGCTCCACTATTTCGTTCCTGTTGCTGAATTTAAATCTACCTCCGCCGCGGGTTTACCGTGTGACCGTTCCGCGAAATTCAGGCGAGGATCGTACCATTTTTACGTCATATCGAGAAACGAATCGGCGGAGAGAGAAGGGGAAACGGTGGGGGGCAGAGAGAAAGGGGATGAAAGCGGAAGCAGGGTGAGCGGGAGGAGAAAAGAGGAGGATTGCGAAAGAAGAAAGGGTAAAAACAGTAGGGGACGCAGCAAGTAAAAACTTCGAAAGCTGCAACGCGGGCTGTACGTGTCTGGAAAGAAGAGAAAATGGTGGAGGCAAACCAGAGAGGGCTGGGGTGGACTTAGAAATAGAAAGAAAAGGGTGGAAAACCACCAGCGACGTTACGCTCAAAGAGTGTTGCTATCGTGAGCCCGATACGTATTTAGCCGTACCAGAGCGCCAGTTCCTTTCCCGCCAAGACGGCTCAAAGCCTTTCAGCTTCCGATTTTCCTGAGATCGATTTCCTGAGATTGAAATTATGCAGCTGCATACGCTCGCGAAAAGAGAGAATCTCTACGAATTGTATTTCGTAGGGGGCAGCCTCCTGTAGACGGGTAAAAAAATTAATTTTTTTTATTTTATATCTTAAAACCATGACAATATACTTTCCCAAATTTTTATGCATTTATTATAAACACGAATAAATGTACAGTAGAACCTCGCTCGTTGACCGATCATAGTGATTCGTAGAATCGATCTTCTTTCTCCAGAATATACGAGAATACAAAATAGCGAGGTTCCACTGTAATTTAAAACGGTAAACGAATTTATCATCTTGAATTCTACTTGATATCTGAACGGTTTGGCAGCACCGGTCATCGATAGCCATAATGGCAGTCGATGCATTAATCATATATGTATTATAACTATGGAGGTAGTTATTGAGACAAATGGCGTTAGCGAACGCGTTAATCGATTTCAATGAAGTTTTTTCTAGCGGTATCTATTTCCGAACGTAGGTCGATCGATAAATGAATGGATCTCGCGGTCGCAACAGCAGCGACTTGTCGATTTCACCTGGTCCACGGAAAGCGAGAAAGAGGGAAAGAGAGAGGTAGATAGAGAAGGCGAAGAAGAGAGAAAAGGAGAGGAAACAGAGAGAGAATGAGAGTGAGAAAGAGCTGTGCTACCGCACACGTATACCAGTTCGACGCTGCAACAGCATATCTGGTCCTGTTTGATGTCCAGGACCGGGTTCCACGGTCCCGATCAGGAGGGTTAACGGCTGTACAAGGTGGGGATGGAGAGCCAGGCGAAGGCAGAGCCCGCTTTCTCGCATCCGTATAAGGTTGTGCGTGCATTGCAATTTGTAATGCTGTTCGATGCTCTCTCGAAAGTGCAGCTTGCACGAAACCTCCGGGCAACGAATCCGAAACTGACCGGTCCATTCGGCCACGAAATGTGCTAGCGGTAATTATCGCGAGGATGTTGTTCGCCCCGCGGACGTGTATCCGATATACGCTCTGTTGAATGCACCATCGCGGTGCCTTGTGTCATGTCATGTCGTGTCGTGTCCCTGTCGGATTAGGCGTTATTCAATTAAGGGGATCTATCTCCTCGCTCAAAAGCGGCTTCTTTAAGTACTATTTAGAATTAACACGTTCGCTGAACCAACAAACACCTCGAACATTTACACAAAATCACAGTATTCGATCATTCCGTACTTGAAAGGTTAACATTGGTCGCGGTGATTATCCTATTAACTCTTTTAGTTCTTTTGGATCTTGATCGGATTCAGGTTAGACGAGTTTGTACTCGGATGAAAATTTCACAAACATATTTGTGACATTTTTCTGATTCATACGAGTCCAAACATGACATAGTTCGGAGTATATTTGCTCCTTCAATTGACGATTTAGTGAAACCTCGATTATCCAAACCGACGACATCTGAATTCTCCGAATACTCCGAATTCTTTCGATCTACATGTAACGTGATTCGTTGTACAAATAAGTAAAGATTGAATGTAGTTTAGGTAACTTCTATTGTACGGACGCTCATGTTTCACTGATTAGTTCGGATAATCGAGGTTCTACTGTATCGTGTCGTGTTTGGACTCATTTTAATCAGAATCGTATCACGAATGCAGTAATACAAGTTTCAACGGTAGACTGTGGATTTTTATGCATTTATGGCAAAAATGAGTAGGCGAAATGAATTTAATGTTACTGGTATATTATTTGCAATTTATTCCAATTATTGAGAGGAGAACTCAATTTTTATATGTGTAAATCCTCTTGTTTGGTAATTGATGCAGTCTTTATCGTTCATAAAGATCCGCAGTTTATTCATCGCAGACATTACTGCACCTATATTGCAACTGAAATTAATGTTTAAACCTGGACACAACTGTGCCAGCCAATTATGAACAACACGGCAGTCAACATGTGCACTTTTGTCTCTACTAAAATACATATTAGTTTCTACTACTGCTGTATTGGTTACTGTTGTCCATTCTAGTAATCATAGAATTCCTCGTCGAAAATCTTGAAAGCCTTAAAACTTTGGAAGGTTTGTAAGAATTGAAACTCTTGAAATGTTACATCTATCACGAAACAATGATTACGTCATGTCAGCATTGGGATGAATAATGGTATGAACGTACCAATATTATAAAAAGTATAACATTTATTAAGATTATCAAGACTTTTAAAATTTTCAAGACTTCAAGACTTTTAAAATTTTCAAGACTTCAAGACTTTTAAAATTTTCGAGACTTCAAGACTTTTAAAATTTTCAAGACTTCAAGACTTTTAAAATTCTCAAGACTTCAAGACTTTCAAGAGTTTCAAGAATTTCTGATTTCGAATAAATATCGAATTGATTCGAAACTCTGTGGTGATTGATTTGTTCGAAAACTTTGCAAGACAGAGTATTGAATGCCCATCACTACTTGTGTCCCCACTCTACCTTCCCCTTCCACGACGCTATTCCCCGACGCATGTGCCACAATGTCACGTGACTAATCCGGTACTGGCAGAGAAAGAGGGCAACCTTTTCCCCTCGATTCAAGTTAATTTTCTGATCTGGCGAGTCTGTGGATTTTATACGTTTATGACACAAATGGATAGATGAAACATTATTCTAATTAAGGTATTAGAAGAATACAGGCACGTTATTTTCAAATAATTGAAATTATTAACAGAAGATCCTGGTTTATTTCATGATGTCGCTAATAACCTAGCAGTCGATGCGACATAAATAGATTGCGGATCTTTATGCATTAATCTCTAAAAAATTTAAAGAATTCAAAAATGTTCTAATGTTGGTTTTAAGGTAACAAAGTCGTTGAGGGACGAAATCAATTTTTATGTTATTCCTGCTGCCCACAATCAATGAAGCACATATTTATTTTGCATAAAGATCCGCAGTCTAAACATGAAAATATAAATTAAAAAAATATAAATTTCTATCTAACTTCTGTCTCTTACAAAAGCATAAAAATATCATTTTGCATAAAGTCTAATTATTATGTAATTCGCGTACTAAAAATTCTAGTGATTCGCCGGTTGAACGTCGGTAGTAAATAAGAATGGAATTGTTAATGTTAGGTGATCTCGTAATAATTTTCTTTATAGACGGGCAAGACAATATTGTTCGGTATCGTTTAATCATTGGTATAAAACGTGTCTCGCGCGTGTCGAGAGTCATGAATGCACGAGCAACAATAATAGCAACGCTCTCCCGCTGGGTGGGACAGCGAGTGCACTTAGAATCGCAGCGGTTGTACTTGTTGATGTTTTAACAACCCCACGTGCGAAAACGGAATGCGGGGAGAGAGCAACACTTTTAACCCCACCGATACCATCGACGTTTTGCGGTTTATGCTCAACCGGCAGACTAATTGCGCGTGAAATCCTATTGTTTGCGGTGGAAATATTAATTACCAGATCCCCTCAATACTTGTGAAACGTTCTAACGCTGCGGCCGACGGACATTTACACTCCGCGATGATTAATTTGTGTTTAGTTTCGTTTTTGCCGGTCAGTGGAGGTTTCTTTGGCATGGAGATTAATTCGTTTTTAATTAAGGACTCGTAACCGGTCATTTGCTTGAGTGAGGCGCCCTGTATTAGGAATCTGAAATCTTAGATGCCAAATATGAATTCTTGAAATATTTGTTGTCTTTATCTGGATCATGCTCCGAGAAATACATACACAAATTTTCACTTTTGGACATTTATTTTGTAGTATGATGTAACACATCAAGGGTTTTTTCACTTTAGATTTAAAAATCGAATTAGATTTAAAAATCAAAAATGTTTTTATTAAATATAGTAATTGTTATTTTTCATCCAAGCTATTTTCGGAAATTTCTAGATTTACAATTGCTAGAAAGCATCACACAATAATTATCAGAAACAATCTTCAAATGATTAATAAAAAATAATTCTAATATTAGTAAATATTAGTTTATAAATGTAGTTAATGAGACTTGCCTTGTTCTTGGATTTATACCAATGTAAACTCATTTTTGATTTGCACGAATATCATTTCTTCATATTATTCATCATATTAACTTTTTAATAAACGATAACCTTTATAATATCAAGCATGACAAATTTCAAGTGATCCAGATGAATAGCTTTAGAGCAATCATATCAATAGATTTAAAATGCACTATTTCATAAAATGGTTTCAAATTAAATTACGAAGTCGAATGGCATCTTTCACACAAACATAATTAGGTATTGTACGTCGGTATTGTCAGTTTTTCTTTTACTTCTTCTTTTTCTCCTGCGTCTTCTTCTTCCCTTTCTTCTTCTCCTTTCCTTTCTTCTTCTCCTTTGTCTTCCTCTTCAAGAAACAACTGCTTTTTACTTCTTTTCTTCGTAATGTAATTCTGGCTTCCCTCGATGTTTAAGGCGGCTCCCTACTGTGCCGGTAAATAAAGCAGGCGTTATTCGGGAATTTTTTAAAGAAAGTTACTCAACATATCAGTTATAACTAGACTGCGGATCTTTATGCAAAATAAAAATATTCTGCATCGATTATGGGAGGCAATAGTTAAATAAAAATTTATTTCATCCTTTATTAGCTATATTATTATTATGTTGAAAACAACATGTGTTTTATATTATTTTATATTTTTCTAGTTTATATTTCTGGTCTAGTTATAACATTTGGTAGTTTATTAATACGTGTTCGAAGAATGTGTAGTACTCTTTTAAAGTGTAGATATTAATTTAATTCTAAGTTACACTATTTTTACAAGAGTTTTTGGAGCTTTATACACTGTATGCCAATATTTGAATATACATACATCATTTACAAAGATATAATTTTAAAAATTGTCAAAAAATAAAAGAATTAAATTATCTGAAAGAAAATCTTACAATTTTTATAATCACAAATTGCCGAATGAATTTTATGAATATCAAGATAGTTCGAGTTTGTGGCGAACTTTTTATGTTTAGGAAGATTTTAAATTTAAAAAAATGGAAAAATTCTCTCTCTCTCATTTTAATATGGATATATTTATTATTACGTAGTATTGGGGTGTATTGGTTCGAAACTGGGTGTATGGAACGCGTTTATATTTTTCCTTTGTTATACATTCATATACCATATATTTACCTCTACGAAAATATAAAATATTGATATTTTTACATCACTACATTTTTTAAACGCCATTTCTGCTGTTAGTACACTTTAGATATGCTCACAATATTCAACGATTTTAAAATAGGGTCGCTCCTTTCGTTCTGAATAATAAGTCATAAAAATTGCGATAATATTACTGTCACACCGTAAGCTGGGTAATGCTTAATTTACATTTACACACAGTATGGGATAAGTTACAAAATGTTATGTATGCATAGATTTATGTATGCAGACAGAAGAAGATATGCATAGTATGCACTGGAATATTTATTGCATTATTCATTACTTTTTCCAACCGTCTTAACAAAACAGATTGCGAGACAAAAAATATAGAAGTTGTTAACAATTTAGTTATTTACTATCCTTCTTTACTATTGCTGACAAAGAGTATTTAGTTGAACAATATTTTTTCATGCTGTTCACATGGTATTTTGTATTTTATATATTCTTATTAGGTCTATTGAAGCAAGAATTTCCTTTTCATAGATCATTTCTTACTGTTATCTATCGTGAAGATATTATACTAACAGAGTCCTATATACTGTAGTATGTTATAAAATAATACTGGTATGTAGTATGTTATATAATAATATGCAATTTCTATTACACACTATTTTTCCAACACAGATAATATGTAGTTGATAATTTAAATTTAATTTGGCAGTAAACTTCTTCTTCTTCTACGTAGAATTACTTGGTGTTTCAATTAAAATTAGTTATTTCACCGGCAATCACTAACGACCAAATCATGAAAAGATCGATGAAATAACAAGGTAACAAGGTAAACAGTTATTTTTCGACGTTATGTTTATTCAATTTCAAAAAAATAAAAGTCACGAAATTTCGGGCAAATTTATATACAAATAAACAGAACCGTATAACTTATTTCGGGAAAACTGTGTCAAATTGTCACGAGGGACGGATGAGGGTTATAAAATATATAATATAACATATATTAACCTTAACTTATATTATAAAACTTATATTAATATTTGCATTCGCAGTTATTCCAACTCGAAAATTAAACATTTCCTAGATAAAATAATTCCATTCTATATGATTTTTTTCATTTTATGGATATGAAATTGATATAATACCTCATACAATACTTAAATGTGTAGTAATTGATTGGATACCAACGTGTTTCATAATGTAAACAATATTTTGAACAATGGTACAGCAATTTTCAAGGGTTAAAAGAAATTTTAATACGTCAATTTGACGGGCCGCGTAGTTCTAGTGTTAAATAAAGATGAAACTGTAATTTATTAGAAAATAAAAGAAAGAACAGAGAGAAAATACGTTGTGTTAAATAAATGTGTTGACTGTTTTGAAGTGAAGGATACAGATTTAGATATACATATAGAATAAACGGGTTGAAAGTAAAAATCATCCGAGAGTTATCTATCGACTGTAAATTAGAGATGAGGCGGTGAGTGTTCGTGATGGGCTTAAAGTGTTCCCAATTAGAAATCCTTGCGGCCGAATCGTTTTCTTACGAGGCTGTTGGCTCCGCGTGTGGCAAGATGCTACAGGGAGAAAAAGATTTTTGCACGTGCTGGGCGGGCCAGGTCATCGGCCTGCATCGCGGTAATTTATTTTAAACTCGTGACAGAACGTCCCGCTGAAATTTCTCTCTCGGCATTACGCAACGCCATTAGTTTCGGCTGTCTCTGTCGCGCGCTTATCGTTTTCTTGCGACCAATTAGTAAAATCGAGAGTATCCCACGAATACTGTGCTTTAATTGCCAGATGCTTTGGCAGGCCAGTCTCGAACTTCTTCGGCTGACAATCAGATTTACATGGGTGTGAATAATACAAGTATTTCGACGATGAACTATCAAACAGCTTGATATCGGCGGTGGACAGAAAGCATTTGAACAAATATTCGAACGACAAATAGGACACTTACCCAATTACTGTGCCATCAAGCTAACTTATTAAGTAATTACTTAATTATTGAAGTGTTTGATTTTAATTACACCCGTTCAAAATTTCTATTGACACTTGAACTCTTTCTTTTTATTGGAATATTTGGCTGCTCTTTACTTTACCTTTCAATATACTAAAATTATTAGAGAAAAATATACATTTCTATTTATTATAGCTTCTGCCACGCAATTAATGCGCAAAGTAGATTTTCATGCAAAATAAAAATATTCTGCTTGAATTGCAACAAGCTAGAGTGACACAGAAATTTATTTTCTTTCTTAATAATACATTAGTAAGTTGTATTAAATTTAATTATTAATATATAATATTGAAATATATATAATTAAATATATAATTAAATCTGACTATTAATACATTATATATATTTAAATAAAATTATTAATATTCAATGTATAATTAAATGTAATTGAATATAATAAATATAACAATAGTTTAAAATTTTTCTGTTTTTTTTTTTTCTATTTGAAATGCATAATATCTGCTGTCTACTTATTACTGTTCAACAATGTGTATTGCTTCTATGAATCATTCAATTATTCAACTATTGTTACTAATAATACATATCATTATTATTATCATTATTATTAATAATTACATATCAATTATTCAACTGAATAATATCATTATTTAAATCTTTTGAATACTACAAACTTACACGATGTATCGATTTGAATATATTGATACTCCATCGCGTGCGGATAGTTTATAAGATGTTCTTCTTTCACTTTGCGATGACTGTATCGCTTTAGCACAGTACTCTGTTCTCTGTAGACTAACATAAATGTTTATATTCATGATCCAGCGCGAGAGAGCTTCAGATAGGATCGTTCGTGCATTCTGTCGAGCTCAATTTTGTTTGGACACTCGCAAGAAGCATGATGTGTGTGCAAAAAGAAAATAATTAAACGTCGGAACATATTTGAACAGTGACGGTGTCGCAAGAAGACTATGAGAGACCGGGGCTAGTTGACTAACTTTCAACATATTTAATTTTTACCAATGAACCATTAGTATTTTGCTGATTTGTTGTACACCAAAAGTTTGCACATTGACTTGGATATACAGATTTAATTTTGAAAATCGCTTTGATTGAATCTAGTTGTGGTTTTAATCTAGATTAGTGAGAGCAATAAGTCGACAAACCCCGGTTGTGGGGTCAGTTGACATATCTGATGGAGTCAGTTGACTTAACTTTTAAGTGTTTAAGAAAAAATAATAGTATTAACAATACTTCAATTTTTATTTGTTCATACATATCTACTGTAGTGAATCAGATGATGATTTGTAGGCAAAATTAAGCCCCAAATTAGGCTTACAAATCATCATCCGAGTTATAGTTAATACACGCATCTGATGCATTTTTCGTCAGCCCATTTGCTGCAACGTGTGCACTGCACTCAGTTTTCACCACAAACGCTATCAGTGTAAGATTCATTGCAGATCAAGCATTCTGAATCATTTTCTGATTCTGAGGACAAGAAATCTTCTTGAATGACGTAAATTCTATGCTTAGTCAAGTAGCTCCGTTCGACATTTTTATTATTGTAAGGGCCACACGCGCATAACCTCGATGCAACCGAATAAAATACCTCAAATTATAGTCAATGTATCATATTTCCATAAAATAATCATGAAAAAATATCAAGCAGTACTTAATGGATAAAAATTGATAAATAGTCGAAACAAAAATATTTACTAATCGCCGATGTTTTTAGATTTTTTATTCTTATTGGTATAACACACAGCATCATCTACTTTATAGTATTACAATTAGAATGGATTAGTCAACTAACCTCATTAGTCAACTAGGATCTTTCCTACTGTATCAAAACAAGACTTCTCTGCAGGAAGATTTGGAATTTCGAAATCACATGTTAGTAGCAGCGTAAAAAAGTACCGCAGGCGCTTATTCATCTGTAAAAAGACCCGAAAGGTCTAGAAAAATAACCGCGGCAGAGAAGAAGCGGTTTATTGAAACTTTAGGCAAGTGGCACAGAAGGGGTGTAGGAACTTAAATAACTGCAAGAGATAAATAAACTCAAAGACGAAACAATTTCTGTGGTTACAGTGAAAAGGGGGCTTGCGGTGGACGGCATTCCTGACCGTGCGGTACTTAAAAAACCATTATTGGAAAGACAAAACGAAGCAAAAGGCTTCAGCACGCTAAGCATCTTGAAGGTTGCACATTTCGAGACTGGAGAAAAAGGTGTTGTGGATTGATGAGCCTAATGGCGAAATGTTTGGGACCAAATAGTGATATTATGTTTGTCGAGGAGTGAGTGGAAAGTTGAATGACAATCGCGTATACGGTTAAACATTCGGTTTGTTTACTGTGGAGCTGTTTGAGAATACTGTGATAATTAGCAGTAGGTATTTTGAGATAAGGGGCATATTTAAACATCTTGCCCGACTGTTAATATAGTTTTTATTTTATTTTAATACAGGTCACAGGTCTTTGGTTCCGTTACCGATCACTCTTTCCGTTTACGTGCGCTTCTCTACAGTCTTTTGTTCTCACTCCCATACCAACCATTCTTCCTCACATTATTCATAGGTTAACATTCATACCAAGTTAAACAAAAATTATTCCCAACATCGACAATTACATAAAATGATGCTCAGTATATTCTCGATGTTCGATGATTTTTCTTGAAAATCTAGTTGAAACGAATTATTTTTATTTTTATTCTTATGTCAAATATATATGTATAAGAGAATAACATTAGAGAAATTTAAAAATACTGTTACATCAATTTTGAAATTATTCAAGATACATGTTAATCTAATTTCCATTTTTTATAATCAACATGGAAAATTTTTCGCATGAAAATCTGCGGTCTAGTTATCAGGCTGGCCAGTATAACATTGCATGTAATGTACAATATAAAATTGCTGATATAACAAACAAGGAGGGAGCACGAATTGAGGGGAAAAAGTTTACCGTCTCTCTGTCAGTACCGGATCAGTCACGTGATATTGTAGCACACGCATGACACAGACGAAACGCGTCACGTGACCGGGTCGCAGCGGAAGCGTGGGGAATAGGGCCGTAGAAGGGGAAGGTAGAGTTGGGACACATGTCTTAATCTGGCGACTCTGTAAACACGTATGATCAAAGTGAAGCAAAAGCTTGAGGAGGTTATGAAAATTTCGGTACGTTTAACACTAAACCTACCATCACCGGTCAAAATGACCGGTTCCAGATTTTTTATTTTATTTTATTGATATAATAAAAATAATTCCTTTGTTAATAAGAAATGATTGTATAGATATCTTTAGTAGAGCACATATTACAATAGGAGCTGCACAAAGTCTAAATAAAATCAATCTTGTCATTTTTATAAGGAAACATGTACCAGTTACTTTCAAGGCTCGGTAGGTTTAGTGTTAATATAATAATTGGACTGCGGTTCTTTAAACATTTACGCCCTCAAAAATGTTGAGGAAACGCTTGAACATAAAATTCGACAGAATTTTGTACGATTTCTATTTATTTTAGATCTACAAAGGCTACTATCACTGAAAAGAAGATTTTATATGATTCCACTTTCTTAACATTTGTGTACAAAAATACTGAAAATTGTATAAACATCCGCAGTCTAATGATAATAATCAGTCGATCTTTGAAAGTTTTCATAGACTATTACAGTAAACACAGGTAAATAATTCTTTATTGTAATGGAATATCTACAACGTGCCAAGTTACACGCGATGAACTGTAACGAGGAAACGCACAACAATATTAATAATTGAAAATTGAAGTTACCCGACAGAAACGGAGAATGCACACAACATCTCTGAAAAGCTACGTCGAAATCGACTGAGGCACCGTCTTCCGGGGGTTGAGACATTTGCAACAACCCTCGAGAGATTCAATATTGTTGCATAAATTGAGACACTGAAACTCGGGGTTGTCGCGATGCAAGTTACACATGGCCGGGCCGAACTTCCGAAGTACATTTTACAGGGACGAAGGAAAATGAAAATACATCTCTGATAGTGGGACGATAAATCGTAGTCTCCGCAACTCGGAAACTGTGTGCGCTCTCGCGCGCGCGCTTCGCTCCCCGCGGCTATCGACGTAAATCATATTTCTGAATATCTGAAAGTAAATTGAATAATGGCTGAGAACACACAGATCTGGATTGTCTATCGTTCTCTGGTCGACTTTCTCGCGTTGTACATCTGTAGTGGTTCTCACCTTTCATCGAGTACTTTTATTTTGCACGAAAAGTCTACACGTATAAACCAGAACTATTTTTAGTGTATACAATTACGTAAAATAAAGATTTTCATGTGAACCACTTACCCTATGTTTTTATAAATGTAGTAGAGGCTTCAGCGTAGGAAATAAATCCACGTCTACCATTTTCTTTCGTATAAATCAGTGTCAAGTGAATTTGCATGAAGATCCATAGTCTAGAAGTCTAGACATCGCATATAATATTCATTAGGCTGTTTTCGCAAAACATACAAAGTGTTGACTGTGACAACTATGCCGCGCCTGTTTGCCGGTGAATACTTAAACGGTTGCAACGTGTCAAAAGATCTCACAACAAAGAAACTCGAGTAGTTCGCAAATACTAAAACGATAAAATTAATTATCATCGCTGGCGTATATTCAGCGGCACGAAGATTGAACGTTATTGTCTTAGGAGATTGCTAGATATGCAATTCGCGCGGGAAATACAATGTATTCTCGAAGTGTACATGAAGGAGGCAGAATGTAAATTTTGTACAGAGCTGATAAATCATCTGGCTTTTAAAATGACAACAACGCAGGTCTTTCGAACGATAAACGCACAATTGTAAACATAAATCATGTTCGAGGTAAAGCACACATACTCTACCGTGATTTATCGCGACGTATAGATCGCTGTCCGACTCGGACTAAATCCAGTAGATTAGCAATTTTTTGCTTTGATTGCGCTTCAGACGAGGAAAACGAGAGGATTGTAAAGTGGCTGGCTTTAATAAGTTTAATAGGCAGTAAACCAGTACTGGGCACGGTTGGGGCCCCTCAAACACTTGTTTCTCTCACCAACGTTCAGTGGCGGCTCGAATCAAGCGGAGGCCCCAAGCGACAAAAATTTTGGGGCCACTCAAACTCAAGTTAGAAATACAGTAATTTCTCAAATACTGTCCGGGGTCGTCTACGCAAACGCTGTCCAGTGCCTACCCACTCCACTGCCTATCCACTCCACTGCCTGTCAACGCCGCTTGATTGATGTCGGCTCGGATATATCGGATATATCAAACTTCTTAATTTTAATTATTTTTTTATGGGCTTTTACTGGCTTATTTCTGGCATTTTTCTGATTAAAACAAGACCGAACACGATATAGTTTCAATTGTATTTAGTGGCTTAATCGACGGTGAAAGTTTCGGTCGCAAGGATAAAAACAGGGAAATTCGATATATTATCGTTAAATTTCTAAATTTGATCGCTAAATTGCGATTAAAAATCGCGCGCGGATCGTTCAGAAAGTAAAATGGATACGCCTCTCCCACTTCCGGTGGCAATAAATCGGCGTGCACATGGGTTTACGTGTTTTCTTGGAGACCCTCAGTCGTAACCTTAAAATGACCGCCCCGATTTTAAACATCGTCTTAACCAACATCAAGGATGACGGTGGATGAAGTGCCTATTTCGTCACAGCACACTAGACACTCGCCGGGAAACGACTGTGAGACAGTAGAGAGAAAGAGAGAAGGCAATAGAATTTTTATAGCGGCGAATGCATGTCGAATTTGTTTTTCATTTCTTTTCATTCCTTTTCTTGTGGGCTGGAATGCACAAAACAGATGGACCAAGTTCAAACAATTTTGCATTTAAATATTCGGAAAAAGCACATTTTTACCGGCACAATTATTTTTATCAAACTTTTTTATCATATTAATCTATAATAGTATTTTTATCATAATTAAATTACACATTTTTACCCATTTGTAGCTTGTAAAAACTAAAAAAATTCAGGTTAATTTTATTCCGTGAAACTATTAGTGATCAACTTCAACCATAAAAGTATGTGTCACTAACAATGCAAATAATAATATGTTTAATAACTGGGTTTGATCCAGCATTGATAAAAAGTAATGCGAGGGATAAAAGCAGATCTGCACCAACTAGAACAACGTTGGAAATGGCGAAATTGTGCAAAGATACACAATTTTATTACAAAGAATAAGCAGACTGCGGATTTTTATACAAAATAAAAATTGTTCAAGTGGATTGAAAGAAACTGAAAATTAATGAAATTTTGTATTCTCCCTTTTAATCGTCTTAAAAAGTTAAAAATAATATAACATCTTGAAATTCTTCTAATGTTTTTCAAATTTTATATTTGACATATCTGACATAAATGCATAAAATCCGCAGTCTAGTAATAAGTATTCGAAAAGTTCCGAAGGATTTTCTGGAATCTTTATTTATTTAAATAATAAATTTTCCAGTAAGTACGTTAGCGTGTAAATTTTTATTTCCATTCACATGAAAATTCTTAAGTATATGCTTGATGGTATAATGATTTACATAATCTAAATTTGAAATTCCCAGCGTAAACATTGTCGCACACGATGTAGATAACAATCGCCGTGCGCAGGTGGCAATTTCTCAGACGCAACACTTGTGGCATCGGATGAACAAGAGTATTTGACTATCACGATTGTGCAAATTTACTTAGCGAGTCACATCTATTGTTATCCTTTGACTAGTAGTATTTACTAATTTCTACGATACGAATTTGAGACATTTTCGCTTTGGGTGGGGTATCCATTGAGATAATCGTCGAGACCCAACACAAGAGATAACCTTCGATTAATATTGTAAACAGTTTTATTTGCGGAGTTATCTACTTCTAACTGTGCATAAGAACACACATATTTGATCGCCATCGAAGTTTTTATCTTCGTCATACCAAAGTTATTATTATCGGAAGACTTTCCTTGATAACACAGTATCCAGCGGCAGAATTTTGTCTTGACCTTTCCATGTAGTTTTCCGAAATAGATTCGTTAATGTCGCGCTACTAACACAGGTTATGCGACATCTGGTAAACATAGTGGGCAATAAAATGTCAGAGGGACATACCACCAACCATTTTCAGAGTGTACACGAGAGTCGAGCAAATAGTCCAACCCTAAAGATTAAGCTTATCAGGTTTCTGTTGGCGAAACTAAGTAAGGGAAGCGTGAATACGTATCCTGCTTCTTCCCTGACGGAGAAAGCGCATGGTGTATGTAAATACATATTTAAGTTTCGCCTGCGGATGTGATGGTGAAAGGATGCCAGAGCTACTTACTGTTTATGAGATCTACACAGTGTTCTATTGTAGCAGGCAATTGTAATAATTGCCGGTAATATGAAAAATTGAAACGTTAATCATTCGCAATCAAACACAAATTAATTGTCAAGTGAATTGGTGACGTGTATCTAAAATAATATTTTCTATACCTTATAAAAACTCCGAAATAATTAAATTAACAACGTGGTGCGTTTCATTACAATCTCCATTTCTATTAAAGATTTTTTTCGCAAAGAGTTTTAAGCCATAATGTATAAATTGCCAATATGTATAAATAAAAAAACAGACAAATACAGTGCGCATAAAACCGCACGACCGAAGTTTACCCGAATAGCGTTTCACCTCGGAGCGTGACGGATCAGACTCATTCACTACCCAGCAATTGTGTACGCGTTGCGCACAAAGAAATTTTCACATCAATAATGAACGCAAATTGGCTACCGCGTTTATAACATTCATTCATATGGGTCGCAATTTTTCGCGGCAAATTAACGCAAATCGCTTAATAGGTTCAACCGGCTCGCGGCAAATCGCTTAAACGTATTGTTCAAGCGCAGCACATTAAATGTTTCGTTTGGAGTGAAACAATGTTGCGTTCGTGAATGCAAACGCAAAGTTACGTATTGCGTTCGGTATGAATTGCTTCATTTGCATGTATGTTTTTCTAAAACGTAGCGATTTGCCGCGAGCCTTATTGAAGCAATTAAGGCGGTAGTCTCGTTTCCAGGATTGCAAGGGTGTGGGAATCGGGTTCTCATTTCTCGATAATACAAAAATGGGGTTTTTCAGTAGTCAAAAACGCTAGATAAAAGATCGATCTAGGGCGCTATCACCCTCGGAAGTTCTATTTTTTCGTTTACAAGATGTAATTTGCATTATTCGGCAGCATGTAGCTACGAAAATAGCTACACGCTTTTAATAATTTCATAGCCATGGTTAGGTGTATTTAAATCCTTAGGCATGAATTTTGTTTTACATATTTTTGAACCTGCTTCTTTGAAATTGACATTGATCTAATCTTGATATATCTAATGATTTGAATTAGCTAGTAAAAAATTAGAATTTAGATAGAACATTTGTCACTCTGGCTCAAAGTGGACCCAAGTCTCGCCATCCGAGGGTTAATATTGATCATCTTATGGAGTGTCCACCTAATTATCTTCTGTTGCTGCGATGATACAAGAAATGTTTCTTATTTAATTTAAATGGTTTCAAAGAATACATTGAACCGAAGAGAAATTTTTTGATGAAGCATTTCTGAATGTTTTTTTAAGGTCATTCGTGATTTTTACGGACATAATTTCTTCTGTTATTATATTGCAGTATTATTATATCAATTAACCTCGTTTTAATCTTTGCATACAATCGTATAAAAGTAACACAACAGAAAATATATTTTTAAAGAAACTAATAATTACAATAATATATAAATTGTGGTGTACTTTTTATAACTAATGTACATGACAATTAACCTTAAATAACAGCAAATTATTTTACATTTCTAAGTTGATGATATACTGTCAAAAAATTGGCAATTTTAGGTAATTTTTAAATGTTTCTCCTGTAAAATTTCCTTTTACTGACTTATGTCACTTTTCTTATGAATGAACGAATATTATGTACATAGTCATTGGAGACCACTATATAGTACATATAAATTTCCTTCTTCTTTTAAGAAATTATGAACGACAAAAAAGTTTTAACCACTGCAACTGTAAAAGATTAATTTATCAATCGTAATGCAAGAATTTAATTTCAATTGAGCTATGTCACATATGCTGTCTTACATGCATGTATATCTATGCTTGAATCTGTTTTAGGAATTGATTTTTAAGCATTTTTTAAATCTGAAAATTGCGTGACAGAATTATCGGCTGTCACATATAGAATTATACAAGCAGACAGAGTTAGTATACTAATAATAAAGTCGTGGAGGAAATGACAGGCTTTGTAGCCAAACTGGGAAGATAAATTGGGTAAAGGCGTGGCCTACGAAGCAGGTTAAGTGCAACCTGAGCTTAGTACACTTCCATTTACGAGGTACAAAAAGAGTGCACAATTAAGTGAAGTGTGCACAGGAGGAATTAGACTTGGACAAGTGTAACGTTTAAATTTTTTATTCAACGTTGTTAGTAGTAATTAACGGAAGAAGGAGAATTGGTTTAAACAAATAGCACAAACAATTAATGTCACTGGAAATTATACATATATACATAACTGTTAAATTATGTTGAACTATGTTTGTTTTAAGCGTTAATGTTTTTGAAACTATTTGTTCATCATAAATTGATGGGTGTACAAAATGACATGTGAATCACAAAATATTTACAGCACAATATGGTACAAAATATTTATAAAATCCTTGCATAACTGGGCAATCTCAAATTATGGACTTTTGTTATCAAAGTGACAAGCTAATAAAATGTTATTGTTAAAGTTAGAAAATTAAAGGAGGCAATAGAGTAGAAATTGTGGTTTAATAATCCAGTTGTAAGAATTGAATTTTGAATGTAATTAGAGTTCCAAATGCAGGCTAAATTACATGTTAATTATTACGGAGGTTTAAAAAGTCACCTAAAAGTATCGGAAAACTCCTCGGTTGATTGAAATGCGTTAGAAAATTATTTACACGATATCCGAGTTAAGATGTTCTTACTGTTACGAAAATTCTTCTCATGATTTTGTTTTTTTTATGTATGAAATATTAAATTAACATTAAGTTTTGTATTAGTATAAAAATCGATGAAACCATTTAAAATCATATGCCTTTGATACAATAATTTTGACCTACTGGAGTGCTACAGTATCACACTGTGCAATGTTTGTAAAACTGAAGTTGATCAAATAATTTCAATCCAAACATCGAATTGCTTATGGTAAAATCAACGTTGCGTTCGTGGTGGGTTTTGCGTGTACGCATCCGGTCGGACTGCTACCGATTAATTATTGATATGAAATGCAATTAATTTAGAGTCTCAATGCGAATTAATAGTATTGTTTTGGTTCAAACGGATAATAATTATAGCACCCTGGGACGAACCAACAGGGACAACAGGACAAAAGTATAATTTTACATTACTTAAATAGTAATTGAAATTAATTGGAAATATATTGTGATTAGAACAAAATGCAAGAATACAATCTTCTTTGCTGTTCTGAATGAACGTACGACACAGACGATAAAATAAAATTATATGGAAACGTCAGGGGACGGAACTATTATTATTATTATTATTTATTGTTAATTCCAATCTCAAGGCCAAGGAATGAATTCCTTTGATTGGCTTAAACCCATACTTACTATTCTGGAACGAACCTAATTATAGTATAAATATACAGAATAAAAACTAATATATAATGTATAAATTTCGAATTGTTAAAATTTTCAGAAGGGAAAATCCCAGAGTTAATAATAAATTTGTGTTTTGAGAGAAAATGTACATGTACTAGAACATCGGAAGGATAACAGAAATTACTGACAGAATATGTAATTGTTGCAACTATTGTTTAAAAGGACGAAAGAGAAACTTTCTGTAACATTAAAATTCGCTCTTTTACAGTGATTTTTTGTAATATTTAGACAATAATAATTAAACAATTCTTTTTGATTATTATCTACATAGTGCAATGTAACGTAATATGACACATTTTTGTTGCTCTTTGTAAGATTACTGAAAATATAGAGTTTGAAATTTCAAATTATATCAGTCCGTTGTATAGTATCCGTAGTCGGTTGTATATTGCTAATTGTAAGTGTCATGTTTTCGCGAATTGATTGACTGGCATTTGATATAATTGACAGATACATTTTCAGATTGACAGGTATAACATAGTTCAGGTGCAGGAGTATGTTGTATTCCTATCATGACAACAACACAAAATTCAATTAAACATAATGAATTTTTTTTTAATTAGATGTTCTTAACTCAATCTTAACTCAACCTATCTTTTGTGTTAAAGACATCAGAAGTAACCTTCAGCGAAAGAATCCGACATAATGTTCTACAGAATATTATTTATATCGAATGCTTGCTTAGACAGCGAATTTTGGTTTTTTGAACCTACTCGGTCATTTCCAAAATCTTTAAGTTAAGATATTTTAAGACCTCGGGCCCTTTGCTACCCGAGGCCGTACGCGGCTGCTTAGTCCACTTACCGCTTAATCCGCCCCTATCTGCATGTCGTGTCAGCGGTTTATAAACTAAATATTTACTAATTATTAGCAAGAGCAAGCGGACGGGATAGTTTGGGAATCTGCAACATCGTGACTGTTTTGTTTTCCGACATATTTGAATAAACTAAGTTCTTCTGTATTAGTTGAATGATTATCTCTCCAAGTATTGTACCCAGTGGAAAATAGGTGCAGGTAAAATATAACTTGGTTCATAAATTGTGGCAATTCTCACATAACGCGGTCTGCAGTTTCCCATAACGCAGTGCATAGACATGCATACGTACTCACAAAAATACATGGAAGTGGCAATTTGGTGTCTGGCCGTATAACGTGCCCACAGAATAGAGACGTATCGTTCTCATATATTCCGGAACATGTTTCACCTGTTTGCAGTGAAATAATGTTGTGCACAACTATTCATTTTATAAATTTCTGTAGGTTTGTTTCTGTTTCGCAGCGGAATTAAATTTTTCAAATTAAATGATATAATGTATAATACATTCTTCCCTTCAGTCGTATATTTTATGTAATAAAATCTTTCCACAGAAACGCGTAAACCCATTTGGTCGCGTGTCATCCGGGTTTCGTGTAACGCGATTTTTATCACGTGACATTTCTATGGAACCTGCGAGACACAGCGACATTTCACAATGCGAAAATTCCGGAACTGAAATGTCACTTATATCAGGTGCAGACGCTATTCCTTGATCTTTTGCGACTAGCGTCGAACGTAGAAGAGGGTGGCGAACAAAGAAAACGTCGACACTATATCGGCGAGAAAATACTTCTCCAATGATAAAACCTTTCTGTTCCTAATGAAATTTTTATGTATTTTTCTCTTCTGATTGAAATGACACCAAACATGATATCATTTTGATCATATTGATTATTATTATTTCCTATCTATGTAACTCACAAAATAGAATTAACAAGTTCTTCAATGACTATATTCTTTCAAAAGTGTATCAAAACTCGCCATGACCATTTTCAAAAAATTTTGTGGTAAATATTCTAATCTATTCACCTGCCACCTCCGATTTTATCGTATTATTATCAAAAACTACTATCTCTAAACTAGGCTTAGTCTCAAAAGTCACCATATTCATCTTATATGAAAACTTGCAAATCATAAAATTAATATAAGAACACCTGCAGGAGCGTGCAAAAGAGGAAGAAGTATTGCCTTTATGCAAATCAATAATGATATGACAAGAGTTTAAATTATCTAGTGTTGATAAGTTTTTAAAAAACATTATGGTAATGATTTCTAGTATTATGGTAATGATTTCAGTATTGTCTCCGTAACTGTCGGAAAGGTCTCTACCGTGACTGTCTAAATTTTACCCCATCGCTAGGAGATCCTCCTTGGAAACAGTCAAGCTAGCGAGGCAAAAGATTGCACCAACTAGGGCCATTCACCGTTTAATTTATCAATTTTTTAAGACATTCTTGAAGGTACTTTTCTTTAGATCCGTTAATTCTTCTATTGTTTCTAATACACAGCTGTTCATAAAATTATTTTGCCAGAAACTATTGAGTAGCAATCTTGACACTCTGGGTCAAAATAGACTCTGAATCCGCCGTCGCACTACAATTAATTTTACGATTGCAATGACTAGAACCTCTTTGACGCTTATAATTTACTAAAAAAAGAACAAAATTTATATTTATTGTACATTGTCGAGGAAATTAACAGCATACATGTCTAGTAGGTTCTGTGCGAAGTCTTCATCGCGAGTCTGACTCGGTATTGTAGTACAAGGGGTAGGACGTAACGGCGGAGCACTATTTTTATGAAATCGTACGGTCCGGCGTAAATTCACGGAGAGCGATGCAATTAATGTTTCCAGTACGACACGAATGCATAAAATTTACAGTCTAGTCATAAGTACTGTGCAGAGATGACAAGTTGGCTGGCGGGATGTCACGGATGCACGAGTGGCACTCGACTCGCTCCGCTTGACCCCACCTTTGACACTTTCGTAGTTCTGTGCACTCTCTTCGTCACGCAATCCGATTTGTAGATGTGACCGTCGTCAGCCGACAACGAAGATACGCGCGACAGTATATAGGGCAATTAGGGTCTGAGCAGTGGTGTGGCTATTAGCCGTCAATCAGACCCGCATTCCTTCGCCAGGTCAACTTGTAATTTCTGCATAGCTGGTGATTATGCAAACTACGTACGACATATTGAAACGGGTGTGTGAAATTGGTCGAAAAAGTCAACTGGAGAAAAGATCGCAAGAGGATGTACTAAATTAGCGGTGGCAACGCGTAATAATGATACGCACGGTCTTGGAAAACAGGGGAGCCGATGTAGACGTCCACCCTCGAGATGTCTCAGGGTCGGCGCAGTGACGAATTCACAAAGGCATGCACCTACTGCGCTGCGAACGAGAAGCGGGAGGACGAAAGCGGAGACGCACGACGAAAGAGACTGACTAAACAACGGACGGTAGAAGTGGAGGTGGACAAGGAATCCGGAACGAACCGCCGCGCCGCGCCGCGTCGCCTACGCGGCTCGAGTCTCTTGTGTAAGGAATCTCGAATATCCTATCGCGACGTCGCGCACTTTTCTGTCGCGATTGGAGTGATCCACTTCTTTCTCGTGACTTTCAACTAGGCAATTCGGCAATCAAGTATTATACCTACACTTCGCATATATATTAAAGTGAAGGAGGAGTTCATCACTGCAGAAAAGTCACTAGAAATGTCCCTAATACTTATATAATACTAATTTTTACAAGAAATGCCTTAATTAAGACTTTCCAAGTATTAAGTATAATCTCGCTTTAAATTGCCCATAATATTAATATTTATGTGGCGGTAACGCCCAGCACGATTACACTCTGACATTCCAGTAAAAAAGCTAAAGTTACCTTTGGACTCATGTTTGCAATGGTACTGAACTTTTTCACGTATCATAAAAAACCTCTTAGTGATGTGTGAAAAAAATTATTTCGAAATAATTGATAGGTTTCGCAAGTGTTTGTAACATGTATGGCGAAACACTGTGTATATGTAGTTATCTAATAACGTAAGGAATGCATGCGGAGTATAGTTTATTTTCAATAATATTTATTGGGACTTAATACGTATATTCAATTGTACAATTTTTGTTTGTTATAGCGTATTACAATAATTTTAAGTTACTTCGTATAACACTATTAAATTATTCAGAAGATAATATTACCTTAAATGTTTTTTGTTGAAACTAGTAATAATGTGATAGTAAAACAATAATTTGACTGCGGATCTTTATGCAAAATAAAAATTGTCTGCATTATTGCATGACATAGAAACCAGGCAGGACTTTATTTCTCTCTTTAGTGGTTTCATTAAGCTGTAAGAAATGTGTCGATACTCTTACATTCTAGTAATCTCTTTATTGTTTGACATTACGCTCACCCATTTTTGTCATAAATGCATAAAATCCGCAGTCTAATAATAATATTTAAATATGCATATGAACTAGATATTACGTTGAATACCTGTGCAAAAATATCTAAAAATATTGTGCAAAGAAAAAAGGTAGGAGTTCATAAGGACTCGTTAAAGCAATTATGGATTAAAAACGTGCTCATGTTTAGCATTTTCATAGATTTTAAAACATTTTCAAGAAGAAAGTAATTTCCTGGTTTCATAAGTAATTATGAATAATTAATTATATATTATTTAATCATTTTATCAATAAATATATATTGTGTTGTAAGTAATAAGTATTCAAGTGTGTACTATATATATATATAACTAAACTGTAGATTTTATGTATTTACAACAAAAATGGGCAGGTGAAATTCAAACGGGGGGAAACACCAGAAAAATTTGAAATTATCGTTACATTATTCCAAGCATACAAAAATTATTAAGAGAAGACATACATTTTTATGTAAGTTCCATTTCTTGTAAATGGCACAGAATATTTTTCTTTTTATAAAGATTCGCAGTTTAGTAGTAACGCACACAAACCATATACGATACATGTACAATTTAGAAATGGTACATGTAGAAATACACATAGAAATACATACATTCACATTTTCTATTTGATTAAAATTGACCTGAACAGTGTATGAAGCTGAAGTTGCATTCGCAGATATTTGTAGAATCACTGGACCATATTTTTGGTTCGGGCGTCGCATCGTCGGAACATGCACGTACATATACACATATTATGTCCGTCAAAAAATTTACTATCGCACAGTTGCTCCCTCATATATGTAATATGGGTTGTCGACCTACGAAACTTTCTATGAATTGTATATCAACGTGATAGAATATATTTTATGGGGAAAAGTATCGAAGGTGGAGATAAACTGCGAAAAATGGGGAATGAGAGTGTGAAATATATGTCTTAAAGTTGAAGTTCTCGGTTGGAATATTAAATGGAATAGAAATGTGTCGAGATAACGCGTACATGCAAAATATTGCTTAATATCTCTTGACAATGCTCAATATATATTGTCGTTGATGTACAATACTAATTATAAATACATATAAATAAATTAAATTTTCTTTTCTCAGGATTTACTTTACTTTCAACATGGTTCAAAGAGTAAATATTTAAAAATCCTCCGTAATAAACAAAGATTCCTAGAATTTATATTGATTACAAAATTTTAGTAAGCATTGTAAAAGCATTATTCGTTACATTTCTTCAAGCAATTTGAACTTCCAATTTTACAACTTTTTACTATTTCTTTTTTCGCAATTCCTGTCATTAATGACATTCTTAATATTTTTTTGTACATCATTTAGTAAACTAATTTTTCTAAGTTCTTGAAAAGACTCAAGTCGATAGATCCACTTTTAAAAATAGAGGTGTATGGAGATTTTTGTACCATTGTCGTAGTCATTTTAGAATCCTAATTTCTGCATTGTTTTAACAAAAAATATGATTAATCATTTCGTCATGTGATTTTTGGAGCTATTTATGAGGTTTACCCTGACAAATTTTGTATGCAACTATATTTTATTAGAATACAAAAGTTTTACTATGTCTCAAGTAAAAAAGGCAGATGTTCATAAGAGAAAAAGTTGTGCTCCTATCTTCTCGAAAATTATGCTAAACTGGTTTGGCTACTTAGGCCAAGCAACTAGAAGTTTAGAGTGGACACGAAGGGGTTACGAATTCTACAGAATTTCATAGAAAAAAGGAAAGTTCATATTTATCGTATTCCTGTTTTCTTATTTCGGTTTAAGGAGTTAGGACACAGTAACAAGTGGAGAAAATATAAGATTTTTAAACAACAGTACAGAAAAAAGTGAATGATCGATTAATATAAGATTTTGTATTTTAGTTCACTATATTATGAATAGACTGCGGATCTTCTTTATGCAAAATAAAAATTGTCTACATCGATTGCAAGAAATAGAAACCAAACTGAATGTTATTTCTTCCCTTATATATAACGATTTTAATAGAGGAAAAGTCATACCTTGACATCTTCAATTTCGAAAATTTTCCAACAATTTTGAATTTCATCTACTCAATTTTCCTATAAATGCGTCAAGATCCGCAGTCTAATTATGAACTATAAAAAAATGCTTGTAATATTTAAAAAACAATTCGTTAATCGAAAATGTCATAAACTGTGATATATTCTCTAGGCATTGACGATCCCACATTTCAAGTTTTGTGAAAATTAACAAAATGGCAGATATTTTAAATTTAATGACTGAATTTCGGTAGAAAATTTGTTAATTTTTTATTTATATTCAACAAAATAATGGGAAAATCAATACCTAATAGATATTATAATAAAGATAACTGTAAAATTTTGTAGCGTAATTGCTAAGGTAGAACTCGAGATATCTTGTACACCGTTTTGGAAAACGCAACTCTGAGAAAAACTCTGTTTAAAGTTTACGAATGTAATTTTTCTGTCGAAAAAGAATTTTCGATTTTTTCAAAATATTACTGTGTCCTAACACCCCTTAAAGGAAATGAATAACATACATATTTATTTATCACGAGTCGGACTCGATATTGTAAGGCAAGCGGTTACACAATGTTGTATTTCTGAATACAATTATTTCGGATCATGCCTAATTAAAAATCGAATTTTGAGATCGATCGCAATCCTTCCGTCCGCAGGAAACAAAGTGGATTTTATTATGCCATCGCCGCTTGTCGAATGGAAGAAACAGAGATAAAAGTGATGCTGATATCCCCGATATACCACGTACAGAGATTCAGCGCACATCACTGCACGTGTATAATTCGATGCGTATCACGCCGACAGGAATGCATGCTCCGCATGACGATTCAATTTCCTCGTTATTCGAATTTGTAATCAACGATCGTATATAGATAATATGATTCTGCATTGTATGACATTTTGTTCCTGACGAGAACAATTACAGTTTATTCTTGTTCATTTTTCGCATCGATTAGTACACATTACCATATACTGTTCGTTTGAATATCCTCGACTGGTTTTTTTCGGAAATTGTAGTCAATGTAGAAGAAAAACACTCCTAGCTTTTCATAAATTTTACATTAAAATTTATTGAAATTTTATATTACAATGAATATTTTATATAATATAGTATATTTATATAATATATATATATATTTATTAAATAAATATTTTATATATTTAATAAATATATATATATATATATTATATAAATATACTGAAATTCTTATTTTATTTCATAATATTAATGAGTTAGACGGAATTGCAGTCGTAATTTTTTCTTTGAAAATTGTTCCGTGCATTTGAAAAGAAGAATATCTGGTTTATCCTTTACGTGATTCCTAGGAAGGAAAGTCAGTTTAGTAACTCGATAAATACATCAGAATTCTCCGTATCCGAATTAATTAATAGAGAATCGCAAAAGCATCTCAGATGAATTGTTCGTTGGCAAAAGAGTTCCACATTTTTTGCTATTAAGTTACATATGTTTTTCGATATACGAAATGGTTAGCATTGGAACTTGTTTCGTTGAACTTTGTATCAAGAGAAGATTATAAGATTATACGTAGATTAGTATACCCCAGCAGGATACTAATAGTATCCGGACAATAGTAATTCTTGCGCCAATAAATTATAAGAAATTCATAAAAATTTAAACAGTAACTTAAATAGTATGACATCCTATTGGAATATTTTTATGTAATACTGCGAATAAAGAAGATTGTCGGGAAATCTTTTCAACGCTTGGAGATAATTGAACGCTTCCGCGAATAATAGGCATGTGAATAAGCTATAGAATTTTCCCACTACATTGTACATACGTTGTAAAGATGCATACATATGCTGTTCATTGTCCAATACATTTGCCTTTACCATTAATAAAAATAATTTGCAAATCGAGCACGTGAATTGTTATTGTGATAGATTTTTCTGATGGAATTGTGATAGATACTTTTATTAAGAGGTGCAAAATCAACATTATCCCTCTTATTGTACTTAACATTAAACCTACCAAAAGCATTAAAGAAAAAATTTGATAAATTTTGCCTTAAAAAAATGGAAACACTTTTATTTGAATGTCCGTAATTTACGATATAACAGATGCTTGGGCAAGGAAAATTCCATTATAATGGAATTCCGTAAACTATAAAAGCGGTCATTTGACCGTGACAAGTTTAGCGTGAATGTAAGTAGCTAATGATTTAAACGATCTCCTAAAAATTAGAATTCAGATGGAACATTTAAAACTCTGGGTCAGAAAGACCCAACCCCCGCCATCCGAGGTTAACAAGCAGGGTATAACTTCATCTCATAAAACGACGCATAGAACCAAAGAAAATTTTCCTTTTACATCGTAAAAACGTCAGTCGTGGATTACGATTCCGTTGCGAGTGAGACCGCAGTGACTTTTACGCCAAATGACTATACGCTGGTGTCGTCATAAATAGGAGAATAACAAGCGTGTGCTAGAATTTTGGCAATATGAGAAACCTGTCTCCTTCATAGCACCTCTTACAGTTGGTAAGCTATTTTAAGCTAAACGTTGTCATGACAGACGCAAGCCTTTCTTGGTCTTGCAGAAGAGGATCGTTGATCTCTTAAAATAGTATACATTTCAGTATATGATGACTCGAGGAAACTGAAACAGTGACAGGAACAAAATGGAAAAATAAACCGGAGGATATGCATATGCGAGTATCGAGTCTCGCTGATGCGGAGTGTTATTTCGTGGATGGAAAAGCGAAGGAATGGCGGCAAGGATGACGAGGACAGTAGCGATGGTCATCGTCGAATGCCTTTGTAATTTAAACACGTGTAAAATACCGAAAGTATTTTTTTGGTAACCAATTAATGTTTGCGACTTCTAGTGGTAAAAATATAAAGCGTTTATGGAGTCGGTAATATAGAACAGAACTTGTATTATCTCGATTGATTTCGCGCCAACCTGTAGAAGCCGGAAGATTTCAAGTAAGTTTGATGTAAATTTTAACCAATTATTTTAAGACAAATTTCAATTAAATATTATAATTGATTTCGTGTTTCGATATCATAATTACATTTCGTGTTTTCTTTGAAATATATTTAATATACCATCTTTATAGTAAGTTTATAATATAATTTATATAATCTTTTAGGTTAGATAAATAATATTTCTATCAGTTCGCTTAATTTCCTAAATCGTTCCGCAATTGAAACTCTTAAATCGTACTGGTACGATTTAAGAAATCACACTGATATTTTATCTGGGTCTTAATTCACTAACACTTGAACTTCCTTGTATTTTTTATGCTATGAAAGCTATGAAAGAAAAACAGATTAAAAGGAAAAAAGTTTTTTGTAACGCACCATCTACAAGTACGTCGGCATCAACGATCATTACTGTAGAAAATGAAGGAGACTGGTTTTGTTTTCTATGCAATCGAACACGTTTAGAAAACATGATTCAGTGCCTAAAGTGCAAATTATGGGTTCATGAAGCCTGTGGAGTATAATTGCGAACAGCAATTTTAGTAAAAATGTGTATTGTTTATTAGATATATCAAAAATCGCTTGGGTAGTACGATTTTGGCAACTCTCCTCTATATTTTACACAGCAGAACCTCGATTATCCGAATTAATTGGGACCGCGGTGGTTCTGAAAACAAACAGTTTTAAAATTTTTTGTTAACAGTAAACCTACCGAGCTCTAAAAGTAGCCGATAAACGACGCCTTATAAAAATAACAAGATTAAAATTTGAACTTTGTGCGGTTCATATATATATTATATTATAATATCTCCGCTATTAAATGTATTTATTTAATCATTTACCACGAAAGCATCTTTATAATTTCAATAATTGTGAAATAAAAAATCTGGAGCCGGCCATGTGACCGGTGGTGGAAATACATTTCGCATTCCAAGAAAAATGAATTACAAGTTCATTTGCCATTCAAATACTTTCTTGAAATGCTTTTTGTCCGTCACTGGATGAGCATGGAAATGAGGATAAGGCCGGGGACGATATCGACAACAATAACAATATCGAAATACATTTTGCACTTGAAAAGAAAAAAAAATCACAAGTTGATTTGTCATTTCAATATTTTTTTCAAATGCTTTTTGTCCATCACTGGGTGAGGATGAGAATGGGGATGAGGCCGAGGACAATGTCAACGACGATAACAATATCGAAATACATTTTGCATTGGAAAAAAAATAAATCACAAGTTGATTTGTCATCCGAATATTTTTTCGAAATGCTTTTTATCCATCACTGGACGAGGCCGGGGAGGATATCAGCGACGATAATATTGAAAAAAAAAATAAATTACAAGTTGATTTGTCATTCAAATACCTTTTTGAAATGCTTTTTGCCCATCACTGGATAAGGATGAGGCCACGGACGATGTCAACGACGAAAGCAATATCGAAATACATTTTGCATTTGAAAAAAAATAAATCACAAGTTGATTTGTTATTCGAATATTTTTTGAAATGCTTTTTGTCCATCATTGGATGGAGGATGAGAATGAGGATGAGAATGTGAGGATGAGGACGAGGCTGGGGACTGAGGCCGGGGACTGAGGCCGGGGAAGAAGTGCAAAATACCGTGCTCGTAGCTCATGGCATTAAACCGCAGGTGACAATTAACGTTGGCGGGCCATTAATTGCCGCGGCGGAAGAGGACGGAAAAGAAGAATCGGGGCTCCCGTCTTCTTTTCCGGCTCTTCTCCTTTTATACCGGCGCGCCTATTCTGCTATCTCATACGAGTCGCGTTTATAAACGGACAATGGTCCGCTCTTATCTCTAATGATCCTCGCGGATCTCTTGTCCCCGCGTGGAAAAAAATATCTATTGAAACGATTCGCGTCCCTCGAAGGCGCGGATAAGTATCTCCGGTAAGTCGAGCTTCGCGCGATTCCTCGGGATCTTGATAAATTCCGTTTCGGAAGCTGTTCAAACTCCTCGGTGCAAAAACCACCGAGAAAATACCACGCGGAAAATCCATTGGAAATTATTATGCAAATCACTTTCGTGGCTGGAACTTTGCAAATTCGGTGCAAGTAAGTTTTGCAGTGCGAGATCATATTCTTTTAACCTTTCAAGATAAAGGAAACTTCACATGTGGAGACTGAAATCACATTTTATTTATATATTTTTGGTTTACGGAGCACTATAATATTGTGCATTAATTTGCGAAAATTACAAGTATGCTTCTGTCCAAATTTTCAGCCGTTTTTTATAATACAGGGTGAATCACGAATTGTGATCAGTAGAGATTACTCTGTTATTAGCAGTCCGATCGAAACTGTTTTTATCGGCTATAGCATGGTTTCAAGAGAGCTTCCACGTGATCATAGTAAATTTTTCGTCAACTCTTTTTTTTATGATTTTTCAAGGTCACCTTCAATTTTTTGCAAATACGCCTATCATTTTTTTATATTTGTTAGATGCCTATTTGTTAGAGGTCTTCAAGGCGAATTCGGAAACGTATCAAAACATTAAAAAATTTCAAAAAAATTGCTTTTTTAAATTTTTTTACAAAAAATTTGCTATAATCACGTGAAAACATTCTCGATCGGAAAGCTAATAACAGAGTAATCTCTACTGATCACGATTCGTGCTTCATCCTGTATATATACAGTGTGATCTACGAAATTGTTTCAGGTCATAACTCTATTATTAATGCATTTAAGAAAAAATGCGATTATGAAATAATCGATGGAGATGGGAATGGGCATAAACATCGGCAGTCTAACGAATGTCCAGCTACATCGATTGATGTATTACAAAATACCTCATTCCATTTAAAAAAACAAAGTTGACCTTTAAATCGAAATCGGGTCGGACACCCTGTATACGTACATGTGTAAAACTTCAATTAAAATGGACAATTATTATCGCGAGGAAACAAATTGTCTGTTGCATTTGCTCCGTATCGAATTACAGGAATCGTATGAGAGTTTACATTGCGTTGACCGAGTTGCACATGGTCGAACGGTTTTCCATAAATCTGCGAAATCAATTCACAGCAGAAAGCATTGTTTTACATTTTCGATCTTGCTCTTTTTCTTTCTCTAAATGAGAGTTTCATTTATGTTTCGCACAAGCATTACAGTAAAATACTGATTCAATTAATTTCGTTTGTACATCCTCTATTGAATTTCGCATTCAATTGTACCTCGTTTCACTGAGTAACATAGTTTAGTATCTATCGTTCCGGAACAAGAGTTATGGAATCGTGAACGTTGTACGATTGTAAATTACATTATCTGCGGAGGACACATTGCATGCACGGAGCTGTCGTCGCGACGTTCATGCGCTAATGTAACAGATGGTTACAAAAACAATTCATTATTTCATGGAACCAGATGCTAACAATCGAATGCGTGAATTTCTGTGTTCGGCACAGATGCATGTGCATGTCGAAACTGTCGTCTCAATCCACTTTCCGACTAATTTCAGTATTCTACACGATAGGATAGACTAGGGTTAATGTATTTTTTCCCGATGCGATTAAAATACGTAAAAATAAATATTTCGCCAAGAAAAAATTTGTACACCCTCACAATTTTTATTTAATTGACAAACAAAATTGTCAATCACAAAGTCTCGGCGAGGTTACGAAGAAGCACAGGATCTAAGAAACAGCACGGACCCGATGGTTTTTCTTAGATTGGAGCTTTACTGTATTATTCTTTTTAACGAAATTATTACAATTTAAATATCTTGAAATTTTTCGCAAATCGGAAATTTAGTGTTCAAGTATTTTTTGGATCCACTATGTAATTTAATATTCACGTTGATAATGTTCACGTTGATCCTTGAGGTACTGCCTGCATGTAGAAACTAAACTTCAGACAGGCCATTAGCCTAACCTAGCCTATTCAATATAAATCCTTTAATCACGAAACACCCTATTACCCGAGTACGGTTTGCCTGCACGATTCAGCGCTAAATTTCACGTTGAAAGCAAATATGTATTAACGTGCGTGTTCGCAAACGTGGCGTGGTAAACCAATATCGGTGTTATTGACCGTGCGATAATCAAGACATTCGAGTAACGAACATTAACAAACTGAAAATCCGAGTCGCCTTGGCGGAAACACTAATTAATTTGATCACAAAGCCGAGCTTTATTACAACGAACACATCGAAAGCACGGCTACCTTAATGGAACATCGCAAATGCAATACAGTTAGCGGTGGCGGAAAACAAGATCAAAAATACTTTTGTTGTTGACTGATTATACGGTAGTACCAAACGACACATACAGTTACTCGCATAATTGATCACACACACTTTAGGTCAGAATAACGTTTTTATAAATGGACCAAACGACTGCAATTTGGAATGTAGTAAAATAAAGTTTTAATAATAGGTTGGAACGATAGCTCGTAGCGTTTTTAAATCAAAATTCAAAGATAAAATTAAGATATTTATTCATAGGTTTATAGGATAACATGATAAGTCACCTAAAAAATGGCAAACAGTAATAGAAGACAATGGAAAATATGTTATTGAACAAATCTATATATAAATATCTTAATTTTATCTTTGAGTTTTAATTTAAAAACGCTACGATCTTCCGTTCCAACCCATTTGATATCGTGTGCGTATTATATAACGAGCATAATGGAGCATTCTGTTAGAGTCCATAGTTTGATAGACGTCTACAGTCTAATTACGTGACTAATATCCGTATTAATTGATAATAAATCTGATAATGAGTATTTCTAAACTCCAGTTCTATATTAAGAGCTTTGTATTGTATGTACGTGTCAACTTCAAGTGATTCGATAAATTTTTCAATTAAATTATTGAAACGTTTTAAATTCAAATGATAAATTTCAGTATCATTCATTACTAACCGAAGTGTTATAAACATCATTAGCACTCGAGTGGTGACTCAGAGTCGCCATTAAAAATTGCTGTACCGTTATTGGAAATATTGTTTACATTGTTAAATATGTTGGTATCCAATCAATTAGTAAACATTTAAATATTTTGCATGAGGTATTATATTAATTTCATATCCATAAAATGGAAAAAATGGAATGGAATTATTCTATTAGCTAGGAAGAAATGTTTGATTTTCGAGTTAAAATACACTAGATGTTGTCAGAAATGTTGAAAGATGTGATATTTGTCGCATCGAATTGAATATGCATAATGAAAAATAAAAGTACGGTGTAAGAAAAATTTGAAAAATATCAGATTAGATTCCGCACTTACAACTATCGAACGGTTGACGATCATAAGTCACAGCAATCGATCCACGTGAGTATGTTTGAAACCGTTGCTGATACGGAAGAGTCTCAAAGATAAATAAGTTTAGACCAAGCTTATGTTCGCAAGCTAACTCCTTTGCTATCTCTAAGATTAGGATTTCCGGATCGCATTTTGCAATTCTTCATTCATCATTCTAACTTATTGGCACAACGACTCGAAACCCTCATTCAAAAGCGAAGAGTTTGGAATTCTTTTTGCGTCACAATACCGAGTGTTAATTGACTCAATTAGGTAGAAAAATTAAAGAAACAGGCAGGAATTTAAACGAATAATTGAACGAAACTTGCTACGGAAGATTGGAAAAAGTTTAGTGTAGAATCAATCGAGGAATATCAAATAATGGCCAATTTGTATAGTCATTCATTGTTGCAAGATATAAGTTGTTACAATTATATCACTACTCTACATCCTAGAAAAAAAATACCATAGTGTTATAGAATACTAAGCGAGTGTACACTTATGTACAATTACTAGGAAATTGCAATATTAAAATTAAAATATTTCCCGAAGTAATACTTTTTCGACATAAACAGATTTATGCATTTTTATCTAGAATACCGAGACGCGTTGGATAGTGAAAATTATATGATTTCATTAAAAAAATACAGATGACCTTCGTGTAATTATGCCCCCCCTCCCCGAAACAGGAAAAGTTTCGTATGAAACATTCTTTCAAATAGCGAATAGATAATCGTATTTATTGATTAAAATGAAACATTGTATATCGACAACAAATAAAAAGAATTTTGTTTAGATTTAAAAGAAATGAATAATATAATGTCGAGTCTGCCTCGATATTATAATGCAAGGGTTAAATAAAAGGTAGAGGCAAGTCCGAATAAAATTACGTGAGGCGTTTAGTATAAAAACCAGCGCAATCCATTTTTATAAATTTTACAGGAGAGACGAAAACATTTCACGTTCTGCCCATTTAATTTTTCCAAAAGAATTTATTTTCGTTTGGACAATCTTTGGTGTACGATTCCAAATGTTTTTTCTTTTTTAAATTAGCAGTACTGTCTAATTATTTATAGATGAAAATAATTTGCATTAAGCTGCTTTTGAAAAAATGAGGGTCTTTTTTTTATCCTTCCTTTCAAATTTCAATTAAATTCATGTGGTATCTGACTTTTATGCCACGTATTAGCCTGTACAATCAAAAGTGTGAGTTGATTAATCAATTTATCATAATAATGTTGATAATTAGATTATAAAAAATTTTATTGTTATTCTGAATATTCAGTCATAATAAAGAAAATACCTAAATAAATTGACAAAAATTACAGGAAAAACGTCTAAAAAAAAATTATTAGTATGCTACTGGTGGTATACTACTTCAGTGGAAGCATCGATTGAGCTGGCTTTGAAATAAAACCGGTTTTTGACACCGGTTATCGACCGGACTGAGTTGGATTCATTTCAAATCGTTTTGTAGCTTGATAGTACCTTGATAGTTTTGTAATTTGATATAACTATCAAATTACGGAAAAAAAAACTTAAAAATTCATGGATTGAGCTGGTTTTGATACTAAACGCCTCACATATGAGTCGTTGTTTTCGAGAATGGTATAAGTCCAATTTTGGAAAGAATTAGTTAATGGTAATTTTACAGTCAGATGTAAATGTAAAAAACTAATAAATAAATGGACTTTTGAAAACAACGGCTCATATTTTAAAAATGAAGAATGGCTGTTTATTTCGCTCCCTGCTTCAATGTGTGATGAACAGACGATCGGGGTTCTAGAACCAATTAATACGTTTTATCATAACCCAATGCGGATGGTTATTACGACAGAGGCTTGATTAATGGATCGAGCAGTTTTTTTGCCAGAAGTAGCGATTACAAGACCAGACACGTCGAAGTCCTCTTATCTGTTCAGTCGTCCTAATTAGATTAGTATCAAAGATTCCTCTGCGAGGTATTCCTCTGGAATACGTTGAGCGAAGAAATAAACCGCTCGCGGTGTAACTGTGACTCCCCGGCGAAACGGATTTAGTGAAAAGACCGCGTTGTCTTCTGGAACAAGACAATTATATTCCATAAGCTTGAAAGCGTTCCCCGGAGGAGCGTCGCTCCTTTTCAATTCCTCGTCTGGCAAGGATAATCCTCGATACCGGTACAATTCCACGGGGCTGCAGGCGCTTTCACGTGGGTGGTAGAGATGGTTGGGTGATCAGGTAACGTGTACAACTCTAGTAAAACGTTAGCGCGAGACCGTGTGCGTATTACCTGTGTTTCCGTTTGTACGTGTGTAACGGAGCTAAACGGCTGGTTAAGCCCGAGATAAGCGAGATGACCCGTGTCGCCGTCGGTAGCTTACGGAGCCATCTTTCTCTTATTTCTTCGCTCTCACAATGCCAGCGCTACTTTTTCATTCCGCCGCCTTCTATCTTTATTGCTGTCTCGTTGTCTCGCTGTATCGCGCTGCTGTTCCTTTGCCCAATCCGAACTCCCCTCCGAGACCAAGCCGGAGAGGGTTATTATAATGGTACCACGGGGAGGGAGGGGGGTGGAGATCACTGGCAACTGGCAACACATTCTTGCGATTATGAATGATTCTTTTGCGTCTGAAACGAGAACTGTCGCCGATGCCAACTGGAAAATTCAACCAGTCAAATCGATCAATACGATTCAGTAGATACACTGGCTCCCGACACTGTTCGAACAAACTAAACCTACCGAGCATTAAGGATGTTCTGGAGATACAATGGGAGACGAAACTACAAGAAATTCGAAATCCATCAATATATTGGCAATGAAAGCCATTCATGAGTATATTTTGCGAATACTGTAGCCTCTGTAGCTATATTCAGTGGTCTACGCTTGTCGCGCTTCCATGCTAGTGGGAGACAACACGATAAATTTGACGTTTTGTAACAGTTTATAATTTTTTTGCTCTGTAACTGTTTAGTGAATCGAATAATAAAAAAATAGAAATAATAAAAAAAGAAATTAGAAAAGTTGCAATCTTTCGCTTCGCTTGCATTAGCGTGAATCTCACCGATTTATCGACTGGTTCCAAGGGGATTCTCCAGTGGTGGGGACAAAATTTTTACTGTTACGTAGAAATGGGGAGAAAAGTGTGAATGGAAACAGGTGTATGCTTTGAATGCTTAAGATAAGTTAGATCCGCATATTGTAAAACCAGACTGAGACTGAATAAATAAACATTCTTCTTCTTATTATTCTCTGTTATTCTGTTGAAACGGAGGACTTTTATTTGTCAAAAGATAAGACAAATACCTAATAAATGACAGGAGGTGACGCGCGTTGGTTATTTCGTTTAGGCGGTAGACTCGTTTCCAGAATTGCAAGGGTGCGGGATTCCCGTTCTCATTTCTCGATAATACAAAATTAGGGTTTTTCAGTAGTCAAAAACGCTAGATAAAAGGTCGATCTAAGGCGCTATCGCCCTCAAAAGTCCTATTTTTTCGTTTACGAGGCGTAATTTGCATTATTCGGTAGCATGTAGCTATGAGAATAGCTGAAAAACCCCATTTCTGTATTATTGAGAATTGAGAAAGCGAATCCCGCACCCTTGTAATCCTGGAAAAACGAGTGTACTCCCTTAATTGCGCGAATCTCGATGTGTGCACGCATCTTGAACCCGTTGTCGCGCAATGATCGAGGCTCTAATGCGTAGAGAATCGAAGATGCGTGACCGACTGTACATAGAATAAACAGCTCGAACCCCTAGATGGAAACGCGTTTTCCGCGGGTATCGAAAATAGAACGGGCCAGAGCAAAACCTAGAGACTGGGTTGCCTCGGCAACGACACGCGCGAACACGACTTCCCTCTCGCTCGCGTTCTCCTGTGTTCATCGTTTCTCTCTCGTTCTCGCGGCCTCTGTCCCTGCGACGACAACGAGCCCTGCTTCATCCTCTCCACTGAGTGAGCGAAATTACTATACATCACAGTGAACATAGTCGTTCTGCCTGTATGTACGACTATAAAATCATGCGCAACGAAAATCGCGCGGAGATACTGCCCGTAACGAGTGTAGGTGTGTGTGCAACAGCTATCCCGCAACAGTTTCCTCCCTTCTTCCGCAATCCCTAGGGTTATGATCACCGCTGTAGCGTTAGAGTACATGGTATGTAGTCTTAGCGACTCGTTTTGAATTCCTTATCAGAATTGCTGGAGCGAATCCATAGAGAGTTGACTTTCATCGATAGATCGACCCATAAGCTCCTGCCGTTTATTGCGGGGACACACCCTTAAAAATGGTGAAAAACATAATCGCTAGATCTTTATTACCATTTTCTTAATTTTGTGGAAATTCAATGAAGGAAATATTTGTTTCGTGGACTAAAAGATTCATTGTGGTAGAAATAAAATATAAATATTAATTTGATTCAGTTAATAATCTCTTATGAATAATTCATTTTTAATTGTTTACCACCCGAATTTCTACTAATCTGAATCTGTCTTCGTTTAGAGAAAGTAAGAACATTAAAAGTTCTCCGAGATCTACAATATTTATGTTTATGCCATTTCTTATAAAATTCCTGAAATTTCTACAGTTCATTTCTAATTGTTCTGAGGCACCGTAAATTAAAAAATAATACAGCTATTCTATCTTCTTCTCTGATAGTAAAATAGAAAATCTGAAATAGATAAGTTTGACCCGTCCGATAGTTGGCAGCGATGCACGTGCATGTGTATCCGTGCGCAAGACACTAACTTTGTCAGTCCACGCGATGCACCGGCTGATTTTCTCAGAGATGCTAACTTTGCGACACGTCGCCCAAATTCCGACAACCAACTAGACCGCATGGCGGTACGCGAAATAGCTTCGCTCTGGATCATGCACACAGAATACACTGACGCACGAACGTACCTATAACCGGTGGCAAAAAGTATTGGATCACGTTTGAAAATCACGTTTAATTTTCTGAAAATTTATGAGTTCAGATATTTCGGTTCAGATATTATTAGTTTACTAAATAACGGGTAAACAAAATGTAGAAAAAATTGCTATTGTCGAAATTACGAAGGAAAGAGTCAGATTTCACAAATTTTTTTCTGAGCCTCTAATGAAACTTTAATCATACGTTTTCTAATGTCAATTATACAGGGTGTCTCACTTAAGCGTGACCCAGAATATCTTCTTTAACCTTCGCAAGGTAATGTGGGGTCTCAGAGACCCCAGCTCCAGATTTTTCAAAAGAACTTTTATATGAATAAAATTAAATCTAAAGAATTGATTAAAAACGAGGCTATTTATGGAATTCATTTGTCGGGGTCTAAGAGACCCCACCTTACTATTTATCTGTTATTAGGCCTTACCTTACCTTAATTTTGACAAAGTAAACAATTTTGTACGTGTAATTAGAATGGTATCAAGTGTATAATCGCTATATAAAATGATAGGCAGAATATTATGTAGAAAAATGTCACTTTTTCGATACCATAATTGATAATTCTTTTTTTTGGTGATTGTAAAAGAAATTTGAAGGTGAATATAAATCTTCGTGAAGGATACACCTACAAAGAATTGAACATTTATATTGTTGGAACCAACATTGGTACTTATTGCATAATGCAATGCAAGAATGGACACTCCATTGAGAAAACAAAGAAGATTTTTAGGTGTCGTTCACAGTATAATTTGCTAAAAGATAATTGCCATTAAACTGTATGTGCTTCTTGTGCAACTTTAAGATTTTTCCAGTAACCTTCTTTTCACTTACACTAACGACGAGTAATTGAGGTAATGATCTATCATTACTTGGTGTTACTTGCAAAACTACTGGCCATAAAGGTTTATCGATGTTGCCTTCAACACGGGAGGCGTCAATAATAATTAGATGTTTTTTCATTCGAGCAAATTGCATCCTATTACGTATAAGTGTTACCTGTCTTTTGTCCTAACACGAGGACAAATTTGTGACAGACTTTTACTTGCAAATTCACTGTAATTTATCGTATCAACGAACTTTTGCGAATAATGAAGCTAAACAAAACAGATAGTGATAGCTCAAAGGCGTGTGTATAAGAACTAAAAGTTTGTACGAATATGTTTGCACACTTTTAGCATTCTTTAGTTACTTACGCATTAAATCTATCTTTACAGCCTTAGTTGATTTTATTATTTGCCTGCAATCACCTTTTTATATATTGTTCACATCCGAATAAAAATTTATTTATGTTGGAGTCATATTAAGTTCCATGAAAACAGTTATGTAGAAAGTGGAGCGCGAGCAACTGAAGGTTAAAGATAATGTCTCAACATTCTTAAATTATTTTCATCTTTCTAATATTTAAAATTCAACATTTCTGTCGTAAATGCATAATATCCGCAGTCTGTTTATTAATGCTTTCTAAATTGGCATATCATCCGCAAACGTTGCGGTAACTAAGATTTCTGTGGAAAAGGGAGTGGCCAACCGCGACGGAGAATTTTTCATAAAACTTTGAAGTAGTTATTTTCTTGAATAAAAATTTATTAATATTGGAGTCATATAATTCTATGCAAACAGTTAAAAAGTGGAGCGCGAGTAACCGGAGAGGTTGAAGATAACATCTTAACATTCTTAAATTATTTTCAACTTTCTAATATATCAAGTTCAACATTTCTGCCATAAGTGCATAAAATCCGCAGTCCGTTTATTAATGTTTTCTAAATTGCCGTATAATCCGCAAACGTTGCGGCAACTAAGATTTCAATGAGAAAGGTAGTAGCCGGCCGCGACAGAGAATTTTTCATAAAACCTCATCATTTACAGGCTTTCGCCTGCAAGCCAAGTTTCTTTGACGTTGCATCTGCTAAAAATCTTTCGTGCCTCAAAGCCGGCGCGGCGTTGCCGGTCGCGCAGCGAGAAGATCGCGCGAGAATGAGAAATATGCTGGATTACGTACTTTGTAAGTTTTACACAGAATTTCGGGGAATTTCGCGTAATTTAATGTCGTGCGGGTCCCGCTATCGTGTATCTAATATAGATAAGGCCTATTTTTTCGCGGCGCAAAGTCGTGCGGTGCGAAATTCACGTAGAACCGGGACATAATAAGGCTGGGCGTATGTGCGAAGCTTGTGGTAGTCGGCTCCGATTCACAAGCCTTGCCTATTACATACATATATCCACCAGAGAGAGACTAACTTTATCGGCCGACCAACCCCAGCCGCTTTTTGCCGATGCAAATCCGAAAATCCTCGGTTAGTATTTTACGTACCCACCGATTCTCGAACGAGCAGCCTGGCAAATGCGGCCGGAAAAATGCGGAGGGTACACTTGAAACCTGGATTCGCGTTTAACTACGTTATCATATGTTTAAATAAATTCCACCGGGCATGCAACGCCTCTCGATGGGAACGCTAAGGGGATTCCGAAAGCAGACTGGATTCTATTCTGCTGAAAATTCACTAACCGTTTTTCAGTGCTTTCTTTACGGCACTACCTGAAATTCCCAGCACGCAAACGACGCGATATCTTGCATAGTGCGATTTTCTTAGATGTTCTAGCGAGATCACCTACTGGTCCACTGTACGAAAAGAAAACTAATTTTATTCGGTTCTATTTATGTTTCTACTGATAAAATGCACGCTTGTGTATTCTGAAGAAGTAGATCTTACACTCGCATACATTAATTTCTCTGTGTTAAAATCATGCTAGCGTAGAAACTCTGTTTGTTTATTGTAGTATGTAAAACATATCTTCTGCGAATATCTAAACAGAACGTATATGTATGTAGATTGAGTTTAGTTCCATGAGTTCTCTTAGTTGGAGGTGAAACACATAATCCGACACAGACAAAATGATAGCGCACTTGAAAAATAAAGATATATATTTCATACGATACAACTGTTTCATGAAACAAAAATACAAATATTTCTTGTAATAATATATACACCGAACTATATTTTTCTAATAATGTGTGGAACCTTCTTTGTTTTCTATGACTTCCGTCATCCTTTTAGTTAAGGAATTATATAATTCTTTAATTTTCGTTTGAATTCAATTTTCCCATTCAGTTGTAATGACAGTTTCCAATTCATTTATATTTGAAAATTGTCATTTATATTTGAAGTCAATCTATGTTCTGTTTACATATTCGCAGATGATATGTTTTACTTACTACACAGAGTTTCTACGCCAGCATGAATTTAACACGAGAAATGAAAGATAGCACACGCGTGCTATCTCCTGCAAGGTACAGGAGCCGAGTATACATTTCTTTCTCTCATTAATAATACTAATATGTTGGATATAGTGTATTAACATTCTCAAATTCTTTTAATCTTTGTACTTTAAGTAATCGATGTTATGTTATAAATGCATAAAATCCGCAGTCTACTTATGTCTGTTGAAATTAGTATTCGTAAATCGTTATTTAATTTCTCGAGTGCTATATCTATAAGAAGGCTGCGTCATTGTTGTGTCAAAATCTTACATTTCAGAATTCAATTCCAACAATAGTTAATGCTTATTTCTTGTATTAAAAATCTAGCATAGAATTGAATGAAAAATGGGCCGAATGACCAACGAATGAACATCAATTTCTAATGAATGAACGTAGATACTATAGTGAATGATAATTACGCAAAAAAACTGATCATAGCACCATTCTAGGTCAAAGTTAATTGTGCGGCACCTTTCTTACACCAATTTCCATAATTTCTATACACCCTGTACGTCATACTTTGGATCTTCTTTTTTACCTTTCCAAGTTAATGAAGTAATGCATTTCATATTCCTAATAAATAAGTAAAATTAGTATCAAGGTTCATCAGCAGAAAGGAATACAAATTATTGTCATCTTGAGATAATGTTAGCGACACTACCGACAACTATTATATGTACTTACATGCTTAAAACGACAAATTGAAAGAACCTGGTCGATAGTTTCTGCGAAAAATCTACGACTTGGATAACTACCATGAATTTCGAGAAAGAGGATTTTAAAGTTTTGTAAGGATTTGTGTAAGACGAATAGTCACATATTTTATGGCACTTACTCTAATGTTATGTTCGAGAAGCATATAGAAGACTCTCTACTACATTCTACATGAAACAGGTTCGCAAAGTGTCTTCTTCTCTTTTCATCGAGAAGATTTTTTTAGCTTTGAAAGTAGTCCCGTAGTCTGCATTAGCATTTTACAATCTATAAATTAGTTTCATTCCTTTCCGATGTAAGCTTCTTAGAAAATTCAAACTGGTTTGTGATACTGAATAAAAATCAAAATGAAACGAGACCGTCATTCTGAAATATGGCAAACATTTATCCAAAAAGAAGGTTTAATTTTATTACATTGAACGCATAATATTTTATAATCTAAAGCATCGCTTTAGGCAAACATCTTCGCAGATCTATTTATAAACTAATTTATTTTATCTTTATTGGTTTAAAAATCTTTTGACAAAATGTCTGTTCCCGTGGAATATTTATTGAAAGAATTGTTATGTTTAGGAATTTCTTCAAAAAGTGTTCTCATTGAACAGATATTTTAGCATCTGTGCAATAAAAGCTCCATGAAAACAAGTTCTTTTGCATATTTTGCATTTCTTACATATTTAATAATGTAAACAATATTTTGAATAATGGTACAGCAAGTTTTAGTGGTGACTCTCTCTCTCTCTCCCTCTCTCCCTCTGTCTATGTCGCCACTCGAGTGCTAAGTGTTAAAATCTCAGCTCATCATTTTGTGTGGGTCATTTCGCACTATATCCTTTTGACCTTCTGAATGAAAAAATCGCCTCGAGGAGAGAAGGCTTGTCTGTTCTGGCAGCAGGAAATTTTCTGTTCGGCATCTTTTGTTACCAGTGGAATATCTGAACCCATCAGCGCAACTTGCCCTAAGTATTCGACAGCTCGAGACGCGCTCGCCGCGTGCAGTCGCTAAGGTCGCCGAAGGTGGGCGCTAAGGTGGGCGTTGATTTGTTCGCGACTGTTCGCCCGGCGAAACAGGTTTCGCGGAGGTAGTAATGAATTAATTATCCTCGGCTGCGTGAAATTTTGGACGTGAAACGGTTCCGAGGAATAAATTATCCGTACACCCTTTTTCAAGAACGGAATGAAGTCATCATAATAAGCATTAATATCGCTGTTTCCTCTTTTTGCGGATAAACCTGGAGATGCTTTTATAATGGATTTATTAGGACGTCGCGCACCACGTGGTCGGATTCATTGATCATATTAATTCATTTGCATTTCGTTGTCGGAAGTTTGCTTTATTCTACCAGAAAAGATTTTTGAATATTCTGAAAGATGAACTTCGAACGACACTTCTGGAATGCTGTACTATCACTAGACTGCGATCTTTATACACAAAGCATATTTTCTCCTTCGATTAAAAGAAATAAAAACCAAACAGATGATTCTTTCTTTTCTTAATAATTTCAGCAGATCGATAATAATATATTAACATTCACAAATTCTTTTATAATCGTCCTGCTACTTTAAATTTGATCTACTCGATTTTTCTTTTACAAAGGCCCAAAATACGCAATTAATTAATATGTAACTATCTTTATGTTAATGTTTTAGTACTTCCTAACATGAATTTGCATGAACCAACTTTTGGGACAACCTAATATTTATTTAGCAATATTATAGGAACACATTCCCAAAGAAACTTCTCGGACAACCTAATAACTTTATCGTGAGTGGATACGCGAACATATGAAGGTCAACTTCGTTTTTTAAAATAGAATGACGTATTTTTTAATACATCAGTGGATGCAGCTCTGCGCACCTTTGCGACAGTTACGATGTATCACTGTGGCGCGCGTGCTCGCTTTTTAACCTCGATTTATTCGAAAATGAAGCGTCAAATGAAATAATGTTTCTCTTCCTTTCGACTCACTTTTGTGTGTAGAATCACTTTTGCGAGACACCCTGTACAAAGGCGATTAATTTCTGGACTCCTTTCTCGCTATTGAGTACTCGCAAAGATTTTGATTTAAATGAATGTTATAAATAAGAAAAATTTTTCATAATTTTAGAAGAAACGAATAAACTCGCACGTGAAGGTTACAATAACTTTAAAGTCCAAATCCTGTGTGATCGGTTTCAACAAGTTAGAGGTGCTGATCAATAACGCACAGGTTCCCGTTAATCAAATCGACTTCTTTTAAGACGACAAGGTAAACAGGTTTGATTAATAATAAATAACGATATTCCGTCCTCGAAATTTCCATGGCAGAACCTTGTTCGAGTGTTCGTGAGAAAATGGAAATTCCGTAAGTAATCTCGCGCCTAATCCTATCAATGTTAATCTTGTCTAGCGTTCCGCAGAGCGAGCCATAATGGCGTAGGAAATTAGATTTTCGTCCGGCTGTGATAATGGCTAATTAATTGGGCTAATATTAATCATGAGCGAGTCTCGTGTTAAGAGACCGCAGATTATTTCAGCAATAATTATTCTCTTGCCGACGAGTGGACGTGTTCGGCGCTCTTTGGGACCACTTGGAGCATGCCAAGTGCACTTCATAGCGCTCTCGAACGCTCTTCTTCTCCGTTTCTTTCTTTCTTTCGTTCTATTCCGCGTATCTGCGCATAATTAATGCCTGTCGCTACTCACGTGTATCCGTGAAAAAAAAGAAGCCACTTCACGAAGAGGACAAAATCCGAAGGTTGCATATCTACGCTTGCACATTCGGTAGCCTGCACCTGCCGTATCTTCATCTATTCTTGTTGGTCTGTGTCGGGGTCGGAAACCCGCGATAGTCTCTTGGCCTTTTACTCGCCAATTAGCGGCAATTTTACCCGATAATTGGCAAAAACACTGCGGCCTAGCGAGTCTCAAAACGATACGCGAATGTTAACGAGCTATCGAATTCAGTTGGTGGCTATTAGACAAAAGTCGAGAAAATACTGTTGTACTATGAGTTTTTTAACCCTTCCCATGTCGTTTACTGCTATTTAAGGCGGCAGACTCGTTTCCAGGATTGCAAGGTGCGGGATTCGCGTTCTCATTTGTCGATAATACAAAAGGATAATACCGGTTTTTCAGTAGTCAAAAACGCTAGATAAAAGATCGATCCAGGGCGCTATCGCCCTCAAAAGTCCTATTTTTTCATTTACGAAGCTAAAGTAATTTGCATTATTCGGTTAAAGGTTAAATGGTTTTTAAGTGATGATGCACGCCGATTGCAAAAACGTTGTTTTGAGAAAAACGTGTTTAAAGTTTTGACAAACGAATTTTCACATATAAAATCTATTTACGTTCAATCAGCTATGCCTGCTATAATCGTCAATAACTTCGAAAGTATTTCGAATTTTCCTCTGAAATTTTCAGAGAATATTATTGAAATATGACACTTTCCAATATATAGGATACTTTCTAAAAAGTCGATTTTTCCAACCCGAGAAAGTGTAACGTCTTAACCTTAATACTTTTAACCTCTTAAAATTTAATTTCAATTAAATAGTCGCGTCCCGGCAAGAATAATGAGGTAACTAAAAAATGCAGTATTCTGACAGTAAGGATTTTAAGAAAATTTATACAATTTCCGTCGGAATAGTACTGATCGTCCATCAGTGGCAGATGGTCCATCATGTTTAATATAATGCCCTGTATAATTCCGGTTACACAAATCGATTTGAATGATTATCATCTATTACACAAACGTGTTACCTTCCATTGCGTTCAATATTTTTGATCGTGTCGCTTAACATAATTAAATTTACCCAAGTATGACGTCATTAATCACTTGCCTTACCGAGATGAATTAAAAGTGTTTCGAACTGGGTCGCATGTATTATATCCACGCTCAAAATTTCTTCTTTTTATCAATTAGTTTTTTAATGCTTCCCGAATGAGTTTAGTAATTTAGCGAGAAAAGAATTTTATAATTCGAACGGTGGAAAATTTTCTTTTATAAATAACATACATACACATTTCCATAAATTGTATCGCATTATTAGCGGCGGATTAATCAGGCGATCATTCATACATATAACATGTTTGTGCGCTTAATGCAGAAATATATTTGTTCATATAATGATAACGCTATTTATGACGAATATCAATATGTATCAAAGAAGGTGTTAATGTATTAAAAGATGCACTGAGGTAATTATTTATTCAAATAGCATGCAAATGAGTGATTTAGAACCAACGAATTAACATTGTTATATAGTATTATCGTATTATTTCATTTTACCAACCATAAAATTTGTTGTTATGTGAATTCTCTGTTATATTTCATGTATGTATTATCTACACTGATTCACTGTATTCTTGTCGCGACTATGGTTGAACATTAATTTAAAATGCTAGTTTCAAGAGTAGTTTCTAGACTAGAAGTTTAAGACTAGTTTCTAGAACATGTTTCAATTCTTCTTATGTCTTCACTGTTTTAAATGACACTTATTGATTTTTGTCATAAATGCATAAAATCCGCTGTCTAATTATAAGAATCTTTTGTAATGATTACAGAAAATTGGTAAGATCTGCTTATGCAATTTTTGATTTCACCATTTTAACTATAAAAAATATTATTGACGATAATTTAATACATTGGGGAGCATGTGCCTTCGTAACAAGTGAAATTGGAATCTTTGCACACGCTCGATTAGCTTGTTGGTTGCTGATTGGCTGACCCTATTATACTGTTGCAGCTTTTCCCGCGCGTCACGAGTACATACCTTTGTATTATATGCACCCTAATAAACTCACGACTCATGCATTACGAGCGTATACATACATATATGCATATACTAATGTTACAATTAGAGTTGATTTGCATGTGTCCACACTACGCTTGCTCTACATTTCTCGTTTGAAGAAGCATAACGACACAGAAACAATTCCATGGACCTCGCGAACAAAAAGAATACAAACGTTCGTTTTATAACAAAATAGTAGGTCGCTCAAAATAAAAAAAACAATAACTCTCTTCGCAAATGAACGATATATATAATATATTTTTCAATATTTTTATACTTCTCAGTTCACAAAATGCTGACGTTTCTCTAATTATGGGTTAAAATAATTTTGTCCGGGGTTTCCAAAAAATATAGCTGTAACTAAATCTAACTCGTGGGCTTTCACGTAATTACTTTTTTCTACATTAATTTATGAATATCTAAGAATGTATAAATAATTGTAACTATCTACATTTGCAATCTTTACATGATCTTACCATATGACAGTAAGGTCTTAGCAGTAAGGCAGGCTTGAGTTGTTGTTATATTGGTCAAAATATGGATCTCTCGAAAGAAATATCTGCAACTCAAGCTTACTATTGAAGTCATGTCAAGGTCATAGTATACATAGTATACTAGTTGGATTCGTCTTGACATAAGCAATAATATTATATATCAAAAATATGTATACGCAATGCCATTTTAAGGTTACCTTAAGTTTTCATGAACAATTTTATTTTTTGAATTTTTTCTATTGCATTTTGTGGCCAACTAAAAACCAATTAATTTTGTTCCAAACATTTTTTATCTGGCTACCGGAAGTGCCTGAAAAGTCGTGGCGACAGTTACATGGGACATCCTGTATAAAAAAATATGGCTAAAAATTTGGAGTGACAAATTCTTGTTATTTGTACAAAGTAATATAAAATAGTCGGTTTTAGTGCTGCATAAACCTGTTAATTACGTTTCGACACGTCTGTATTCTAAATATTTTTTCAAGTTATTTGTTTTTTGGAAACAATGCCTTGTGGAAACTAATTTCATTCAATATTTTTTATTTGTGCTTCCGTTGCATGTAGTAATAAATACTTCATGCAACTATGCACTATGCAATTACATCTTTTCCCACGCCACTAATTAAAATTACAGATCTGTTTGAAATTAAAATGAATTATGGTTTCTTGTGTGTAAATACGTTCTGAAATACTTCCATGTATTATCTTCGATGTTATGATCTCAAGAGTTTACATACATCTACAACACATCTACCAATGTGTAATCCGCATTTTCTTTAATTGTCTTATTAAGCGGAAATTAATAAACTGATGTCCTTAAATCTTCGTAATTCGTCCATTGCTTTAAATTGCACGTGCCCGTTTTCGTCATAAATGCATAAAATCCGCAGTCTAGTAATGAAATATACAATAAATTGAATATTGTTTTTTCAATTTGAAGCATTTTAAATTATGTCGAATGGACTTGAAAGTGACTTAAGTCCATTCTTGATATGAAGGCACATATTATTCACTTAATAATTGCTATTATTTTAATAGGAATTGTAAATTTAACTCTCTTAGATACACTTAAGTGTGATATATTGGTATCCTATGCGTATAATTGTTAATTTCATTGAAACGGAAACTCTTAAATATCTCAATTTAAACTTAAATGGACTTCGGCCACCTTCAAAATAAACAAAATAAACTTCATACGTATACGTGCACAACTAGGAAGGATTAAAACTCGATACAAAAAGTGTCGCAAAAAGACGAGAGATAACAACCACCATAATTATAAATGATTGCGCATGAACGATCGAAAAAAGACAGATTTTAGCATAGGTACATCTAATCACAAATTCGTAGATTCTTAAAAAGTTCCCGGACTCTTTCAAGGCCTGATTCCAACGGCGCGGCGGAACAAAAGTCTGTCGAGGTATCGGCTTACGAACCGCGGCATATGCGCTAGACGAGAGCGTGCCGAGTTCGAATCCGCGCTTCGATGCGTGCGAAGAGCGTGCACACGGCCTATGATAGATCGTTAAATCATTCCCGGTGATCGGATATCCATCTAGTGGAAGCAGAAGAACGTTTTTTTCGAGCAGCGGAACGGAAAGCGGCTGAAATTTTGCTCGGCCGGAGGCCGGGCCAGGGACGAAGCTGCGTGGTACAGTTCCCACGTACCTTTTGCACCCTCTCCGTCCTCTCCGCAACATGGCCACCATTGGGCACACCGTGCAAGCACACCACCATCGTCGTCCGTCCATCGGCCTCGCACGAACAAGCCTCCGAACCGGCGAGAAAGAGGGAAAGGGACGCACAGAGGGCTACAGAGAGAAAGAGAATAAAGAGAAGAGAGCGAGAGAGAGAGAGAGAAGGAGGCTGGTGTGGACGCAGAATCCGAAGAGAAGCAGACGCGGGCGGAGAACGGGGGGTAACTGCGAGAGGTCGAGAGAAAGGGGGGAGAGAGAGAGAGAGAGAGATAAAAAGACTCTCTCCCACACGGTGGCGCTAAAATAAAATGACCGGCGAGAGGAATGTCGAAGCTCTTTCTCTCTTTCTCTTCTCGTCTCTCTCTTCACTGTGCTGTGGAATGGCCCCAAGTGCCTTCGGATGAGAAACGCGAGAGCGAGGGGGAAGAAGGATCGCTGAAATCGTACATAGGTAAAAGAAGTCTTTGAGAAGAAATAGAGGAGGATAGAGGAAGAGTCGGAGGACCGACAGATCGAGTCGGATCAGCCACGTTGCCTCTCTCCGAACCGTCTTTCTTTTGCCTTCCTTCCTTCATATGTGTTCCGTTCGTTCGTTCGTTCGTTTCTCTTGCTTTCCCTGTCGTTCTTGCCGCTTTCGATTTTTTTTGCGTTCCTCCTCCTCCTCCTCCTCTCTCTCTCTCTTCCGTTCTATTATTCTTCTTTTGCCATCGATTTCCTCTTTCGTATGGTATTTCGATTCCGGAGACTCGAAGAGACGAAGAAGAAGCGAAGGAGGATGAGGAGGAGGAAGAAAAGAAGATGGGAATGTTACTCTCGCTTGGTCCCTACGTGTGTGTTGGCAATTTGTTCTAAGTCATCGTGTCTGGAAGGCTGCGAGATGGCCCATCGAGGTTTCCATCGTACAGGCCAAGTTCATTAGTCTTCGATGGCCGGTGTAATACGGTGATATTTGTTTTCGCTGGGAGATCCAACCGCCGCCGTCGGTGAGCCGCTCGATTCATAGGTAGCCGTGCGCAGCCCTTGAACGTTCGGTTGTTTGATGTTTGGATAGTATTTTCACGGGTATGCTTGCTGCTTGCCACCATCGCCATCACCATCACCATCGTTCGGTGCGTCCGCGGGTCCGCTGCGTATCGGGAAACCAGTTCGAATCCGGACCAGCGGACGTTCAAAAATTTTGTTAGCCCGTTCGACCCGGTCCAAGTCACTTGTTTGAAATTCGATCGTGTTTTCGTCGTGTACACACCGCGCTTCCACGTGGCATCCTGTTCAATTTGTACCTCTGTAGATACAGTGTTCGAACTCGGTGTTCGAATTAATAATTTGTGAACTAAATCGTTTTCGACTTAAGACCCTTAGTAATTTTTTAAAGAGGACACGAAGGTTCATCGATCAATGAAAAAAATGCAATGTTGTTAAAAAATTGATGTGATCTTTATTTTTTCAGTACATGAAAAAATTTTGGATGATCTTTTTATATTCTAATTTATTATCCTGTAATTGTCTACGACAATCGGCAACAAGTACATCGACTAATGAAAAAAATGCAATGTTGCTAAAAAATTTGACTTCATCTTTGTTTTTTTCAGTACATGAAAACCTTTCTGCTAATTTTTTATATTCCAATTTATTATCGTATATTACTGAGCAACTTTTGTTCGAACGTTATTTTATCAGTTTATCGGAAATGCGTGAAACGCGACACGTACTCGGGAGTGCACTCGGCTACCGCAGCGTACGCCACGGAAACGAACGGTTTACGTCTCGGCTGTCTTCTTCGATTCGGGCAAGTTCAGACATTACAAGACTGATTGCTACTTACAGTTCGATGTGTCCAAAAGTAGTATGCAAAATGTCAGAGGGGTACTTCCAGGTACATTTTTCAAAAATCGAATCGACAAACATTTAACAGACATTAATTTCTATGAAATTATTTTAATTCATAATTAAACCCCCCTAAAATTTAATTTCATTAAAATATTCTCCAAAAAATTTTCCTAATTGTTTTCATTACTTATTCTGTTCATTGCATTAATTAAGTTACCATTATCATTCTATTAAATATTTTTATTTCTTAGTATTATTCCTTCTCGATTTTAAAATTCATCCTAAAAATTAAATCCAAATACAATAAAATACTTCTCCCGTTACTTTAATGAAATATTCTATTTGTTAATGAGCTACAACACTATTACGTAAATAATATTGATTTATTTAGGATTAGGCTAACGAAAATATGCTATGTTTAACAGAACATCAAACCAATATAATAACTCAAACATTATCTTTGGTATGAAACTTCTTTTTCATATATTGCATTCAATTTTGTAGCCACCAAGAAGTAACACTGTGAATTATTAAAAATTTGGATAACGTAGATTGGTAAACGTAGTGTTAATGTTTTTTAAGACAATCAAATATATGAAATTACAGTTCCGAATGTTGAGCATTATGGATGTTTGTCGATTTACGGCTGATTTCCAAAATGAGGATCGTCGCGGAGGTTCAAGGCGAACTACCTTTGAACATAACGTGTGCGTAAAGTATTGGGTCTGACAACAGCATATGGGATGAGTCACACAATCGAGACAAGTTATATTTTTCGCTTGCGGGCAGACGGAACGAAAATATTAGAGGAGAAGTTTCTCGGATCTGTTAAATCGAGGTCTTACTTCTTTCGGAACTCTTTTTACGGGTTCATTTTTTACATAAACGCTTCTGTGAATCAGACGTGTTTATCAAGACGAACTTCTGCTAAATTACAAAAGGTTCCTTTCAGTGCATTTGTTTATTTATAATATTTCGTCGTCGTCGTTTGAGTCGTTTATTTATTTTTTACCAATTTCAAAGATTTGTTCTTATTATTCATTATATGAAAATATTGAAGAAACATATTTGTAATGGAGTCACAAAAATAATAACATATATGTATTTCTGTTTAAACGATAGTAAGACTATACTTACTGAAACCTTTTTGTTTTTATTAATTAAACATAATATGATATATTATGATATTATATAATAATATGAAATATATTTATAGTGTGCAATTACCTATAATGATACACAATTTAATTTCTGCATTATAATAATACAGATATAATCTAATAATGTACTAGTAGCTACAGATTAAAAATTTAGATCTATAAGCCCTTTAAAAAACGTGTGAAGAAATGGACAACTATTTTTTGAAATACTCACAAACTTTTTGTTGACACCATATTTCTCAACACAAGGTCATTTCAAGGTTAAAATTATTACATCCTGAGGTACATGTTTCTGAACCTTGTTAGCATCTCAAATATCTTTATTGTTTTTAAATATACGTCAAATGTCGTAAGGACAAAGTTGAATGGTTCAATGGGGCTCGATGTCATACAAATATGTTTTATGTTATTTTTTCTAGAGATATCGAGTTCACCATCATTTTTTAAAAAGGGGCCATCCCTTTTGAAACACCTACAATGATAGTCCCTCTCATTATTATGAATTATAACTATTCAAGGCCATTATTCAAGGTCCCCTTCATTTTTTAAAAAGGAACTCGTTATGAATCCAGTGATTAAAACTATTCAGAGTCATTCAAGATCGCGGACAGAGAAAATGTATAAGATTTAGAAAATATGGTAAATCAAATTCACTATAATAGTATTGTCCTATTTGAAAATTTATACGAACTGGTTACTATATTTTTCTTTTGCTGCTTATTATATGTATATAGAATAGAGTTAAACGTATGATTGAGTAATTAAGTGAATGCCGTAATGCCGTCTCGAGTAGCATAATTCCGTTGTGCTAAGCAATTGATGTTCGCGGCCCTACATATATGTATTAGATATCAATAAAATTTTATTACTTTAGCAAATGCTCTCGTTAACGTAACTGCCCCGTGTTTACGATGTACGGGTTGTTACACTAACTATAAAGTCTTTTCACCCTTGTAATTTCCAGCTACTTCGAGGAACTTGTTACAGTTACAGCGATACTTTCACGATCGATGTACCTTGAAATGTGTATACTTGCGATAGCTATGAAACTTCCTGCTCTTGATAATTTGTCGTGCAAAGACAACGGGCTTCTTCGTTTTAGTCTGGATATGCAGAATAGTTCAATTAATTAATAAACGCGCGTATAACGTGGTAATCACAGCAGTGGATTATACCACTTCTTGAGGGAGTAGACTCCTTTTTCCAGGATTGCAAGGGTGCGGGATTCGCGTTCTCATTTCTCGACAACACAAAGATGGGGTTTTTCAGTAGTCAAAAACGCTAGATAAAAGATCGATCTAGGGCGCTATCGCCCTCAAAAGTCCTATTTTTTCGTTTACGAGGCGTAATTTCCATTATTCGGCAGCGTATTTGCATTATTCGGAAGCATACGGTGGCCGGAATTAATATTCGGACGCTCTAAAAAAGACGATAACTTTTTTGATATTGTACCATACGATTTGAACTTTTTTGCGAAGTTAGAGCAATTAGTTTACTACAGGATGTGAAAAGAAATTTTTTTAAAAATTGCAATAGATCGGAATTGTAGAAAAAATACTAAAAGTTGTAGAAAAAAAATTGTAGAAAAAATACTAAGTTTTAAACTTAAAACGGTAAATTATAATTACACCTATCCGTTTTTATGATTAATGCGCAAAATCGGCTGTCTACTTATAATTCCCGGGTGATCGCAGATTGTGTTGTCCGTGAGACAGTAAAAAGAAACTGGACACGGTCAATCAGGGTACATATTGTTAACATTTAATTGGTTATTTCCTGCAACACGCGCAGACGAGTAGGCTGGTTTGCTCAGATTTTCCGCGGCGAACGGCCCGGCCGTGTTGGAATGCAGTCACTAGCAAATGCCGTTTGTTTTTGCTTGCAGAAACCGTGACGATGCTCGCGAGACAATCGGAGAACAAAACTCTGACCCTCTTCAATCAAGTGTACCGGTCGATGGCGGTTTTGAGCAAGCCGTCGATAAAAGCTCTCTACCAGGCGATGGTCGATTACGTGTCGCCGAGGAACACACCGGACACGTTGGAGCAACCGCTTACGCGGGACATGCTTCAGGAACGGTTCATCGAGTTCTTCACGAGGCTGTTCCCGATCGCGTACCACAACGCCGTGAAGCACGAGCACGAGCAGGACTTCACAGAAAAATTCAAGACCTGCTTGTACGAGACAATGGACGAAATCCAACCGTTTGGCGACATACCAAAGCAGGTCTCGAAGTCAGTCAGCAAAAGCCTAGAGGCGACGCGGGTGCTGGTCCAGGCATTGACTCTCGGCAAAACCGTCCTCGACAGGACCGATAGCGTACTGTTTTCCGGTACCACGCCGCAGCAGGAAGCCTGTTACGGTGCGCTGCTCAGAATGACTTATTGTCCGAGGTGTAAGGGCATCGGTCCCGCTGTCAGGCCCTGCAGCGGATTCTGCACCAATGTCATGAGGTGAGCATCACGTGTCCATTCGATTTTCGGGCCCCATGACAATCACCGATACAGTTCTCACCGACAATAACTTTGCCCGACAACGACTTTAGTCGACGACAGTATTATCCGATATTAACATCATTTGGCAACAACGTTGCATACCGACTACGACAAAATTTTATTTCGGTTTGAAGGAAATTAATAACATTTATATATATATTAGACTCGGTTCAGAATCTTTATCACGAGTCTGACTCGATATTGTAGGACAGTTAGGCGGTAGTACAATTTTTACATAAAATAGTTTGTTCATTCTTTGATTATAAACACTTCATTCGAGATATACTAATATTTAATCGGGAAATGCTTTATGGTGGTACATATATCTTTTGATTCTTATTTACGTGGTACAAGATTTAAAAAGTTTGAGAACCCCTATTGTAGAGGGAGGGCTAAGGAACTAATTTTTGATCAGATATTTTTTTGTTACTTACTTTTTCGTTATTTATTTGAGTACACGCTGTTACAGCGTAAAGTAGACAGTTTTATTAAACAATTATATGATTATCACCAAAAAACAACACCAACATTTTACAAGCTGGGGGACACCCTTTCCGTAAAATCTGCGTGTCTTTCTTGAGAAAGACCTCCAGAAAATCGAGCACAGACTTTTGCAATCATCCAATAAAAAATACTAAATGTTATTCAATGCATAATACTAGAACAGTATCAAATAATTAGTACCGTTAAATTGACAGTCTGAATATGTGATTTATTTGTAATATTTACGTAGACAACTCACGATTATAACGTTGCTAATGTTTCTCTATGAAATCTTTTCTAGTAAAAAAAAAATTTCTTAACAAATTCTTAAACGAAACGTAGAAGTTTAGATAGCATTTCTTTAAAACGAAAGACACCCGCTTATTTTGTGAAATGTCTCGGCTAAATCAGATGAGGCAATGTCTCAAGGTCACCTAATGTGGGAACATGAGCATCAATGATTTTGAGTTACGCTAAAAGTTTCATCTCTGGCCAAATACTGTGTGGTTACGCTGCTCTTTACAGGTCAGAAGGGTCGCGTCATGGTATTCGTCGTCCCTAGGCACTCGTATATTCGACCCGTCCACCCCTTCCATCACCCGCACCGACCCGCCACTAAACTGTCCTGGCGGTATTTCTTCTTCTTTTTTATTAACCCTAGAAGAACCAACTCTCGACACTAAGTAACAATGTATTTAAGTTTATACAAATGTGCAATCAGATATAAAAATTCGGATGTTTCAAGTACAGCTAAAGGCACCTACTTGCATAAATCATTATAATTGTTGATTTTTGGGAAATTAATAAATTATTTATTCATTTATGTAATCGCATAAATGTTCTCTAAAACTCATCACAGTCCATAATTTAGTAAAGGTTCAAATGAATCTTTGTTCCAGTGAAATTAATGGTAAATAAACTATTTAAAATTCGTACGATGGAAATTGTAAACATCCACAAGCGGATTGATCGATCATTTTCCGAATTCCGAATTTCGGAATACAAGACTATTTTTCTGCGGTTAATTTACGTATACGAGCCTGATGAAGCTATTGGAATCGCTCACTTGGCTTCTAAATATATTCCGGGCACGTGGGTGTGAACCAAAATATGTTTCGAGTTCGAACCACCTCGTGTTGTGGATGATTTCACAGCACTCCTTTAGAGTTCCAGAAATCGTTCAGCGTATCATCTTCTCGTAATTCTCTTTTATTAACACGCTTGTGTCGCAGCTGAAGTTACAGTCGTTAAAAAAATATTGTTTAATTCTCGAGAACACACAGACAGATTTACCGTTTTGCTACGTTATCCTGTTTACGTTTTTACGACTGCAAAGTGAACATTTTAACTTCGCATTACTAAGTTTATATATTTACTTTTAAAAATAACATTACAGTTAGGAGCATAACTGATTCCACACATTTTAAATCAGAATAACTTTTTTATGAATGGATCAGACGACTTCAATTTCTCTGTAAGGCTAGAAGAATTAGTTTAGTAAATGACGTCTAAAAAATATGTTGAAAAAATGCATTTGTGAATTGTGAAAAACAATAGTAAAAATTGATTTTTACAACTTTTTTAGCTGGGCCAACAACGAAAATTTAAAAGATGTGTTAAATTTAAAAGATAAATAAAAATATGAATCATATGACTTCTTATGAATAAGTCATACATAATTGAATGTGTTTTTTTTATAAACATATATAGTTATTTAAAAACGAACATCAGAGAAAACAACCTCTGCGGAATACTAACCACTTGCTTCCATTCAAATTATACATAAAAACTTATTTGTCAAAATTAGAAAAGATGTTCTGGGTCGATTACAATAATATACACGAACAAATATTTTGTATAAAAATAGTTTGGACTGAATTGTGATGTTTCCCTCCAAGCCGTGTTTCTTTTCTGTCACGTGATAATATCGGCCTATCTCCGACGAAAATAAATGATTGCTGACACTATGATTAATCAGTGGATACCCCTTGTTTTACAATGTTATATTTATATCCGTTAGGTTATATCGTATTTTGATCGTTTCCTTGCGTTGATTAATGAAAGTTATTTAAATTGATCTCTGACTCGGTCCAGAAATAAACGACGTACATATTTACTAATCAGAACCAATCAAAATCGTTTTGCCAGTTAGCATCAATATTAATATTACTACTGAATTATTTCTCTACCAGCTCAAGTAATGAAATGTTATTAACAGATGAAAAATTAATAATGAACAAATGGTACATACGATGCGAATCAACAAATTAATAAATACAGTTCTTGCGAAAGTAATTAGGTGTACAAATGAATTCGTGGCTCCCACAATGAATCAATTATAACTTGGTATAAAGATTGATTAATTGCTTGTTAGATAGAGTAAATGCATAGGAAGGGCTACAAATTAATTTGTGGTTGTTCCAAATTTTTCATTCCAGTTCTGTTCTGACAAACTGTTTATATTTTTGAAAGGATATGGATCATGGTCATGATCACAGTATCAAGTGAAAATATATGACTTCATAATTCACTGAAATCCACTATTTCGATAAAAAGTTTGGAAACACCTGTGCGGAATCAGGAAAAACTAATTTATGGCTCTGTCAACGATGAAAAGTATAAATTAGTTCTACGCTCGGCGTCAAAGTGGCAGGCTAATGAACTTGAAGGTTGTTTTAAACATCCTACTTCTACAGTTAACACTTTGACACCGCCCCCTCCCCTCCCCCTCCTCTCCGATGAGGGAACTTTACTGAAAAAGTGGGAAATACGTTCTCACTGCTAGGAAATCCTTTTCGACCTATGATAAACTCGGTAATTCCCTTATCGCGTCATCTTTGTAATTTTAACTGGGTGCAGACGTTTACAAGTTCACTTAAAGGCTAAAGTTATTAAAGTTATTACAGACTTCTACGTAATTTTAACCTACCTCTCCTGGTTGGCCACTTTAGAGTAATTATTAATAGCTAACACAGCTTTTTAATTGCAATACTACCATATATTAAATAATCGATCAATTATGGAGGACTTTCGTTTAGAAAGTTACTGCGCTTTTGAATATCTTTTTCATTACTATTTATTAAAACAGAATATTTCATTTGTGGATCTTTATGCACTGTAAAAATAGTCTACATGAATTACAAGAAATCTTTTTTTTTCCTATCACGATGATCGCATGTGGATATGGTCACACATTTTTCGACGAGAACGATTCAATTACTACTTGAGTAGATCCGTTTCAGCAAGTTTTATATAAATGTGCAATTAGATATAAAAATGCTGATGTTTTAAGTATACATAGATGAAGGCATACACTTGCATAAACGTCGATGCATTGTAACTGTTGATTTTTGGAAAATGAATAAATCATTTATTCATTTATGTAATAATCGCATAAATATTCTTTATATCTATTCTATTTCTACGTCATTTTATATGTTTCTTCAAAATCGGAACTTTTAACCTCGGTCTCTCGTATATTCTGTTAGGGCCGTGAAAAGGTTAAAAAGAGATCAAGGGGAATAGGTGGCCTGAAACGGAGAAAATGAGACGCCAGGCTGTAATGGTTTTCAACAATTTTAAGATTATCGTTATTGCAGAGGTTGCCTGACGGAACCGGCGTCGGAACTGGACCTCGCATGGTCCGGCTACGTGGAAACGGTCGAGAGGCTCGTTGTGGCGGTCGACGGCCGTAACGATCCGTCAGGCCTGAATGCCGAGAAGGCTGTCAGACAATTGGACACCCGCATTTCGGATGCCATTATGCACGCGATGGAGAACGGGCCGCAGCTCGAGGAGAAGGTGAGTACCCGCCAAAAGGATTCCAACACACTCGTTATCTCCCTCCCGCCTATATCGGCGTACCTACACGCCGAGCCTTCCTTCCGTCTAGCAGGTAGGCTTGCGTCACTTTTATTTCGCAAGTGGCTTTTTACTCGTTTCTACGCGTGAATTGCTTTATACTAATAGCGGCTTTTATTCCTTGTCGGAATTACTGACTCCCCGGCGAAATTTAATAATCCCTGCTGCTACCCCTGCCATAAAGCGTTCCATCGAACGAACGATACGTCTCTTGTAATTGTTCTCACACGCTGAGCGCGGTGTGCCTATACTTTCGTTGATATACAGGGTTAGGTTGGTGTTCCACTGAACTTCGGCGTCTTAGATTTCTCGCGTATTTTTTATTAGACAGGAGAAACGTCGAATTGTGAAGATAATTGGTTCGAGGAATATCTAGCGATAGGAAAAATATTTTCTCGAAATTCTACGGCCATCGCAGTTTTCTTAAACGGGACTACATACAAGGTAGGGACTGTATATACAGGGTAGTCCTGTTAACCTTCCGTTACTCGTGGCTTCTGCCCGACAAATATAGTCGCACTGTATCTCTCGGATACACATATGTTTAATCAGAAAAACAAAGAAAATTTATAATAAATTTTCGAAAAGATCATTTCAAGGTCATGTTATTATATATATCTAAATGTATTTTTGGATCAGTTACACGATGCAATAAAAAAAATGTAGTTATGTATCAAAAAACACCGATGTCCTTGATAACTCCGAAAGAAATGACCTTCGGAAAAAAATATTCTTGCCAGATATTTGGTCCATTGACACCATGCACATTATGTAGCAAATATTTTTTGCATCGCAATAACCTAAAGAGAGTTTATTTAGGTCGCCTTTATGAGGAGAAGATCCTAGATCTCTAGATCGCTTCGAGTATAAAATATTTGTAATAGTTGAGTAACGGAAGAAACTAGTGAAACAATAACTGACTGAGAAATTATTTTATTGTCAGAAATGTTCAAAATAATGTCCATTAACGTCAACACATGTTTCATTTATCAATTTTATTTTTCCTTAGGATTAAGTTTGCACTTGAATGATCAACTAATCTTTTATTATTCTATTTCTTATAAATTTGGTATTTATTGGAAGCAATCTTTTCGAATGTGGTGACGAAAAGTGAAATTATAACAGCTTACTGTTCTATGAAACACATTGTTGTCATTTCCATTGTGTCTGCAAATTCCTCTTTTATTTTTATTCCGATCTGTTTTCTTTTCAATCCTTTCGGTGCTCTATAATTATTCTGCAACCGCGGTTCTACATATCTGATAATTGTACCAACAATCATGCCGATCGATAGAACATTCGCCTTGTGTATGGATAATGTAGTTTGCATGTCGGTGTAGCAACAAAAATCGACTGGTTCTTAGCATTTTTGCAGTCCAATCAAATTGCTTAATTATAGTAATTTTCTGCGTATGCTTTATTAAACAAGTTGGAAACGATATGGTGATACTTCTTATATGTAATTAGGAGGCTAGAGGGTAATTATATATATAGGTTTATGACGTTATATCTTTTACTTGTAATAATTACTGTATTTCTTGCTGCTTTTACGAAACAATGCTGTTACCGGTAATTGCTTTAAAATTGGAATCAATTTAAATAAAAGTTTGCATACAAAGTCTAAATAAAATCAATCTTTTAATTTTTATAAGGGAACATGTACCAGACTCGGTAGGTTTAGTGTTAATCGACCGGTTTCATTTGGAGATAATTATGTTTGTTTATAGTTACCGTTATGAATCGGACATTTTGTATGCAACTGCATAATAAGTAATCGCGCGAAGTGTTACCCGGCGAATTAGAATGCATTAAAATCGCGTGGTCGCGACAGGGTTTTCCTATATGATGCATAAAAGAGCATGCAGCTTAACAAACTTCCTTGGAATAGACGCGGCTAAATGGGCGGAGGATAAGGCGATGGGCGGTAGACGGGAAAGGGGTGCGCTGATATCCGCTCGGGAAACATACTTCCACCGAGGTATTCCAATTTAATCAAGTGCCGAAAAGCTTCTAATATCGTGGAAATGCTTTCGCCGGTGAGCTTTTGAACGGACAAGATGTGGAAGGTATCGTGCTGGATAAAATATTATTCGAAATAACCAATAGTGTAATTTATTCACAGTCGTTTATCGTTAAAGGCGGAGAATGTAGTTGTTGCAATCAGTATCGTATCCAAAATAGTATTTTATTATGGAGGATACTGAACATGGTGGTGTCTTACTTTGGAAACATTTACCTTTTTTGGACTGGTCCTTGGTTTCAGAAAATAAAGATAAATTAAAGCTATTATGGAACAAAATTTTTATTTTGTTTGGTTGTTTTATTTTGAAAGGTGTTCAAATATTACAGCGAATTGTTGTATTCTTCTCCCAGTTTGATCTAGGTCTGGCAAGGCGCTGTGGCGTACGCTGGTTAGATTGGATACCTATATTGGGAGTAAATAGGATTTGAGCTCTTGTATTGTGTAATAGCGGGAAGGAGGAGTGAAGAACGGAGAGAGGAACGCGGCTTTATGGTCACGCGACTACGTGATGAGTTTCTAAGCGTTAGACACCGATGAAAATGCTAATCTATCGTTAGTCTCGCTCGACGAAGCGTGTAAGTTGTTCGAGTTGCACTATTCTCTGAGCAACCTGGATGACGCTATTCTGTCGGTCGGTCTTACGCAATTTTGCTCCTGTGTCGATGACACTCTTCATTCTGTCTACAGCGCTCGTTCAATCCCGGATTAATAGAAACCAGCGACGTCTATCGGATCATGTAACGCCGATGCTATCACGCTATTTCTCGATCGCATCTTCGTAACTCTTGCAGAAACCGAAATGAGGAAATGTTGGCAGGATATTATACAACAACAAGAAAATACCATTATATATTGCTCCTGATTAAAATTATTCGATCAAACAAATTGTAGGAATGTAGCTGTGAAACGAGTAGATGTATATGTTGGGTATGAGTGAAATGAATTAGAAGTCTATGAATACACATATTAGACCTGGCCACTTCCGAAATTATATTATTTGAAATATTATTTCAAATAGCATGTAATTTTGTTTTGTAATTACTTTCAGGCCTATGATCACTTTTTAAATGACATTATATATATTTGAAATGTCATTTGAAATAACACCACATTTGAAATAGCATTATATTTGGAGTAACATTATATTTGAAATATCATTTAAAATAATATTATATTTGAGATATTATTTCAAATAACATATAATTTTATTTTGTAATTACTTTCAGGCCTGTGATCACTTTTTAAATAACATTATACGTATTTGAAATGTCATTTGAAATAATTGTATTTTAAATATTATTTGAAATAACATTACATTTGAAATATCATTTAAAATAACATTATATTTGTAATATCGTTCGAAGTAACATGTTATTTTATTTTATAATTATTTGAGATGATTATAAAGCTGTTCTAATTCCAATGAGTCTTAAAATATAAAAATGAACATTTCACTGTAATGGAGACAGATATTTTGTTCATAATTCTTAACAAAATTCTCAGTGACTGGCACAAATACAAAACACAAAATCACTATTGCATGAATGGTATTACAACGATATTAAATGATTATTGCTATTAATGGAAAAAAGACAATTCTATATAATAAGTAATCAATTTTGAGAATTTATTTGACGTAGGCATTTACCTACGCAGTCAAGTCTCCCAGAAAATAGAAACAGTAAACGATGGCCAGACACGTCAGACTGTTTCTATGCAATAGCACGCACGTCAAATAAAATTCAAAGTTGATTATCCCAGAAACGGAACCTTCGACGAAACAATTTTATTCTTTCTTTCTAATTTAATGTTTCCTGTAGACTTGCATCCTCTTCCAGGTTATGCCGCCGGTTACATGACTGGCGGCATCCTGTGTTTTTCTAGATAATGAGGCAACCATAGTGAGGACACTTTTAACACTTTCAAATGGGAAATTATGATGGTCTCTAAACGAGTCGTTTGGTACGTGTCTAATGAATAGGAAGCGGATTTTATGTTTTTATAAAAAAGATGAATAGAGGAAATATGAAATTATGAAGTACAGAACTTAATTTAACACTAGGTTTACGGAGCACTAAAACTGACTATTTTACAATACAGTAGAACCTCGATTATCCGAACCCGTGAATGAGAGATCTCGAAAAGGCAATCTTCGATGGCACAACGAAAAATTAAAGACTACTTTAACAAATAAGTTTTGTTAACATTAACTATATATGTATAAAAAATATATTAAAAAAGCCTTTTAAAAACCACGCCTATATTAAAATGCACTAAAAAGGAGAAAATAATTTTTATAGACATTAGTGACTATAAATAAAAGGGTGGAGTGCTAAACTATATTGACGTAATCTTCGTGGGCCCTCCACGCTTTAATTTGTAGTCACTAATGTCTATAAAAATTATTTTCTCCTTTTCAGTGCATTTTAATATAAGCGTGGTTTTTAAAAGGTTTTTTTTATATATATTTCGTATTTTCTACTTTTTAGTCTTTAAATATCTTTTAATCGATTTTAATTACCACTTCAACCAAGATCTTTTGTAAAAGGGAAAATATTGTGTCATGATTAGATAATTTATTATCCCGTTTTAATAGCCTAAATAAATAAATGAAAAATGAGATGAATCTTACATGTGGCCATAATTATGAAAGTGGATTAAGTCATATATTACTTGTTTCGAGATATTGAAAGGAAAATGATATTAATTGTAAGTGAATTCCATATAATGTTGAAATAACAAGCATTGTCTAACGGTTCATTTTTGACAATATCGTAAAAATTACATTGAATTAATTTAGTTTGAAATATTGTGATGTGAAATAACTCACTTTTTTAAAATTTAGTTATAATATGTCCCAGAAAAGAAATTAACAAAATGGTAAAGAATAGTATGTTCCTTAGGATGAACGTTCAGTGAAAGATCGTTTTTAGGAGGGGGAGTTAGCCAGAAGTAGACCTATATCACAAAATTTAATTATCTCCACACTCATGTATACACTAACCTTTGACTATTATTGCGCCAACAAAACATTGTTATTTATAATTGTATATCAAAAGTGGTCGCTAATAACCTCGATGTTAATGCGACCTTTGTAAATAAACAATTTAAAAAAAACTGTTAAAGACAATCTAATAATACAGTTAGCATCTTCTCTCTGTCGAAATCGTCTGTTTCGCGTCGTTTCTCCTCGCCGCGGCGCCGTTCAGCTCGATACGAGTCGTTCAAAGAGCATTGTTACGCCGCCCTTGGTGTCATTCGCCTATCGCGCGCACAATATGCGAACCAACGCTGCAAAGGGAAGTTGGATGATCGTACGCGGTGAAATTTATAGCGTGCATCAGAATTTATAGCGTCTATTCATTTCGCTTCTAGTCGCTGCATCTCGACAAACGTGATTTTTTTCCATTCGGACTTGTGCTTGCATGCATTTCCCCTTTCGACGCGTGAACGTCGATCATCCGGCAAAAACAGCCGCGATGGAGAACGCGGCAACTGATCGACGCATCTAACAACCAATATGCTTTCCTATCGCGAAAACACAGCACGCAGAACTTAAGATAAGATCGGCACAACACTCGCTCGTGTGCTTTTCATGTTGCTCTCGCATCACGGCAGAACCAGTTCCCAGATGTAGTGGCTCACGAAATTATTCGATCGCTCTCATTTGCAACTCTCAACATTTTGGTTATGTACGATTGCTAGATAGCTTTTTAACCCTTTGCACTCGGAGCTGTTTTGAAAAATTGAGCCGTTTATTTTGAAAGTGGCCTAAGTCCATTTAAGTTCAAATTGAGATATTTAAGAGTTTCAGAGTTTCAGTGAAATTAAAAATATACGTATAGGATACCAATGTATCACACTCCTTAAGTGTATCTAAGAGAGTTAAATTTACAACTGCGCCTTTAAATTCTGTTTAAATAACCCGCACGAACCTTTTCCGGTACCTAATATATGATTTTTTCATTTTATCGACTTGGAATTGATATAATATCTCATGAAATACTTAAATGTTTAGTATTTGGTTTGGTACTAACATATTTAATAATGTAAACAATATTTTCAATCACGGTACAGCAATTTTTAATGGTGACCCAGAGTCACCACTCGAGTGCTAAGGGTTAATTAAATGATCTTGATTTCGTGGAACGGTGGATCGGCAATCAACGTGATAAAATGGGGAGCAAAATCGTGGAATTGGACAACGGTACTTTTATTGTTCCGAAGTGCACGTAACTTGTTAAAGCACTTCGGCCGTTTCCTTTGTTGCTTGGAACTTTGCTCTCCCCTCTGAACAGGGGAAGCGATCTTATTTGCCGAAACGATACTATTTGACACTCGCAGGGGTGCAACATAGTACCAAGACTGACCGACCACCTTGTTCCCCGGACTTGGTCCCTTCTTCTCGTCGCCCCGTCCCCTTTCTTCCGGTTCTTGGATTCGGTTGGCTCGCGACGAAATAGGCGCCAGCCCGTGGAACGCAATTAAAACTTTCTCACAGAGCGCCACTACAGGCACAGGCCACAGCGAAAGGACTCGGAAGGGGGACCCTTCCTCGCCAGATATCCCGCGGGTATAATGCGGATTCGATTTACAACAGGATCAATTGTTCCAGTTACGTCCTCGTCGCACCGTGTCACGTCGCAGATCAGGACAGGATTGTGTCTGGCCAATGCATTTTTCATTCCAACCATTAGAGGGGGTAGCTTTCAACGCGTTGATTATCGCGCCAATCACGTTCGCGTGATACGTGATTACCGCATACGCGATCTTCATCTAGACTTAAAAATACATTTTCGCAATGACATATCGAGCGAACTAAATTTAGAATCCGCGGGATGAATGGAGATTAAAAGATTAACTCCCCAGATCGCGTATATTTATGCGTTTATACGCCTCGGGACAAAAAGATAACGCATCTACCATTTTTTAGTTTTCTAGTGAACACTGATAGACAGCGGATTTTATGGGTTTATGACGAAAATGAGTAGGTGTAATTTAAAACAGTAAAAACATTAGAAGAATTTAAAAATAAATTTCCATTTCACTCCAGTTTGTTGCAATTAGCGATGGGCATACAATGCTCTGTCTTGCAAGTTTTCGAACGAATCAATCATCACAGAGTTTCGAATCAATTCGATATTTATTCGAAATCAGAAATTCTTGACTTTATTACTATTACATTTACTAAACTAATTCTTCCAGCCTTACAGAGAAACTGAAGTCGTTTGGTCCATTCAGAAAAAAGTTATTCTGATTTAAAGTGCGTGTGATCAGTTATGCTCCTAGCTGTATATCATTGTGAATCTATCGAATGTTGTTTACAATAATTTCCATAAACATCTGCAGTCCAGTAATCGCTATAACAAATGTTACCTGGTCCGTTTCTGTTTCATTAACTAAATTATTCCGATTTTATGGGATTTTTACGTCTGCTGTTTCTGCAATCAACATGTTAACCGACACACCTGTGCAGTACTTTAGAGTCTGTCACATGCACAAGGTTTGCAACAGTGTTTACCGTGAACATCCAATTACCGATTGTCGATAAATTGTTAATAATTGCACGGGATATCGAAGAATCGCTTGAATAGTAAACTTTATTGCCGCGGAGGGGATAAGAATTTATGTAACCGTGGGTTTTGTTGTTAGTACGCAACTCCGAAATCAGTTTGTTACTGCAACGTTATTATATTAATTAATATAAAAGTGCCTCTAGAATCCAACCGATACTTTTTAGTTAGCGTCAATAATTTGCGTTCTACAACGTGGATAATTGCATTGTAAATTGTCGACCGATATACTCATACAAGAAAGAAAATATTTACATATATACATTATTTAGTTACAAAATGGAGCCATTATAATTGTTGAATATATTGCCATTGTAAATAGCGTTCGTAGAATGATAATAGTTCTGTATAAACTAGTTTCGACAATGATAAAATAACTTCTTATTTATTTTTATTTTAATTACCATTAAAACCAATTTGCAAATAAAACTTCCAAGAGGTACATATTTGGGAGAAGCATTTTTTGTTAGTGAATATGAAGATTGTTTTTTACAAACTTTCTAGAGAGTCTAGCAATAAATATTGTTAATTCAGAAAATATTTTAATTTGAACATCGCACTGTGTTCGTTAACCCTACTAATTTTAATATCTGTCTGCCGAATTGATGATTTTTAACCGGAAGTGGTTGGGTAGTTTCTTTTGTATTAGAGAATAACAAGCTTTGAAGAATTTTTCCGAAAGAAATGAAAATATTTATTAATTTATTAAAATTATATTTGTAATTCTTAACATAATTCTTATTATCGATCGTAAATGTTGAATATCAAACTTGTAGATGTTTTCGGCGCTACCGTTTCGATCAATTACTAAATAACAATTTTGCAAAAACTTTTTTACTTCTTTCCTGTAATTCTTGACGTTTGTTTATAAACGTTGTAGTTCAATATGTACTGTCAAACTTGATTCTGCTTCTTCCCTCGATTCTAAATTGATCCTTTAAATATTACGATCTATATTAGGACGCGCTCGCTTACGTATACCCACAACCCATAATCATAATTATTACCCTACCCAAACACGTAGTTCAACTTACATCCACTTTGCAGGTATCCACTAATACACAGCCGTTGCTACACACAGGATATTTGAGATGTTCTATGCTAAATATTATAACCATGTCCCACAGGTAAATTACCTTACATAATGTAAATACTTTATTAAAAACATCCAACAAGAAAAGCACACATTAATAATTAGACTGTAAATTTTATGATAACAACGAGTAGATCAAATGCAAAATGATAATAACATTCAAAGAATTTCAGATTACTGTTATATAATTTTCAACTGATTTAAATTATTAAGAATATAAATAAATGTTTATCTAGCTTCTCTGCAATTAATGTAGACAATTTTCACACAAAAATCCACAGTCTATTAACCCTCATCCGCCCCTCATTTCAGGGATTGAATCTGTCCTTCGATGTCAAATTGACACAGTGATAAAAAAATCGATAAAATAACAAGGTGAACAGTTATTTTTCGATGTTTTTTTATTCAAATCGATGAGTTAACATTTACATGTTAGGTTTTTCGGTTATGGGTTCCTCATTAAAAGAATAAAAGTCACGAAGTTCCGGACAAACTTACCTACAGTGACTCGGAAAGATATTCGGACGATCTAAAAAAGACGATGACTTTTTTAATATTGTACTGTACGATTTGAACTTTTTTTTTTCGAAACGTATTTTTAAAATTTTCAATATAGGCCCACATAAGAAAGTTGTAAAATGCAACTTTTAGTATTTTTTCTACAATTCCGATCTATTGCAATTTTTAAAAAAATTTCTTTTCACATCCTGTAGCAAACAAATTGATCTAGCTTACCAAAAAAGTTAAAATCGTATCGTACAATATTAAAAAAGTTATCGTCTTTTTTAGAGCGTCCGAATATTAATTCGGGTCACTGTATCTTTACCAATATGATATTTCTTCTTCACTCTTACTCGTAGAATATCCTGTTACCATTTGGCGGGAAAACTCTGGTACGCCTTGTAGCAGGTCGTCCGGAAAGCTCATGCTGTTTCCCGTCTGCACGGTGTCTTTATTATTTTTTTTCTCTGAAAAATTCTCGTTTCCCTATGTAAGCGTGCAGTTCTCCGGAAATTTTTCACTTGTATCCTCTATGCGAGCCAGATGCCACCTTTTCATTTTATTGCAAGATGCACGGACGGAAGAGTATGAGAACGAATGACTCCGACCACAATATTTTCAACGTATGAAAGTAGTTCGATACTTCGTCTTGAAAATTCTACCTTGAAAAATTATGTGATCCGATTAACGAAAAATACGATCATTAAACATTATAACGACGAATTATTCTTCAAATTGTACCTCGCTTTTCTTCTTGGGTTTGTTTACTTATATGTTTTCCATTTTAAGTTAACTGTGTACACTAACATTTTAATTCTGTTTTAATAGCTACTTTATATTCGATTAATAAAAATTCGGAAAGATTTATTTCTGGATAGATTTTTATTAATGTTATTCGACAGCTTGAAAGCTGGATAAGTCTCGAAGACAAAGCACATTGTGATTTTTATAGAATTTCGATATTATAGAAAAGATAATAGTCATAAAATTACAGTTATGGAATAACCAATTGAAAATGCTAACAGTTTCAGTCGACCCCTGGTTTATAATGCACGATTCTTGCACCCACAAGCGTTGCCATGCTGAAAAATGATTATTTCCCGATTCAAAAGTTATTACAGTTTTTACGACGTCGCATCCGTATATTTTGTTTATTTCCCAATTTGTGAACAATATCTATCGGAATCGACAATTCCATTAATCTTGTTTTTACCATTTCAGCACTTCATTTGTTTTGCACCATTTCGTTTTCCGTTACGGGCTCTCAAATAACACCCACTTCTCATCACCATACGAAATTCATTGAAAAAATTGCTCTGTTGTTGTCACGATTTTAAAGAGCAATCTATAATTATTGCAGTGTATTAGTACGTGTTGCTCCAGGTCTGATTTTGTTGCGAATTTTCAGACGGCAATAGATAATCAATTTTAAAATTATTACCCTCGGATACTACATTTTTTATATTTATTTATTTATTATTGCTTTAAACCGATTGGTTTATTTAGCAAGTACAGTATTGTTACATGTAGCTTACATTACATAGGTGTTTCATTGTTTTTATATCCTTGCGGAACATTGTTTGAGAGAATTATAAATTATTTTCAGGGCTTCTATATCAGATTTACATAAGAAGGAACTAATATAAAGAGGAAAACAGTACTTGCCTTTGAGAAGCTTTGTTCTCATTGGATTTTTATTTATTTTGGATCTACAAATGCTATTACCAATGAAAACAGGATTTTATGCAGTACCACTTTCCTAAAATTTGTATACAAAAATTGAAAATTGCATAAACATCCGCAGTATAGTAAAAGAAGTCTCCCAAAAGTTTAATATGCAATTAAAATTCGGCAACTAAGATTTAGGATTTTCGTAATTACACCCAGTACATGTACACTAAAAAGAGTGTTTGTTTTAATGAAGAGTCTGGGTTAGGAGTCTCTCAGAAGTTTGATATACGATTAAAATTCGGTAACTAAGATTTAGGATTTTCGTAATTACACCCAGTACATGTATATTAAAAAGAGTGTTTGTTTTAATGAAGAGTCATTAACTAATGTCTTGTATTAGTTGTAATTACGCTCTGAAAACGAGGTAAATTAGTGTCGCACGTGCAAGAAAGTAGTCGCTAACAAGCCAAGTCTTTCACGCGAACTTAATCCTACTTGGCTCTTTAATTAGCTTAGATAAAGTTTGCTTGGAATTTCAGTAACCCGTAATAGAAAATGTGAAAAATAATAAATATGAAAGTTTAATGGTAGGATTCACAACAATAACCGTTTTCTAGGAAGTGTTTTCTACTTAACATTCTCAAACGTCAAATTAAAGAAATATAATAAACAATATTGACATGTCTATTAACAAAAATTTCTTGAAACTTCGGATTATAATGTTAATAAATAAAGTTGCGAGCATATTAAATATTTTCTTTTTGCGATCATTTACAATTTTTTTATCATTATGATATAATATTTCGAGAAAGGCGTTGAAATACTTACCGCATTTTATCCATTTATGTTGGGATCGAAGAATGCCGAAATAAAAGATTCGCGTGTGCGTCATTCAGATCCTGGTAAGACCCGAAGACTCCAATATGAGTCACCTGTGCGAATATGTTAATACATCGACTGCTCTGCCGGTCATCATGGCCGGCGCCATAAAATGTTTTCGGAAGGTCAAGATAAGCTAAACGAAAAAAATGAGTAGGCGTAATTTAAAAGAGTGAAACCATTAGAAGAATTTAAAACTATTAAGAAAGAAAATAAATTTCCATTTCACTCCGGTTTGTTGCAATTACGATAGGAAATTCCTGTTTTGCATAAAAGATCCGCTGTCTAATCATAAGAGACCCTAGTGTTAAGGGTTCAAATAAACTTATTTATTGAAATCGACATTTCTGGCCGCGCAGATCTAACAATAAGAATAGCAACAGGATCTAACCCCTCAATCCCTATTATTTATTATATAAGCCGTTTATTTTGAAAGTGGCTCCAGAGTGGTCCATTTTCGAAAAAAATCAAGCTAGCAATTTTAATATTTATATTTCTACGTTATCTTTTCATTCTGAAGCAAGTAACTAATATTGAATAATAATAATCAAGTAATAATCAAGAAGTAATCATTGTAATTAATATATTTAAAATCACGAAGATTTCGTAAAAAGGAAATTAACTGGTTAATAGAATGCTACATTTTATTTTGGAAGTGGCCTAAGTCCATTTGTTAGTTGTTTGATGTTAAGGTAGTAGCCTCCAGCAGACGACGCTCGCGCGAGAATGTCATAGAACAGTGGTTCTTAAACTTATGTAGTCCGATGCCCCCCTCTCGAACAACATCTTTTTTGCGGACCACATTCCAACCGTAGGCATTTTACGTCGTTCTGAAGCGAGTTATTTGAATAAAAGGGAAAAGTCCGCGCACCACAGTTTAAGAACCACTGTCGTAGAAATGTCATTCAAGAAAAATAATTTACAGTTTGTCCCCCAAGATTATTATATTGTTATCAAGAAGTGCCGGAACGGTAATAACTTTATTTTAAATGAAATGAAACAAGAGGATTTCATATCAACAGGATTTTTGGAGGATGCAATTTTTAAAAGGGTAAAGAATTCTAACGGAGAAACAATAAATTGGTTATAAATATGCTGGATGCGTTTTTTGAGAAATGAACCATATAAAATTTTGGATTTGAACCATATAAAATGGATGAGAATGCAGAGTTTAAAATACTAAGTATATTACCACGTCGGGGTAGACCAAGAAAATTCGGAAATATTGTATTGACACCACTTTATAATGGACTTACTACGATATATACCACCGGAGCACCATGACTGCTTCAAATCCCTCCCGCATACACAAAATATGAATGAGGAGTAAATTGTTATGTAATTTATATAGTTAGAAGATTTCCTGAATTGCATAAATGGGGTTTTTCAAGTTTTATAATGGAATATAAAATAAATTGAATATTGTTTTTTCAATTTGAAGTATTTTAAATTATATCGAATGGACTTGGGCTGTTTCAAATTTTATAACAAATCTAGTTGTTAATTCTGAAAATGGCTTAAGTCCATTCTTGGTGAGACGACACATATTATTCATTTAATAATTGCTATTATTTTAATAGGAATTGTAAATTTAACTCTCTTAGATACACTTAAGGAGTGTGATACATTAGTATCCTGAAGAAAGAAGTATAGAAAGTAATGTGTCACCGACCGGTGATTATTGTATAATTTTGAAAAATCTATGGTACATGGCCGAACACTTTTTAATGGAACCTTCAATAGCAACAGCAATTTTCATTGTGAACTAACAAGTTACCCTCAATAAAGTCATCTAATAGTTTCATTTAAGATTGCAATGTAAAAGAAAATTTCCTATTAATCCTATTAATAGGCTTCCGGTAGGTAAAGTGTTAACAGCCAACCCTATATATAGCTAAATTTATAAAAATAGAAAATCAGAAATAAAGAATTGCAAAAAAGAAGACAGATTGAAACGAGCGCCCGCATCAAACACGTCGGTCGTTAACTTCTGGTTATCCCTGTGCCCAATTTTGTTAATAAATCCGTTTTTCATCACGTCTGAATGGGCAACGTAGGAGAGTCTGCGATTTTTTTCGGTGCCACGCGTGGTCGCAGAAACGGTGGGGTCGCCGAAAATTCTCAGGCAGGCTGCCCTTGCGTACGGACGTGTACCTGTTCGGCGAACCCACGGGCAGGGAGTCCCATGGGTCCTCTCGAATCCAGTAATAATTCCCGGGGCCGGCAGACCGTGAGCGCATTCTGCTTGCATTACGTGTCTGCATTCCACGTGGCCTTTGGCCCCACCCCGGCGAGGGGCCTCAGGGATCGTTAAGGTAGCACCTTAACGGCCCTTTTACGAAAAGACGCCCAAGGTGGTGTTCTCGCGGGCCGGTGTCTCTCATTATTATTCACCCCGCGTCCTCCAAGCCAGGTTTCTCTCTGTGTTGGTATGCGTATACCTGTCTGCCTGACTGGCTGGCTTGCTCTGACTGGCTGGCTTGCTCTGACTGGCTGACTGGCTGGCTGGCTATGAAGCTGCGAGGCTGCGAACGGTTCGGTCTTCTCGCGGTTTCTGTCGTTATTCAACCTTCTTCGTGCGCGGCAGACGTTCGCTCTTGTGAATTCGCGCGAAAATTCAATCAGCCTGCGGTCATTGGTCCGGGACCGCCGCGCAGCGCGCCGGTTTCCAGGAATTTTTTACGGCGCCGCGCGCGGCTCGTCTCGTTTTTCGAGGACCTATTTTCCGAAGGTCGTCCACCGGGTCTTCTCTTAAGCAAGAGAGAGGTGCTACGAAAGGTTCTGAATGTGTCGACTCGTATTGCCAAAAATTCTAAACGCGTTAAAATTCTAAATTCTACACTCCACTCCTACAGGACCTATTTCGGGGACCTATTTCTTCTCTTAATGAAGAGAGAGGTGCTACGAAAGGTTCTGAATGTGTCGACTCGTTGTCTCGAAAAGGGTTACAATTGTAGAGTTCAAAAATATGTGATTCTATCTAAAAAACTAAGTTGACCTTCTAATCCCACAAGCACCTCCACTTGAAAAAAAGTTATGTAGACCACGTAATAGGCACCTAGAAACCAAACAACTTTTGTTTGAAGCATTTCTTCCTATCTCAAAAAATGTAGAAGTTATTTAGGTGGCTTGTCTTAGGTGACTCACCCTGTATATTAAATATAAAAGCATGTGATGTAATATTTTCCTGTCAGAGGACAACAAGCGTTGTTCGCCGGGAACATCGCGTTTCATCCGGGAGCAATGCATCGAGGTTAATGATGTTAAAATTCAAATAATATATAAAATTCAAATAATATATAAAATTCAAATAATATATAAAATTCAAATAATATATAAAATTCAAATAATATAATATATAAAATTCAAATAATATAATATATAAAATTCAAATAATATATAAAATTCAAATAATATATAAAATTCAAATAATATATAAAATTCAAATAATATATAAAATTTTAACATCATTGAATTCGGCATTCACGACGACAGAAGATGATCTACTGTGTTCTCTACTCTATAAAGAGTAGATCTCGGGTGATTATTATATACTAATAGAGTTCCTCGTAGTGCTCTTATCAGTGGATCAATCGAAGCATAAATGATTGCGTTGCATCCAACTTGTATATATATAATGACATTTCAATTAGACAATTACAGTTTCGCATAACTATCGCATCCGTCTGCGATGAAGGCTTCTGCGAAATTCATTTATTTACAGGAAGTTATTGGTAACTCGGTTTTTCCCAGTATGTAATGATATAAGAACTCAATTGAGTTTATCAAAGGCAATGTTATGACTCGTTGTCTCCTTTGAATTGTGGCTGCTTCAAGATACTCTTATCAATGTATGCGATTCGAGAGACAAAGGGAGACTGAACGAGCTTCAATACTTGAGAGTAGAAGGGCACGCAATTCTTTTCACGTACAGTGGATCCAAAAATTATTTGAACATTAAATTTCTGGTTTTTGAAAAATTGTAGCTATTTAAACTCTCATCATTTCGTAATAGAAGAATAGTACACCAACAAACTTGGACTTATTTTAAAGCTTGAAGCACCTACTTTATCATCCATTAGTTCATCTTTTTGAAAGATGTTTTTCGACATTCAAAATTATGTAAAAACGACCGAAAATTTTTTCGTGCATGAACCTAACACATATTTAAATGTCGGAGTTTTCTGTTTACAACGACTCTTCAAAATTGTATCTCTCCATTATATTTTGTTTTTATGCAATTTAGTGTAACAGGTAATTCCTTACTGCACGTTAACGATGCCTCTGAACTAATAAAACTATTTCAAAAATACATTTATTAGAAGCATCATGATTTTCAAAATGTATTATATACTTTTTTAAATCGTACATGCATAATGGCTTATTATAAAGGTTATAATCTTCTACCTTTTTGTGCAATTATTTCTTTGCTGTCGATTTGCTGTCTAAATAACGAACTTCATTATCGACCGGTAACATACCTCGTGTGTATAAATAAAAGAAAATTGGGGAAGAGACTAAAACATTTGAATACATGTAAATCCAATTAATTTTTTCGGATTACTTCGTATTACTTTCGGAATACGAATTATTATATAATTTCTTCTCTTTTTGCCACTGTTGAACACAATTGAAAAGAAAAGAATCTTTATTTGTATTGTCTACTTGTTTTACAAAGTCTATTATTTTCACTGGGTTCCTTTCTGTGGAGAGGCCTTTAGAAAATTTTTTCTTGGATGTTGAACTTCTTTCAGTAAATATGCTCTGTTATCCCAGAGGATCTTTAGCAAATGAAACAGAACATACAGGAACGCTGAAAAGCGTGGTACGAAAAATGTAGGAAAAATGTTTTTCATTCAAGACCTAGTTTTCGACGATATTTGGAAAGATGAACACGCGCGATATTGGATACGTCTGCTCATAATTTGCAATTCCCAATTTTAAATGCTAATGCTCGCCTGCTCGACAAGTCTCACAAAGAAAAATTCATTTTCCATTCTGTACATATCTCTGCAAAAGATATATGCGCTTGTACCATATCGTACAGACTCGTGTATATGTACGAGGTTTCTATATGTGTAGTTCTTAGTGTTGTACATACGTAATACATACGTAATAATGACTGTTGTAGAATGATTAGTACAGTGTCTAAAATGTAATTTACGTTGCTGTGAACAGAACTGTCACATCTTTCTTTAAGCATGATATTTTATTGTTCTTGATAATTTAGTTGTTTGTTTAAGCTTTTTAACAATTTTCTTAAATGCACGAATCTACAGAAAATGTAGTGGACTTAAACATAAAAATAAATTTAAAGTGTAGAACAATATTTATTTAATTTTTGTGATTTCTTTATGTGACAGCTATGCCTCATTAATAGACTGCGGATGTTTATGCAATTTTTAATGTCCGTGGACCAATTTTTAGAAAGTGGTACCGAATAAAATTCTAATTTCATTGATAATAGTATTTGTAGATCCAAAATAAATGAAAATCGTACTAAATTCTGTTGAATTTAATACTCCAGCATTTTTTGATAATTTTTATAAGCCGTAAATGTCCGCAGTCTACTCATTAATGTTTAAACATAAGTGACAGACAGTAATATATGAAAATAAATTGAACACGTTTATGAGTTGACATAGGGTCTATATGCAAAATAAAATTTGCTACCTGAATTGCAACAAACTAAAGCAAAATAGAAAGTTTATTTTCTAAATACGTTCAAAGAGATATAAGAATATATTTAAATTCCACCAATTTTTTAAATAAATATGAAGTGTTCAAATTAATTCGTGACGATTAGTTAGTTGTATCTTTGTTTCAAATTCAAGTTTGTTACCAGACTTGTTAGCTATTTGTAAAATGGAGTAAATTTGTAGAAAATTATCGGGGTTATTTTCAAGATTTGTATCTATTCTGGTTGTTTGCAAATATTATAATAAAATGGAGAATGTGTTTTCACTACGTACAAAATGTTATCGATTTTATTTTTTAATACAGTAGGACCTCGATTAACCGGATATCGATTATAAAGAGATATGCGTTTAAATATGATTATATTATGAAGGGAAATAAATTTTCTAAAATAACAAATTTTTATTTTGGAATATAATGTACATTTTAATTATGTCCCTTGGGTCTCGATTATCCATCGGGCCTTAATTTATCCGGGCTGTTTGTCTCCCGATCAAGCCGGTTAATCGAGGTCCTATTGTATTTTCTTATGTTGTATTAGGTTTTGAGATTGTTTTTAGGTTTCTTCCATAAAATGCTTGCACCTATTATTATTTCATGATAAATTAAGAATAATATTAAAATAAAGTACGATCGACGCATGATACCGCAGTAATCGGTAAGTTACCCTGTTATTTTTATAACAGGTTTCGTTTTTGGAAAAATTAAGCCTGATGAACTCGCCGAAAACGTGTTCTCTAGAATGAATACGTCGCCGCGTCTGACCATGGCTAGTCGCTGCTACTGACGTTGCTAATCCACTAACGTTCTAATCACCGATATACATGTACAGTTAGGGGCATAACTGATCACACATACTTTAAATCAGAATAACTTTTTTACGAATGGACCAAACGACTTCAATTTCTCTATAAGGCTAGAAGAATTAGTTTAGTAAATGACGTCTAAAAAATAAGTTGAAAAAATGCATTTGCTCGGAATTGTGAAAAACAATAGTAAAAATTGATTTTCACAACTCTTTTAGCTGGGCCAATAACGAAAAGTTAAAACATGTGTTTTGTAAACTCGTATAAATTATTATACATTCTGAAAATTTCATTTTGGTCAATTTCAATTTGGTTAATTGGTTTACGAATTATAAACGACCAAAAGTGGTAAAAAGGCCGAAGATCATGAAAAATTGTAATTTTCATCACTTTTGATCGTTTATAATTCGTAAATCAATTAACCAATTTCAATGAAATTTTCAAAACGTATATAATTTATACGAGTTTACAAAACACATTTTTTAAATTTTCGTTATTGGCCCAGCTAAAGAAGTTGTAAAAATAACTTACATGTTAAATATATTGTTATATTATTTCAATCTATTAAACATATTAATAGAAAAAATTGATTTCTATTTCACTCCAATTTGTTGCAATTCGCAAAGACAATTTTTATTTTGAATAAAGCTGACTAATCACGATATTGCTAGATTACTATTTTAGAATTTACGTCCCACGCGATCCTCTAGCGTGAATACATTGCGTCTTCCAGCCACTTAATTTAACAAAATAATGCTTACGATACCAAAAATAGTTCTAAATTGTAGCTCCAAGTAGCAAGTAACGAAATCGTTTTGAACGACGTAAAAATGCATGCAGAAGGCCATTGATGCAATGGACCATTACGTTTTCTATTGAATAATTTCATTATTAAGCGCCAATGTTGTTGGTATCACCGCGGGAACGTTTGTTTCACCCTCTCTATCGGGAATAAGTGAGGTCAGGTTATGCAAATTAATCAACGCGATGAGTAGGACTCCCAAGTGCTCTTGAGTGGTATTTCGAAGCAATTTAATAAAGTATCATGACATTAATTTTCATGGTCAATGAGTTCATAGCATTATCGGCGAATAGAATGCATCTAGTATACTTCCGTGTCACGTAGGCTCATTTTTCCATTCTGAAACGCAGCGAGTGTTCGCGACGAGTTCCATCTTAGGACATTTTTACTGATCAAATTCTCAGCAGCAAACTATTTTTTCATCTATACTGCGTCGCAACACAATAATTAGCTTTTAAATATAGACAAATAATTACATAACTGTACAAGGTTGTCTCAAAAGTTCCTTCTATATTTGTGCACCTGATGTTGCTAGGCAAAACAGACATATACAATATGATCATCTTTTCGTTAATGTTTAACTAACCGTCCTATTAGCTTGCTTATAAAATGATTTCGATCTGCATTATCTATCTCGACATTTATATTATAGTTCATACTGATAGTTAGATTACATTTTGTATTTTAATCGAAATTGAATAAGTTAAAGATAACACATCGACATGCTTAAATATTTTTTTCAACATTTTAGTCCATTGCGCTATAACATCGAGTCAGACTTGTGACAAAGATTTCGAACAGAATCTATTAAATATGCATGTTATTAATTTCCTTTAAACTTCATCTGATTCTTTGGGTTCATCTACTTCGGAAGATATAGATTTTTGTATTGCCTTTATGAAGAACATGCCAATTGAAATGAGCATGAACATTTTTCAAATTAAAGATGTCAATGTATGATGACTCCTTTATTCAAATCATTATGGGAAGAAATAACATTCAATTTAGTTTCCATTCCTTGCAATCGATGAAGACAATTTTTATCTTGCATAAAGATCCGCAGTCTATTGATAAATAAAATCAATTGCAAAATTTGTCTCCCAACAGACAGACAGACAAGAAAGCGAGCTAATAAAAACATGGTAAAATAGGGTAGAAATTGCTCTTTATTTGAATTCATATATAACACACTGACTCTGATTGAAAATTGGGCTGCTCTTTACTTTACCGGACTCGAAATTTGTGGTTTTCTCCTCTAAATTATTATGTATTCGGTATGTAATCCAGTAGATTTGTACCCGGGGATCCTGCAGATCGAAGTTTCGATCCTGTAGGATCAATGGTTCAGGAGTTATGCTTGCTTAAAGTTGAGCATTTTTCAGTGTTTTTTACAGGTAAGGGCGCCGCCATATTGGTTTGTAGTGACGATCGCGCGCCGCTTACCGAGCATTAATGCTGATAATATAAAAAAGAGGGAAGAATTATGTGCACATACCTAATACTATTGTAGCAGTAACAATTGATACAATAACAGGGGTATGAAAAATGTATTTAAAGAATTACTCGGTCGACATGATGCGGTAAGAAAGGTAGTCGATCTCTGCCATGGCAGAAAGTATACGGCACGGGAAGAAGAAGGAGTCCGGGGTGTTTGAATTACATCCTCGGCGTTTATCTCGGTGTTGGGAGCCGGGCCGATTAATCGATTCCGAAAGCCGGTTATCGTTCTACTGGCCTTTAATCCGCTTTATTTGGTGCTGCTAGCACGAAATTATCTTCGCTTATAACAACAGTTATTCAAGGATCGATTACTCGCTCACGTAGCATACAAAGCATTGTTATGTAGGAACGGCATCGCCTATAGACCTCATTTCCTGTACTCTCGATCGCGCCCAGTGACTTCTATAGCCGCTTTTCTCAAGCGTTCCGGTAATTGGACGGGCAAAAAAGGAGCCATTGTCTCTCTTCATCCACGGTCGCAGCAAAGGAATCATAAGCCCTCATTATTATTCCCAGTGTTCCCTTTCCCCCTCCTCCTCCGGCTTCGCCAACCCCGCCCGCCGTTCCTTCTTGTCTGTTTCTTCGCGTTCTCTTATCTCCATACAATACGGAGGTCCTCCGAGTTAGCTTGGCTCCTTCATCCTCACCCCGTACCTCAAGACTTTTGCTTGTTCTCCTCCTTCAACTGAACGTCTGCTACCCCTCCCAGAAAAGATTCGATCAAAATGCCTGATCTTAATTGCTCAACGAATTACTAATACGCATATTAAACGAGGAGAATAGCATCGTATTTAAAGAATGGTATCTTGTCGGCGCACAGCTGCCCAGAATCGCAAAAGACTGGGCAAAAATCATGTCTCTGGTAGTTATACAATGATTCTCACTAATATTCGGATACTTTTAAAAAGACGATAACTTTTTTAATACTATACGATTAATACTACTTGTACTATACGATTTGAACTCTTTTGGGAAGCTGGAGCAATTAGTTCGCTACAGGATGCGAAACAAAATTTTTTCAAAAACTGCAATTGATCGGAATTGTAGGGAAAATACTAAAAGTTGCATTTTACAACTTTTTTATATGGGCCTATATCGAAAATTTAAAAAATACGTTTTGTAGGTCTGTGTCAATTAAACATATTCTGAAAATTTCGTAAAAATCGGTCGACGCTGCAATCAGCTACAAAGGTTAACTCAATATTTTGCTAATAAAAAACAGAAATTCTACGAGGATGGGATCTTTAAGTTGCCTGAAGAATCGCAAGAGACCATAGAACAAAATGTCATAAAACTTATTCTGAATGGTAAGAAATTGGCTTTCATTTTCTCTTAAGAAAACGAAATGACTTTCCGAACGACCCAATAGTAAGGTAAGCATGTCGACTTCTGATGTATGTGCTGACATCAACAATGAAAACATTTTTTTCAATAAATAATGCTTTGATCGAGTATCTTTTACCGAGAATAATATTATCAGATCCGTCAGACCTGTTGACATTGACAAAACAGGATCATATCAGTCCGAGAAACGCTTCAGATGATTACTGTTCAACACGGTTCAGGTAATTGTCACATGAACAGTTTGTAAATTAAATTGAAAGTGGGTTGACATCTAATTACTGGTGGTATGCTGAACGAATTAACTTGTTCCAGCATATCTGTACATTGAAATGCATTCTATTTAGGAGAAATCCGTTCCAGATTCGCAACGCAAAGCACCGTTTCCACGAAATACGTTACACATAATTATTCAACATGAAAAACATAAATGCAAAAATAATTAATGTTCACATTATTTAATATTTAACCCTTTGCACTCGGTTGTCCCCTCTGAGGCACCACTAAAAATTGCTGTACCATTATTCAAAATATTGTTTACATTATTAAATATATCGGTATCTAATCAATTACTAAACATTTAGGTATTGTATGAGGTATTATACCAATTTCATATCCATAAAATTTCAAAAATCATAGGGAATGGAAATATTCCAGATCGGAAGAAATGTTTAATATTCCAGTTAAAATAGCTCCGAGTGCAAAAGGTTAAAGTGTCTATTCCTAATATAGAACAGATGATTTGAGAAACTTGCAACATACTGGCGACAAAACATGTCAAAATTCATATATTTTCATACGTTAATCGTACTATAATAACTGTGGAAATGTTTAAGTGTCTTAAGCTCACGGTAAAGTCAAAGTACAATTTAATAATTTTTAAAGGAGTCTCATATAAAAATGAATACTATTATATTTAAATTATAGATAATATTAACTATACTATGCCATATTTTATACTATGTTAACTATTCTATAGTTTATATTATAGATAAACATGAATATTATTATATAGAACATTTATAGCATTCATGATTTTTTCTAAATTTAAAATTCTAACCTGTTCAGTAAACCAGTTTAACGTTCTTCATTAACATACGATGCATCCGTTATATTTCTAATTATGGAACAGAATACATACAGGTTGCCACAGTACTCGTGGCGTAAAAGAGTCTAACTATACGTGAAAAATTAACTAGAAGTACAGAATGAATCTTTTTCATTTGGAACTGTCTTTTTGAGCAAATCGATTTTCAAAATTGGTTTCTCGCGACCTTTGGTCAGTTTCTCCTCAAAATCCACAGATTCTTACATCTTTCGATGCGTGTGGTTTTTTTCTGCGTCAACCGATTTCGATGAAATTTTCAGCATGTGTACATCTAAAAAACGTATATTTTAAATATTCGTTACGGGCGCTAATAAAAAAATTATAAATGGTGCCTCTTTTACTTTTTCATGTAATGTGGTAAATCAATTCTTCTAATTAATCAAAAAAAGTCAGGTCGTTTGGTCCGATTATAAAAAAGTTATACTGTTTTAAAGCGCGTTCAAATACTTTCGTGGTTCGCTGTAGGTGTCGGGTTTGGTGAGATTTGAATTCAAATATTCTTCTGGTGGTATTGCGTAAGACTCGTTTAACATGATTTCCATTTCTTCCTGCTCATTAAATGCACGCGCGTCAGAGTTGTTTAAAATTCGATATTCTCGCAACAGGAGGCGTTCACAAAAAATATTGTATCCCACAATTTCGCTTCACTTTTGCATGAAAATTCACCGCTTGCTCGATTCCACCCTTTTCGCCTAATAAGAATCCTAGTCGTATCAACCCGAACTCTCGCGGAACACAGCACACGGGCTCCGCCACAATTGTCAAAAATTTCATAATGGAGAGTGCATTGTTCACGAGAAGCAGATGAAACCGAAAAAATTCAAGAGCCATGACTGTATTGTCGGAAGTATGCAACGGAATAATACTGCAGCGTACATACTGTACGCAGAGAGCGAAACTAGACAAGAAGAAAACGGAATATCTGAGTGGTACGAGTATGCATTAAAAAAAAAAGAAACATAAAACTTTGGCACAACTCCAAGCACGGTCGGAAAAGCAGAGCATAACTATTAAAACTGCGATTTTCCTTATTGTTCACCACTCTTCAACACGTGTTTTCGCAAACATTTTGCAAAACGCCATAACACAATTCCAGTCATTTCCGGCGTGTTATGTTCCGGCCTGAACAAAGAGAAATAGCGATTAAAGCGTTTCGAGCAGAGCTACCAGTGCAGAGTTGGGCATTAATCGATTAAAATCTTAATCAAGATTGATTGATTAATGCGTACTATTAAAAAAGTAATCATTGAAAAATCAGCGATTGATTCAATCGATTGATGAAGTTAATCGTCAATCGTTGATTAAAGGAAGAAATCATCGAAAAATCGTCTTTTTTAGAGCGTCCGAATATCAATTCGGGTCACTGTATAAACATTGTATAAATGCATGTTTACAACCTCAATGACCGTGAAATAAAAAATGTAAATCCCATAATTTTGACGCGTCCTGTAGTTCTAATATTAGCTCAAATATTTCGAATTTGTAGTTCGGGAGTTCTAATAAAAGCTAGCCCGATGTTAGATAAAACGATTACTCATGGGTGCCGGCAGACTGAGCGGTGTACTAATTGTAATACGACACTCGAATTCCTCGATTGAACCGCGGTTCAGTCTGAACGTCGGTATTGTTGTTTGTTTAAAAAAGAAAGCCGACGAGACAAACCCCGTAAGCGCAATTAACGAGCTAGATATCTCGGCGGAGGATCGTTAAGAGATAATGAATTATTTATAAAGTTCCCGCGGCTTCCAAGAATATTTCGATCGAGGAGTTGCGAGGAGACTCGATCACATATCCGAGGGGAATGTCTCTTGATTAGATTCGGTCGAAATGCGCCGGTTCCCACGCAGCATGCGCGTTATTGCTTATCTCTCGTCCGGGAGCGTGACAATTAAAATTCTTCATTATTATTCCATGGTATTCCACGTGGTTCTTGCCACGATTACTTGGCCGCCTCTGAGCCACCACCGCCCCCGTCACAAGTTCGACACAGTCATTACAAAAGGGCATTTCGGTGGTTTCATCCCGCTCTCTGCCACACGACCACGTCGACATTTCACTTCTACGGGAAGTGGAACCAGCCCGCTGAACCGACCAAGAATTCACAGTCGAATTCAATTTGGTGCACCGACGTCATGTCGCCATACGTGCGCGGAAAAGAATATCGGGAGCCGCGAGGGCTTCGCCAGGACACATTCGCTCGTTGTCCTTGTCTCTCGAACACCCGTCTTCTGCATTTTTATCCGTTTAGCATAGACGCGATTTCAATCTATGCTCTACTCTTCATCTTCTTCCACTGCAATGCTCTTTACATTTTATCATTACATCGGGACATTATGGAAATTGTTGTGTACTCTATAATCTTCTATTTTGTCTCATTTGGTACAGTAAACTGAAGAAAATCAATATTTAATATGTCAACGAATGAAAACATAAATATTGCACAAGTTACTGAAGAGCAAACATTCGTTGTTGTTGTGTACTCTATAATCTTCTATTTTGTCTCATTTGGTACAGTAAACTGAAGAAAATGAATATTTAATATGTCAACGAATGAAAACATAAATATTGCACAAGTTACTGAAGAGCAAACATTCGTTGTTGTTGTGTACTCTATAATCTTCTATTTTGTCTCATTTAGTACAATGTAGCGAATTGAATTGCACAAACAATTTGGTCAATATAAAAAGCGTAAACTAACACGAGAAATGCCCATACTATAAAACTTTTTATTTTATTTCTCCAATAAAGTTGAAATCGTTATATTGGAATACCGCATTGCCGCCGATATTACAGATTTTATTAAAAAAGAAATTTGTAAAGCGCACGTGAAAATAATACGGAAGAGGATGTACCTCGTAATTTTGTTGGTCGCGGATGTGTTTTTAAATCTATGTGTCAGTGAATTTCGGTGATTTTGGTCGTTTGCATGGGAACAAGCTGTATTGATAAATTTTCATCTTGAAAACCATCAAATCGAGTCAGTTTTCACGATATGTTACTGGCTTATTAGTTTCTCTTTAATCAATAACTAGACTGCGGATTTTTATGCATTTATGAAGAAATTCGCTGGATGAAATATAAAACAGTGAAAGATTAGAAATATCCAAGAATATTGTTATGATGTTTCCAATGTAAAAAATCTGTTAAGGGAGGAAGATTTTTATTTACCTCCTGCTGCTCAAAATCGTTGCAGAATATTTTTATTTTGCATAAAGATCAGCAGTTTATTAGTAACATAGAATAGAAAGCTTCATCAAGTTCTTAAGGGAAACAAAATTACTGACAAGGTGATGCGACTTTCAAGAACTTAAGAAGGAAACATTTATATTATTAAACATTTTTTGCCTTGATGGTTGGGCGTTTAGACATTTTACCACGTTTTTTTTGAAAAATATGAGCATATTCCTTGAAATTCAACCCACCAAAGAAGCCTTGACTCGAGATACAGTTTTTCAAATTTATCTCCTAATGTACCGGTATAGCCGCACCTCGTTTCAGGTAAGCGAGGACGCGCTCCACTCCCATGGTGGACCATACGTACAAGTCCTATCCCATATTATCCCCAATATGCTCTAAAAGCAATATCGACAGGTATTGTGCCTGTCTCAATGGTCTCATTTATCCCTACATAAGGGTTCCGCTAACCACTATCTACTAACGTCACTTTTTTTTAAAAGAACTTGCACGTAATTATGAAAACGTGTGGGTTGAAATTAAAAATTATAAAGTGTAAATACTTTTACGTTGATAAATTTCCGAACACACGGAACAACAATATTTAAAATAAACAGTGAATAAATGTTTAATTATTGTTCAAATATACCCATTTAAATAAACCTTAGATGTTGAACAAATATTATCGTTGAAAACGATTCAATTACAAATTAATTCTAAATCTAGGTCTATAAATTATCGATATTTCCTATTTTGGTAAAATTAATTTCTTTCTCTCTTAATAAACCAAATCCAAAATTAAATTTAGACATATTTACTAACACTTTATCATTCAAACGCGTCATCAATGGTGTAATAAATAATAGAAAAACTCTACTTCAGAAATAGAACTTGATTACCGTATCTTCTGATGTATTGCAATGTGACTTTGGATGACGCAATTATTTATTAAGAACAAATGCAGAGGGATTGGAAGAGTAGTAAATGTTACCATGAGTGATAAACAGGGAAATTGATAGACAGCTATAATAAAAAAATCTAAATATTTTTACATCTTTCGTTGCTTATCATTTGTTTTTGCATTAACCGATTTCGACGAAATTTTCACCACTTATACAAATCTCCAAAATATAATTTCTAAATTTTCGTGAAACATTCAGGCAAAAAATTATTATTGGTGGGTTTAGTATTATTATTATTTTCTGGTTATTATACTACACACTGGTATTCCACATGTGCGCATCGGTTAACTTCGATATCGATTTGTTTGTTCTATTCACAGAACTCGTTTCAGCCATAAATCTTAATACATATTTTTTATTCTGGGTCAGACGATCGTGTTCATCCAAGATTTTATTCACGCGCGAATAAAATCCCGAAATAAGAAGAGAGAGAAAGAGAGAGAAATTATTTCGCGACGCGTCCAGACACGTTGATTTTTCCGTGATTCGATTGCCCGATTGATTTATTCGACGGGGCAAATGCGGCATGAGTAGAACATTTTTATGCGTTGTTTCATTGGTCTATTCTATTCGGCGCAGTCGAAATCGTTGAAAAATTATTATCCTTTGAGCGAAATCGGACTTTCAATAGTTTCATAATTAAATGGACGTATAGATTCAAATATCTCTGTTCATATTTACTATATAGAATAGAAATACTGATAATCGAATAAAGCTATTAATCGTGTCTGTCATTGGAATAAAAACGTGAAACCGCGCACTTATAAATTTAGTATTGTTGATTACTTATTTTTATATTAACCCTTAAGTGGTATAGTGTTTAGTGAGATTATAAAGTATCATTCTAGTACCATTCTAAAATTATTTCTTTGAGAAACTTTTAAATCTATTATTTAATACTAAATAATCCAGATATTCTAAAGAACTTGAATTTTCGTACAATACAGAAGCGAATGTACAGAAATTTCGTTGCGGTCATGAGGGACCCCAGTTTATTTTATTCTGATATAGAAATATTGTATTTAATTATCCTTAAAATATACGTAAATATTTCAAATAATTGACAAAGAATATTTGATGATGTGTTTTGCACGATTATTGGAAGAATTAAAAATATACATTAAATCTATAAAAAGAAATACAAAACACTTGATAAAAGCAATTATTAGAAATAAAAAATATTGTATGCAGCTATGTCAAAAGAATAATATACGAAAGTCTGTATTTGTGTATGAAGAGAAGAAGTAAAGTGAAGAGAGAGCTTGTGTTTAATAGATTTATGAATTTGCAGTCTAATCATTAATATCTTTGAATATTCGGTTGAACGTAATTGTTGTAACAGCTGATTTTTCATTATTTTTTTATGGGACCTTCACCAACTCATTTCTGGCATTTTCCTGATTAAAATGACACCAAACACGATATAATTTCAACTGTATTCAGTGACTTAATCGACGATGAAAGTTTCGAACGCAACGAAGAACAGAAATTCTCTGAACTGTGCCGGCGACGGCGACTGTCCTCGTCTCTTTCTTTCCCATATGCTGTTCTTCCTTGCGCCCGAAACTTTCATCGTCGATTAAACCACTAAATACAGTTGAAATTATATCGTGTTTGGTGTCATTTTAATCAGAAAAATGTCAGAAATAAGTTGGTGAAAGTTCCATAAAAAAATAATGAAGAATAAAGAAGTTTTGTAATTCGATTAGTAGTGGTTCACACCGATATACCCGAGCCGAGATCAATCATCGCCGCCCTGCAGCGTTGGCCGGCAGTGGGTATTCAGGCTCTAGACAAATTCTGGGTAGAAGGTCGCTGAGAAATATCGCGACTTTACTGTACAGGTGTGGTTAATGTCTGCAAGTGACCAAACATTACCATCGACAATTTTTTGAGATTGTTTTTGAGAATTTCACACTCATTCATACTTACTTCTCTGTTGACATGCAATTAAGTGAAAATAACTCTATACATATAATTTTCTCGTTGACAGCGTTCTTTTCGTGAAACCCTTTTCGTTACTTCTAAATAATGTCTAGCGAGCGTGTGTGTCTAGCAATTAGTACATATCACCAATTCTTTTTTATTTACGAACGATTTTGATGGACGGGCACCAATTCACTTAACGGAGACCGATACCCAAGCTTCGAATTGAGCGTTCGCTGACAACCAGTGCGCGAAATGGTTTTAAATGTCCGCAAACATTTGTATTTCCCGGTGGAGGCTTTGTGAACGTGCCCGAATATTCATAGCTTCCACTAGCAATCGTTCCTCAAGTTTAGTTGCGTCAAAGAGTTTCTCGACAAATTTAGTACCGCTAGTATCGCCGCGCGGGTACCTACACACGTGTTCGAAAAGCCCTCAAACGTGAATGGGGACCTCGAGAACGCGTTCATTTTAATTAATTTTTGCGACTTCGTTACCCCGAGAATTCTGGGACAATCCAATGCTTAATTTGAGAGCTCATCAATTCCGTCTCACGAGTAGTATCATATACCGATATACCCTAATATACCAATATACCCTAATATACCAATATACCTAATATACTAATTTCGTATGGTCCATGCTATTAATTAAATTCTCTTCATTATGTTTTAGAAGAAATATTTCGTAAAGGATTTAATTGTGAATAGCCTGACAACGAAGATGTTTCTAGTACAATTTCGTTAGTTTTGAATTTTGATTTGCTGATTACGTTATACAATGTAATCGATTGCATTTGTATGCTATCGTTGCTCTCCTCATGATAAGACAAATTTTACCAGTTTATAAAAATTGCATGAAATTGTTTGTACATGTTAACTTCTAAATATATAATATAGCCATTATATAACCCCTTGCAGTACCATTTTCTTTACAGTTACAGTGATTAAAACGTCTTTATCCCACTCGTTGCTAACTCCTCAATCAAATTTCGAGATAATTTCATTGGTGACCCCACTTGGACTCCTCTTAGACTCCGCAATTCATGCTCAACAGTGGCGCATTTCGTGTCGAAACACCGGAATTAGAAATCGCGTTGCAGTTCCTTTAATAACGAGAAGGATTTGCGATCAAACGGCTCCTGATCTATGCGAGTCTCAGTAATTATTTTGATCCGTGTCCTCCTTTCGCGTTAATTTCACGAACTCGACTTAATGGGAACGAAATATCTTCAAAGTAATTATAGATCGAGTGACACACTTCGATGTTCAGTTTCAATCGCACGTTCTTAAATCATGGATTAGCTGAACGCGATTCGCCGCTTGAAAATATGTTCTTATATATACGATGCTTGAAATAGATGGACGTTTTCTTCAACACGGAAAGCTCATCTTAAAAGCAGCTCGGAATCCAGTGCGGCTTAAAATTGCAGGTAAAACTGTGCCTTGTTATTCCAAAACTCATTTAGAAGGTGCATATTGAAAATTTATACTTTTTCTAAGAATAGAGTTCTGTTAATTTTTAAATTCTTTCAAATATTTTTCGCAATATGCTGGAATCTTATCCAAACATTTCCAAGGTTTATTCGTGATAAATTAGACTGCGGATCTTTATGCAAAATAAAAAATGTCTCCATCAATTGCAAGACACAGAAGCCATATAAAAGTTTCTTTCTATTTTCAATAATTTTAATAAATCGAGAATAATTGTAATGAATTGTAATAAGTTGTCTTAATGTTTTTACTGTTTTAAATTACATCCACCGATTTTTGTCATAAACGCATAAAATCCGCAGTCTAGTGGTAATATACGACACTAACTCTAAATAATTATACCAGTGACGTAGAAGATTTCCATGCAAATTTTTAATTGTTTAGGTAAAAATGAAATTATTGTATCTTTTCACCGTAAGGAATTGCAGTTTTTCATACTTATTATTAAGTACTCGTATTACTGAACACCATCTGACTAACGTGTCTGTGCATTGCTTACTATTTCTACTTCAGCCATACAGCAGTCTTATATCAAAAACTATTCTTTGATGTGTTCCATGTTAGCTCAGAAAATTAATTTCAAGTGGGTGATCAAGCTACCAGAGCCACAAGATGAAAAATATATTTATTACGCACCTGACGGATAATGTTGTTAAACGTTGATTTGTATTTTAATATTCCATAAAATGCTTTACAAAAATAACCCAGTGTAGCTAGACTTGCATATATGCAGTGGTTGTTTTAATGTAGTCTCCCGAATTTATGCAGGTGGCTCTAATAATTTCATCACCTACATATAATACTATCGTATATACGTATATACACGTATATATACTGTATATAATATAATGTATATAATATTATGTACAGTGGGTGATGAAACTATTAGAGCCACTTGTATAGTACAGCTTAGTACAGAGGTTCTGAAACTTCGTAAATTTTGTACCACAGAAGTAAGAATGCTCCCGATTAAAAATCAATACATTCCAAATGGTATGTGTATAATCAAAGAATAAATAAACTATTTCGTGTAGAAATGGTACCACAAACGCTGGTCTGGTACAATTTATGAATATGTCAATAATAAATATAACGTTTTGAAATTCTTACTTAACGTCCTCATCTTACTAGAACGGTTGTTAGCCAATTACAAATTTGCTCAGAATTAAACAGCGAAGGCAATAAATTGACCGTTGAACTGGCCGTTGAAGTAATAGGCTCAGATCGAGTGGAGAAATCAGCGAGTCAGTAGAATTCTCACTTCAACGTCCATTAATTAATTGAAACTCGATAGTCAAGAGATTATGGCTTGATTTGCATATGCGGATTTACATGGCATCGAGTCAATCGGTTAATTAAACGTGAAACGTAATACGTCTAGCCCCGCATACTCTCGGATAATCGTGAACTGTGTACTGTAATTTAGTTAGCTGATAGATGCACAGATAAACAGCCGATTCCTCTAGGAGATGTTGATTCATTTGCCTATGCGCTTCAATAGACACGCTCGGTGTAACAATATCTTAATTAGGGGTCTATCTTCCAGTGGATATCGAATGTCCGGCGAGTAATTACTTCAGATGCACTGCCAGGTAACCAACCATAGGAAAACGTAGGGGAGACCGGGGCTAGTTGACGAACTTTTAACATATTTAATTTTTACCAATGAGCCATTAGTATTTTGCTGACTTGTTCTGCACCAAAAGTTTGCACATTGACCTGGGTGTACAAATTTAATTTTGAAAATCGCTTTGATTGAATCTAGTTGTAGTTTTAATCAAATTTAGATTAGTGAGAGCAATAAGTCGACAAACCCCGGTTGTGGGGTTAGTTGACATATCTGATGCGGTTGGTTGACTTAACAGTTACTTTTAAGTGTTTAAGAAAAAACAATAGTATTAACAGCACTTAAATTTTTATTTGTTCATACATATCTACTGTAGTGGATCTGATGATGGTTTGTAGGCACAATTAAGCCAAATTAGGCTTACAAATCATCATCCCGGTCACAACTGATGCATTTTTCGTGAGCCCATTTGCTGCAACGTGTGCACTGCACTCAGTTTTCATCACAAACGCTATCAGTGTAAGATTCATTGCAGATCGAGCATTCTGAATCGTCTTCTGATTCTGAAGATAAGGAATCATTCTTGAATGACGTAAATCCTATGCTTAGTCGAGTAGCCCCGTTCGACATTTTTATCATTGTAAGGGCCACACGTGCATAACCTCGATGCACCGGATAAAATAATATACCTCAAATTATAGTCAATGTATCATATTTCCATAAACTAATCATGAAAAAATATCAAGCAGTACTTGATGGACAAAAATTGATAAATAGCCGGAACAAAAATATTTACTATTTACCTAATACAACATAAGAAAATATTAAAAAATAGAAACGATAACATTTTGTACGTATTACTGCGGACGAAAAAGAGCCATGTACTAATTATTGCGTACGGAAACAAACTACATATCTAGGCGTTAATTTAAATAAATCCTGAGTAACTATAATAAATTCATTCTTTGAACAAATATTTTAGTAATATTTATTATCTTTAGTTTGAAGCTGTTTAAAATTAAGAGAAATTTACAGCATTTCACAATTGCATTTACAATGTAAACTCCTTTGCCTTTTTCAATTCTTGTAACCGCGCTCCGATTGGTCTGTGTTTTTCGTTGATAACTCCTTAACAAAATCGCGGAGAACATTTTCGTAGAGAGGAAAAAGTTACTTCAAATGACCCCAAAGAAGTACAACATTTTTGGGTCACCCGGTAGAGATCCGTGTATTTTTATACACGCGAAATAAGGATCTCTAATATGAACTTAACGAGATAAAATCGCTGAACTTTAAGACTTTAAACTGATGAAAACTGTAATTATTTTTGCATTAACCTAATACAATAAATGATTCTTTTTCCGGTGAAAGTACAATACCTAGACGATCCTTATCGTGATATTCAAAGCAGTTAGACGAGAACGGAAACGGATAACCGATTTTATTTCAGACACAAATCGATAGCTGGATTTCTGAGGTGACCGAAATTCTGATCATAAGCGTTCCAAGCGGGTCTAAAGTTTCGATTAGGGATATGTAACCGTAACTCCGGGACAACCGATATTCCTGACCACAATCTCCAATCCAGTCATGACTCCGGTTTAGAAATTTAATATCGTTAATCGAATTCAATTCAAAATTTGAAATTTGAAAACCGTAAGTGGATTACAGCTCTGCTATGATTCGTTAGTGTTACGATAGTGCAGTAAACATGCCGCGTAATCTGATCTCGGCTCGGGTATATCGGTGTGAACCATTACTAATCCAATTACAAAACTTCTTTATTTTTCATTATTTTTTTATGGGACTTTCACCAACTTATTCCTCGCATTTTCTGATTAAAATGATACTAAACACGATATAATCTCAACTGTATTTAGTGGTTTAATTGACGATGAAAGTTTCGGGCGCAAGGAAGGACAGCGCGATCCGTGTTTACATGCTGTCCTTTTCTACGTTCGGCTTCCTTTGTACTTTCGGCGCGGTCGGCGCGGCAGACTCAGTCATAAAAAAATAGTGTCCCTACACGATATTTCTCCGTGCAGAACACAGCCGTTTGCAAAATAACGCGACTTTACTGTAGCTGTAATTCTACGTCTTAGGATCTGTGCACCATGTAATCAAATGTATCCATCTACAAAGTACTCTAAACATTTAATGAGAACACGTCCAGCACGCTGCACTGGAACCACGGTTCTGAATAACGTCTTCAAAACAGATGATTCATGAATTCGCGTTCGTCCGAATTATTGTTCATGTTTTTGCAGTGTGTTCTACGACGGTAAATTTTTTTGTCGAAGGCTTTTGTAACGTAGAGTGTACACGCCGGGGCAATATTTCACGAGGGAACAAGATTTAACGCAATGTAGACAGCATTGAAAGAAAATCCGCGAAAAATGAATGTTCCGCTCAGAAGAATATTCGCCGGGCGCACGGATATATCTATGTAAATCATCCGAGCAAACAATTTATCGACGCCGTGTATAATCCGCACGTCTGGCAAATTGTCCAGGCGCGGTTTTCTTGGTCGTAGTGCGTCGATGAGCTGCGTCGCGACCGTCGCTCCCTTGGCAAATGTCGATGCCGACATGCAAGCTACCGTAAAGGGGAAGCTTCGATTTAGCTCGGCGTTCTTTCTTTTTCTCGCTCGACTTGAGTGGTCAACCTAACGGAACTCGTACGTTACACCTTAAAAAACCGACTCGATTTCGATTTTTCCGCGTGCCGGCGCATGTGTCCATGACGAATTGCTTCCTTATGGCTAGACTCCGGATTCTATGCATTTATAGCATATGCAAATTAGGGAAAGGCGACGAAAAAATCGTTTAATCGTGTCATTACATTCTTTTTACCATAGTTAATCTCTTGTCAGAAGATGCACAGTTTTATGCGATGCCTGGTTCGCGAACTAGTTAGTGGGAACAAGTGTTACGTGGACAACTGTAATCCAATTACGGCGAGGCTGTTGATAAATGGCAAGAAAGGGTGGCTATATGATAATAAATAAATTGGAAATTGGTGTGAAATAATATATTTTCTTGTCGAGTTATTTTTGCACAATTGATTTCTTCGGCTCGTTGATAAACGAGAATTACTGATACAGGTATAATCTTTAGTAGCAGTAGGGTAAACAGAGTTGGGCGAAAATTTTATGTAAATAAAAATTTCGAATAAAGTTTTTTCCAAGTGGGTTTCAAACCCACTTTGTTCGAAATTTTTATTCAGATATAATTTTTGCCCAACTCTGAGGGTAAACCATTTCTGGCCAGTGCCTTGTTTATTCCGATTGTATTAATGTCCTATACTGCGATTTATCTTACATTTGCAGTGATCACAACATCTTTGTCGCTTATAATTTAGCTTTGTCGCTTTACGTTATACGTTTGTCGTTATAATTGTCGCTTACAATTATGTCCGTCTCGGCTTCGTTTAGGAGTTATTAATGAAAAACACGTACCAATCAGAGCGTGACCTAGACGCGTGTTGGCAAAGACGGCCTGGCGCGCCAGTTTTGCAAAGGAAAATGTCGCTTCAAATGACCTCAGGAACCTCCCATCTCTCGGGGAAAGCGAAGGAATTTTGGGACACTCATCCACTCCCCTGTGAAAGTCAATACACTTTTACACAGACTTCGATAGTCTATCGATTCATAATACAAAATGTAGATCTTTCCATTTAAAGAAATTAAAAGTGTTTACATCACAATATGTCGCCCTCTATACCATGCTACTTTTATATATATAATTTTTTCATATTATTACAAATAACCACTCTGTATAATAAACATATGGTGCATTCTATGTATACTTTTCAAATTGTCTTGAGGTTTCACGGCACAGAGTTCGTTAAATTAAAACAAATGCTACATGGACAGATACAGTATTACTTGATATTATTCCTTGATGTACGGATTTATGATGATAACACATGAACACTCCAACAGAAGACTAGAATAGAGTCATATTCAGTAATGGGAGGGCGTTTGATATATTTGAGTGCATTGGATGTTACAACGTGCGGAAGAAAAAGTATAGGGGCGAGAGTAGAGAAGAACTGGACAAGTGATTCTAGTTGGGTACCTCTGTTTCCGCCTGATTAGTGTTGTTATCTGGAGGTCACATCGCATTGTTAGTTGTAGATTGGCACCATCATCATTCTGACAATGAGATGGAGCGTCCTCACGTACAGCGACTCCCATTAATATTCGGACACTCTTAACAGGACAACTTTTTTTAATATTGAACCGACCTCGATGTTTTTGAGAAGTTGACGTGAAAAGAATATTGAACTGGTCGGGATTGCAGAGAAGTACTGAATGTTGCTTTCTACAACATTTTTATGTGCTATTTCTTACAGGGTATATGTACCTTTTTTCTTTTTAATTTCCTACTGTTTATTCATGAAAGTAACAGTTATGAACTATCTCACAATTATATTTCTATACTTGCGAAATGTATTTATAACTAAGGAGTACGCCCTGCTACATGAAAAATTAACAATTATCTTTTTATCAGCCCTCTCCCGAGGTTCATCGATTGTCCAACACACTTGGCTAGTGCCTTCGTTGGGCTTCGCCGAACTTCACGCACTAAATATTTACAAAATTATTATCCTAACTAAGATTAACTATTCACGCTATTTATCCTAATCGCTTGGCTTAACATCTATAACGGTATATTCACTAATTAAATTCATTTATCTTGCCTTAATGTTTTCTAATACCAATATTCTTATCCTAGTTCTCTCTAAATTAATTCTAATATTTTCCTAAATTATTTCTTAAACTCTAAATTTCATAAAACTAGATTCTCCGATCTTTTCCCTATACCTACATTCAAATATAATAAGAATTTCGACTGAGTTCTAAAATTAAAAGTAGAAATTTTTGATAATTAAGGCCCTCTGGTTATAGTTCCATAGAGTTCCTTATCAAAAAGTAGTCCGAAATCATGTATCATGCTTGATCTTTTAAAAATAGGGTATATGTACTTATTACTGCGGGTGTACGTTTTACTGCGGTATTTTTTCCCGATAAGATCGAAATACGTAAAAATAAATATTTTGCCCCGAATAAATTTGTACAATTCAATAAGTGCGCAATCGTTAGTTAGTACATAGCTCTTTTTCGTTTTCAGTAATACGTGTGAAACGCTATCGATTTTATTTTTTAATATTTTCTTATGTTGTTATAAGTTTTGAGGGCCACCATTTTTTCTATTATTTCTATACTTTATTATAAATAAAATACGATCAAAAATGAATCACCGTCTGCACCACGATTTCGGAACCACCCTCTGTAGAGAACAAGATATCGAATTAGTTCAAATTAAATTATTGAAATGAAAAAAGAAGTTTATATTTGTTTATATATAAAAGAGAAGTTGTCAATGCAAAAGGGTATTGCATGAAGTATTATATTATCTCTTGAATATCTATTTTTATGTGGAGTCCAACAAATGCATCGTCAATAATATTGGTGAAACAGAGCTATAGTGTTTGCATAAAAGAAATGTATAGTTAGGTACGGTGTAACATAGGTAACCTGTAGCTCCAACTGATATGTACTTATTATTGTACATTAACTACACATTAGAATAAAGTTATTATTGTAATATTATGTATGTAATACAGGCTGCAGAATAACCTTTTATTGGAGGTTACAACTGTACAATAAAAAAAGAACATAGGTAACCTAACCGTTGTACAGCACTGCATTTAATTAGAAGCGTGCTTATTATAGATTCCAAAATAAACCGTAATCGTAAAATATGCTGCCACGTAGGTTTGAAATAGCGTTGGTTCTGTACACAGTGAAAGTACGTACTACATCTCGTTAATACATGCCAGAGGCGATTCCTTAATTACGAATAAATGAAATGGAAAAATTGAAAACAGGAGGAGAAACACCGATTTTAGTCCCATTAAAACCATAATAACAAGTAGGGAGTTGTACGCGGCTGATTAGTTACTTCGTTAATTACATGACCCTTCGGCTTGCACGTATTTCCAATCTCGTTTTCGTTTAAACATTTTTAAATATCACAGAACTACGCCTAATGTCTAATATAATTAAATCACCTTTTGCAAAACTAATTTTGATTAATTTTTTAAATCTGTACCCCTCCAGGTTTATACATTTTAGGACACCCCGTAGACATATGGAATAAAGTAGATTACGAAACTTCAAAGTTGTGTTCCAAGAGAACGGTTGATTTGGGACGTATAGTTCCTTTCAGAATTTCGTTTTTCGCGATGAGTATTATAGGATGCAATCAAAAAATGTTTGACCTTGAGAAAAGGTTCGATGTGAATTTTGCCGTACATTTTTCAACAAATCTCCACCTGTCCAAGGGTGCAGAATCACGCTATATTGGACACGACATATAATTTTGAAACACAAAGTACTGTCACTTTGAATGTTACATCTGAAGTTTTAATATTCCATATACCGTAAAATATGTGTACAAATTAATACAGGATCTTCCAAGTAAAAAAAACGCAGGGTCTTCCATTAACCCTTTGCACTCCTTTGTCAAGTGACTCGACATCAGAGAAAGAAAAATGTAAATGAAACGGGTTTTTATATGCATTTGGTTCCTTCTCCATTTATTTAATTTCTTATTTTTTAGTTAAAAACAAATATGAGTTCCACAAATATAAATTACAATAAAGTCTGAGAGCTATATTAAATTGTTTAAAATAAGTAGCAGTCAAGGAACTGTCCTTTGAAGTAAATTTCAAATAAAATACTTAAAATAGTAGGGAGTTGTTGGCAATAAAATTGAAAAATAATTCGGAGTGCAAAGAGTTAATGTTATTTTAACCCTTAGCACTCGAATGGTGACTCTGAGGCTCAATTACTAAACATTCAGGTATTGTATGAGGTATTATTCCATATCCATGAAATTTAAAAATCATAGGGAATGGAAATATTCTAGGTCGGCAGAAATGTTTAATTTTCGAGTTAAAATAGCTCCGAGTGCAATGATTTAAATTATTAAAAAAACGCTGTATTTTTCACAATTTACAATTTTTCACAGTTTTACTACGCAAATAAAAACTAGCGCGAAATTTAAAATAGCATGGAAGACCCTTTATTTCCGGTGGACAAAGTTCGTGGGACACAGTGTATCTCGAGGTCTCTTCTTTCAGAAAACAGATCATAGTTTCGTCTCTTTATGAGAAGCTTGATAATCAGCAAGCCTAGTGCATCGTCATGAAACTGTAAGAGCCCGGTGCAATCGAAATCGTCGAACCGGGGCCGTTTCTTTGTCAAAGAACGTTCCGAGTTTATTTCGAAATGGTGCATTGACAAGCAGAGCCGCTAATTGAATGACTCCGCGAAATCTCCAGAGATTCCATAGGGCCGTTGAATTAAGTACTTGAACCGTAACACACGTGTAAGTGGCATGGATAATTTGCTGTAGGTCCGGCGAACGGTGCCGGGGACCCGATCCCGCGGCAAGTAATAAATTCTTCTTCGTCTTCTTTTTTTTTCGACCCTGTGTACGCGCGCGTTCGTCTCGCTGTTTGCCGGTGTGTTGTGTGTATAGCGGGCTTAGCCGCGACTTTCCTGGCTTCGTTCCAGCCTCCTACGCGGTCGATATAATCATCCGGCATCCACGACCCACGAAGAACGACGCGTAGAGGCCGCCGAAAAAAAAGACAGGCCAGACGCGGCGAGGAGCCGCACGAGAAAGAAGAAGTATTGGCACGGTGCCGTCCGAGGAATCAATGACCCATTCCTCCATTGGTATTTTCGGTGCCTACTTCGAATAATTGTGCACAAAGACGACGAATGCGCGACAGATTCGCGCGGTCCACGCGACCTTTTCCGACCCTACCCTGCGGTGCACGACGCGCCACGCTAAAGCTGTGTCCTCGTTGAACCAACGATCAGCAATTGTTTCTTCCTGTTGCTGTCAGGGACAAAAAGATAGGGGTAACCTTTCTAAAATGAACATAATTCACATTAAGGGAGTAGACTCGTTTCCAGGATTAAAAGGGTGGGCTGCTCTTTACTTTACCGGGCACAAAATTTTTGCTTTTCTTCTATAAATTATTATAGAAGATACGCGCCGTGTTTACACTTCGTGGCCCCTGCGGCGTTGCCCCTCAGTGGAATGGATAGGCAAGGGAGAGTGATTGTGAAGACCCTTAGGCATAGAAATCGCGACTTTACTGTATAAAGAAGTACGCGGATTAAAATACGGATATATGTACACGTATATTAGCACATGTGAACACGTGAATACGTGTTTCCTCAACACACGTCCAAAACCATAATCTCTATGAAGTCAACTGTTCTCTTAACACTTTACCTACCGAAAGTCTATTAACAGGATTTTCAATAATTGTGCTGTATCAAAAGATAGCATAGAAATTTTCTTTTACATTACAATCTTAAATGAAAATATCAGATGACGTTATTGAGGGGGCTTGTTAGTTCACAATGGAAATTACTGTTGCTATTGAATGTTCCATTAAAAAGTGTTTAGCCATGAACTATAGATTTTTGAAAATTATGCAATAATGACCGGTCGGTAATGTGTTAAAAAACATATCTAAATTTTCGTAAACTATTTCATTCCACATATCTGTGTCCCGAAATGGTATAAACGTGGAGGGGGTGACTCTGCGTGAGAAAATTTGCCTACTACAAAACATTTGTATTCGTAGAATTTTGTTGGAGCGAATATTTTGGACAATATTGTTACATATTCCACTGGCGTGGAAAATGAATTTTTACCAGTTTTTACTACGAAACTCTACCTATTTAGTAAGATGTGATATCTTTTTGTTTCGGAATGCAGTTCCGGGATAAGTTCTGGTTCTCTTTCGTTAACAGGAAAGAAGCGTGTTTATGTACAATTAACTTGGCAAAACGGATAAAACCCCGAAGAAGACGTCGGCAGGATCAAAGTGTGCTAGAGGTAAGCGTCACGCGGGGTTTAATTTGTTTTCGTCGAGAAATCTTTGCTCGACGAAGTTGGGCAAACTTGACAATTCGAGCAAACAACGCGACACACTTTATAGACGTTTACATGTCCCCGATTTACGGGAGGAGGGTGATGATGGTGAAACTCAAAGTACTCCAGAGATCGATTACGTTAGGTACCGGCTCTCAAGATGAGGAAGTTTGTAACAGGAGGTAGCTTCTCGAACAAGCGAGGTAGGTATTCAAGCATCGTTGAGTTCGCAAATATTCTCCGCAATATGGAGACATTCGATGCAGAATTCGATACCTCTAAACCTTTGCTGTCTCGCAAACCTACATATTTATGGATTGTATATTCCGAAGACAAACTATTGTCCTATGTACATACACTGCACGCATGCTCGGAAACCGCAGAGCATAGTAATTCCCTTACATCGTAACGTTACGGTATTGTGCAGAGAAATGTGTTATTGCAAAATATTTTATTCGGTCTAAGTTTTAACTTTGAACTTTCACGAACACGATGCAGAGATTACAGCATTACGTTGAGTTATACTGTAACAATGTATTAACATATTCGTATATTCTATTGTTTACTGTGTCCAAACTGTTCATGCGGCACCCCCGCAAGAAAAGCAACACAAGTCAAAAAATTGCAATTTTGAGGTTATGAAAAATATGTATGAAGTGCCCCAACATGCACGAAAAGCGTGTCACATTTATCCACCTGAGGGATAAATTGCGAGATAGAAATGTAATACCATATAAGTTTTATAGCATTTTTGAGTTGTGTCACTTTTCTTGCGGGGGTGCGATGTATTGTATAGTATACAAACCTTATTTGATTTAAAGCAGTAAATAATAATAATAATAAGACGGCGATAGTGAGAATGGAAAGAGGGGAGATTGGTAAATGGATTTACTTTACAATAGGATAAAGTTTGGTAATGTGGACCACCTGATTTCAAAAGCTTGTCCGAAGCAGAGGATTTTGTCTTTATTAATGGACTAATTTTATAATTAATAACACAATGTTTCTTACATAGTTAAGTTCTGAAAAATTTAAATATCTGAAATTATAGAAAGCAAACTAGAAGAGGTGAAAATCTGTCAAGAAATTAATAAGACTACATTGTTATTATTAAAAATGAATAATGCTTACTAAATGGATGGTACGAGTAAATAAATATGTTTTATTATTGCAAAAAATAAGTTTTCTGCATCATCGTCATCATCATCATCTATACAGCGTTTTATCCATTTCAATGTAATAACTAGATTGCGGATTTTATGCATTTATGACGAAAATGGATAGATGCAATTTAAAATAATGAAAAGATTAAGAAAGCTCAGAGAGGCACCGGTATACAGTAATTTTTAACTTAATAAGGTTAGGAAAAAGAGAAAGAACTTTTCCGTGGGCTCCTGTTTCTTACAATTGATGTACAATATTTTCATTTTACATAAAGATCCACAATCTAATGATAACTAAGTTTTTATTCTAAACATTCAAACAGGAGAAACATATCTAATAACAAAAAAAAACCGCTCTTTAATTTACTTTCGAGATACAACATTTGTATCGAAAACTAAAAATATTTCTGTTTTAAACACGGATTCTCCAATGATTAAATATTGCTTATGGATAACTAATACACACAATTACCCTTAGAGTCAGGAATTTATTATGCACTAAATGAGAACGGGTTCATATATTTACGTGTGAATAATTGCATAAAAAAGCAATTTATAAATAGAATTATATAGATAAAACTAAGGAGGACGTTGACCTTGACAATACATCTCAGAATCAACTGAAATCAGTGAATTGTTTTATGATAATGCTATCCCTACCGACAATCTATGTTAATAAAAATATTATCAGTCGATACATTTTTCACTGATATGAAAATAACATTCGTATGAGATTTCCTCGATGATACGTGGCGGTGATTTGATCGTAACCCGATTATATCTGATTCTGCTAATCGCGTGATTAATTATTAATTGTTCTACAATAATACGTAAATATTACATCGACTAATAATCAATGCTAACAGCGATTTGGATAATTACGGTGTGTGCAAGAAATGTTTGTCATCTGCACCACGAATCGAATATTAATTACAAATAGAACCTATTCGATGCAATTAACTTTTTCTCGATAATAGCAATGTTTTAAGAGAACAAATGCCGTATAATAATATAATACGTAATATATTGTAGTATAACAGTATAATTAAATATATCCTTTTAAAATACTAAAGATTTAATAAACTTAGGAAGCATCAGAAAAAATTAGAAGAAAAGTGATTTTAGTCAAAATTTATGTATTTCCCCGAATTGTTAAAAATTTCACATATTTTGAATGATGTGTACGTACGGAAACCCATGAATGCGTCGAAATGATGTTGACGTACGTTTATGCATGCTCCGTTTACATTATTCGCACATAAATTAATTTATTACAGCGAGAATTACAATGGACAGGAATAATTTGGTAATATATTGTTAAGTATATTTCCATATATTGAAAATATAACGTAATTTTAGTTCATATTTGCTTACCTTATGTGCTTACTAGCATATTTTTCGTTCGTGAACGTCCACTGTCTATTAATAACATTGCTAGAACGATTCATCGAATTTCCTCTTCGGACAAATTAAAGATTGGAATTAAAAAAGGCTGTAAGTGTCGTGTTTTCAAAAATTGTTTTCTCCGCGAAAAAGGATGTGAGTTCCAACGCCAAAGCAACCTCCTTGTTGTTCCTTTTTCAAGAAAACGACAAGTGGACTTTCATTCTTTCCATTTTTCTGATGTTCTAATATTTCTTTCCTCACTTTGCTATTTTTTAAAGTGTAATTTTTTTAAGTGTCTCTAAAGTAAATTGCATTCTTACAAGTTTTAGATGGATTTTCCACAGAATTTTCATCTTGGCACTTACAGCCTTTTTTAATTTCAGTCTTCGATTGTAAAGTATACTAGACCCATACCAAAAATTTAGAAGTTTCAGTCAACGTGTTAAAGTGCAATGTAAAAGTATCATTTGTAGACTGCGAATCTTTATGCAAAATAAAAATTTCTATTGTAAGAAACAGGAGCCAAATAAAATTATCGTTCATCCTTTCACAATTTCTATAAGATGGAAACAGTGAATTGATATTTTAAAATTCTTTTAATCCTTCTACCGTTTTCAATTCCTACTCATTTCGTTTTCTACTCATTGTTGTCATACCTGCATAAAATCTGGTTAAGCATAAATGTTATTTAAAAATGAGAAGAGCCGATACATTAATTAGATAACTCGAACTGAAAACGTTTCTGTTCAGTTTTATTTCGGAACAAATCGATCAGTATACGGCGAGTCGGTAAAGATCCAGTGGTGGTAAGCCGGGCCGAATACATAAGATCGGCTAATCTCCGAAGATGAGAACTGCTTAATCGAACGGGGGCATGATCGATCGTAAGAACGTCGATAAAGTTTGAATGGGCGGTGATAAATAGTCGGGACCACCTTGCAATCTTTTTAATTGCTGCGGTATGTGGGGGCTGATAATTTCTTGCGGGTAAGAAATTGGCATCGTTCGATAACTCCCGGTGTTACGGGAGTTTCTCGTGGAAACCGGGCTCTCGCGGCTGGAATTCCCGAAAGACACATATTAAGTCTCGGTGAGATGGGAACCCGGGCCTGATGTTGGTCGTTGGCACGCGAAACTCGGGGATGGGGAAGTCAATCGGAGAAAGAAGGAGGAACCGCGTACATGTGTTCGCATGTACAATCGAGGAGAAGGAAGAGAGGCACGCGTGACACCGAGAAGGAGAGAGGTAGTCTTCCTTAAAAAGGGAGCTTGGGCGAACCTGTTATACTCGGAGGAACCTTGCACACATCTAACTATTCCCTTCTCTTCACCCTTCACCTCCTCTCTTCGCCACTCTCTTTCTCTGTTCAGTTTCTCTCCGTCTCTATCAGTCTCCTTTCTTTCTCGTTCTTTTCACCTTTCCGCACTTCTCATCGTTGTCTTTATCGCGCCTACCCCCCTCCTCCGTGCCTCCTCTTTACCTTGCCTCATGAAAGTCTCTCCTGTTCTTTTTTGTCGTTTTATTTCGCCCGCTCGTTTCTTTCCCCCCTATTAGACTCTCTTTTCGTTGTTCTTCTTCCTCTTCTCTCGTTCCGTCTGACCGCACGCTCCATCCTCATCCGTTTCGTTAATCGGTCGACCAGACGGCCGAGATGAACCAGGACGGAATATAGAATAACTGATGGAGAGAGGGTTAAGCGAAAGGTGGGAGAGAACGCCGGGAACGAAAGAGAGATTGTTGTTGCCATGTGACTGGGGACGTATCGACGACGATTTTTCCCGCCTATATCGAACGACTTGCATCCGGACGATTTCTTCTTCTCTCCTCCGCTGCTGTTTCGACTTCGTCCTTGCGCCCCTCCTTGCTTCTCCAGCCTTAACGACGCGTTCTTTAACGTCCTTGTTACGCATTCGTCACGTCCGGCGAATCGCGTTATATTATAGGTACAGAGATATGCGAACGCAACTGTCAGCCGACATGGGATACGCCAGCTAAACCTCTAAACGTATTCCTTCATTGCTTCAAAAGTTCTTTTCGCAGTACGTGTGACTTATAGTTCGACCCTTGACCAGCAGTAAACCTTCGTGAAAATGAACGGATTCGGCGTATTTTATCCATAGTGACTTCCTCGACAATATTTACGTCGACACTATTACCTCAATGTTATATGTTTTATGTTATCTGTCATCAGTTTTCGACATACAGTGGCCCACGAAAGTATTCGAACGCCATTCAAGCCAGAATAACTTTTTAAAAATTGAACCAAATCATTTGACTTTTTCTAAACAATTAGAAGCAGCGATTTATTAAATGACGTGCAAAAGGGATATTCAGAAAATTGCAATTGGTAGTAATTATATGAATAAATAAGAATGGCACTTTTTAAAACTTAATTTTTATTTGGACCCCTAATGAATTTTTTAGACCTATGTTAGTTATACGTATGCTGAAAACTTACAATTTTTTCAAAAACTTTTTGCATTGAGATGGTTGCCTAGTGACTGTAATTGCTGTAACAATTACACGAACAGGGTGATTATATTTTTGTTAATATTTTACTAGTTCCTTCATTTACAGATTCGTCGCATTTAATTTAAATTTAATATTATTATCTCAAAGGAAACTCGTCGATATATTCTAGTATGACTCCTCAGATTTTCAAGTTCCTCTACACTTTTTGTTAAACAAAATAACCTTTGGTACGGTGTCATCGAGTGGATTTATAAGTTATGGTGCTGTCACGCTCTTCCATTCATATTTTTTACAGAAAATTATATTTAACACGTATGATGACCAAAAAAGGTTTTCGTTTCTCGTAAAAGAAGTATAATAAAGACGTTCTACAAGATGCTACGCAAACTTTCCGAGTGGCCTAATATGATTAAGTGACGTAATACTGCCTCAGGAACTGTTATATTAATAATGCTGTTATTAAGCTTTTTACAGTTATTCAAAATTAATTCCACGTTGTAGTATACGGGTACAATTTCATTTCCATTTTGCAGCAAATGTTGGGGAAGAAAACCTACAAATGCAGCTTTCATTCGTTGATTGTGAAAACATGAGCAATATAATACTTAAAAGCTATTCGCTAACGACTGTGCTTCTATATCAAATGGCAACGTAACCGGTTGGCATTTCAGCAGTAATGTATTAGTTATTATTAAAATATGCAGCAGATGTTCAGAAGTAGATACTTTTGTTGGGGAAACCCACAGTAAACTGTATCCTTATTTAAAAGTTCAGCATTTCACGACCCATTTTCCCAAAAACGGGAGTCGCAATTTTAATCAAAAGACTGCGTTTTCCATTGAAAGTATTAAATGAATTGAAAACACGATTCTTCTTCTTACACCCTTTTGATAAAAAATTTAAACTGTAAATAAATTGATAAAAAGCATGAGAAGAAATATGAAAGATTATTTTTCAAAATAATAATTATTCTACAAAATTTATATTTTGAGGATTGATAATGCATTTAAAAAATGTATGTATTTTTTGTTGTTCGATTGTTGTTCACACTGAAGGAAAGTATCTAAAAATTTATTTTTAATGATGCAAGAAATATTTGGTTGTACAATCTAAACAAGGTTGGATAGTAAATATTATGGAGTGAAAATTTGTTTCAATAGACACTCTCTAAATATGACTAATTGACTAGTAATAATTGCAAGACTTTAACACAAACAATAACTTTACTTGAATTAGTCTTGTATCACTCTTGGTAGTAATAAATTTGAGGACTCCTATCATTACTGATAACAAACCAATACGATTTAAAATTGTTTAAATTGTTACGTGTGGTTTTACATTATTACAATTTTTATGAATGTTTCTCGTATCAGTATCATTGCTCGGCAGTAGATTTAAATTGATAACGCAAGTAATTACGTTGGGGAATTAACGTCAATTGTAATATCCACTAATTAACAGTCATTTAGTAGGACAGCGTGAGAGATGGTGGAAATGTATGCGTTTAATAAAACTGTCAATATACCATGACTTCCCATATTTATGGTCTATGCACGCATCGTTAATCGTCCTTAGAAATTAATAATCCTGTAACAATGGGAACAGGGCGGCACTTCAGCGATAGTAAATGCAATTTTGATAAAACAATGAGCATTGCGAATTGGGGATTGTTGGATTATTGGAACAAAAATTGAATTCAGTTATTTGTCCTAAAAATACTAGGATTTGGAGTTAAACAGTTTTGAGGAAAAACTGTAAATAATACAATTAATTGAATTTATAATTTATTTATTAATATAATAAAAGATACATTTCAGAACTTTTGTTTCTTTATAGAAGAATATAATTATATCATAATCCAAAGTGATATTTACAACATTAAACGATACTACCTAGAGTTGTTAAATGGTGACAAATATGAATCATTTAGATTACGATACTTTTATATTAGATAACACTTTTATATTAACCAACACTTTTGTATTAGAAAATTGTTTATGAAATCAAATTTTTATCAAACCATCATCATAATGAAATATAATAATAGAAGCAAACGCTTTTGTATTAGAAAATTGTTTATGAAATCAAATTTTTATCAAACCACAATGAAATATAATAATAGAAGCAAACACTTTTGTATTAGAAAATTGTTTATGAAATCAAATTTTTATCAAACCACAATGAAACATAATAATAGAAGCAAATACTTATATATTAGATTGCTTCTATTGTCATATTTTATTGTGGTTCGATAAAAATTTGATTTCATAAATAGTTTTCAGATTAAGTACAAAACAGGTGACTGATAAAATACACGAGACGATAGAACAACGAATAAAAGAAGAAAAGATAGAAAAAATTAATACACTCTATGCACGTTAACAGCGCAGCATAGTGGCCAATCATACTAAAGAATCAGTCACTCAAGCAATCATACAAATAAACAAATCAATTAATTAATTATACTAAAGAATCAGTCAGTCAACAAATCATACAAATAAACAAATTAATTAATCCATCATACTAATAAGTCAATCAGTCAATCAATCGTACAATATATAAAATTCACAGTACTCAACGCTTTCTATTATATTTTTCTTTTAATAAATAATATTTGTCTTTGCATCGAAAGCTTTCAGATATAAATCACAAAAGATATGGTAGAAGCATTCTCAGCCATAAAATAATCAAGATAGACTATACCGAAACGGTAGAATAGCGTTGCACGCTTATGCTACGTATCCGGAGGAGCAGGTCTTATATCTGTGCTCACTTTGGAGTAGTCTTCCGCGAATCTTGCTTTCCAGAATAGCAGTAAAAAATATTGGGGAGCAAGCTATGGAAAAGTTGCCCTCCGGTCTCTGCCACTTAGAAGGGAAATCTACGATCAGGACGAACGCTTCTTTTATGAAACCCGGAATCTGAGGTGATAGTCCACGACGCGGCCCTTCGGCTTATGGCTGAAGTTGAGAACACCATCCTCTTTTAGTACAAGCAAGCGAACACCTTAAAATATTTAATACTCGGAGCCATTCCTTTTTAGTAATGGTAGGAACGTTAGCAATTAAGGAGGCATCTCTGTGCAACAGCTTTAAATACAGACTACTTTCATTAATTTCTCCCGAGAAAACTGGTCATTAGCAGCATTTATATTTAAAAAAATAAAAGATTGTTTTACTTTGGTACTCTGTATTTCGACCTCTTGTAATCGTCGGACCAGTTTGGATCACAGTCGTGAAAAAACGAAAAGTGAAACACTTCCTTTAAATTAGTTAGTTAGTTGACGCTGAGATTACAGTTGTTTCTATAAACTACTATACAAACAAATGTTGATTGAAATGAATCCTGAAGTTATTTCAAGTAACTTTTTCCTTTGCGAAAATGTTCTCCGGGGCTTCGTTAACGAGTTATTAAGGAAAAACACGGACCAATTAGAGCGCGGCTACAGCAGACGGATTCCAGCTCGGCCAATGCTAACGACACACTCAGCGGGACTTGTCGTCGAACCGGAACCCATCTATCGTAGCCGCGCTATGATTGGTCCGTGTTTCTCCTTAATAACTCCTTAACGAAGCCGCGCAGAAAATTTTCGTAAAGGAAAAAGTTATCTCAAATGACATCAGGAATCACCCTTTTTAACGAAATACAACATTTTTGCGACACTCTGTATACGTCGGATAACCCATTGATTTGGATTTTTAATGTTATTTTCTTGAAACATTATTCTGTGTATATTAGGGGTACCCTATTGTATAGTAATGTGAAATGGTAAACTTTTCGTTTTCCTACCCACAAATATTTCAGAATGTTTATGCTAGGAGAGGTTATGTGTGAAGAATGGAAATGATTATCATTCAGTCCTTATCGATATTGCGTATGGGAGTGAGGACCTTACCGTGGGAATGATGGAAAGCTTCCAGAGAAAGCACAATGTTTTTTCTAAAAAATAGTCGAACCTCAAGCAGAGCAAGAAGAAACAAAAGAGTTCGTTAGAAGAGGAATAGAGATTTACGAACGGAAGACAATGACGACGCTGATTGCTTTTTCTGCGACCATTTCTTCCTTGAATCCGCAGAAGGAATCCGCGGTAGGTGTTTAGTCGGTGACGAAGATGTACACGGTACTTTTGCGAGCGACTTGAATAAATCGTTGCCAGACGTATTCCATGCGTCTGGCATCATACTTATATATAAAAGAAACATTTACTTTAAATATCTTATGCCTCCTCTGTGCCTAAATAACAGTGAGGAGCAAAAGTGAACACACATACGATATTTTAACAAAAATGTATTTTTAGTTAATGTTTGCATATAGAATAAAAAAACAAAATACACAGTATTAAGTACAATATTTCAGCTTCCCAAAAAAATGTAAACAATCATGATATTATTATTATTTTGATAAATACAAATTGTTTTCGTGTAGTCGGTTTTGCATCGCATTAGAATGTTTGTGGCTGAGAAATGTAAACATATTTTTTGTAAACAGTGACCGGTGTTATTCGAGTCCGGGAGTACTCTAGTAGTTGTACTGTTGATGTTCGTGCAGTAACACGCATTAACATATTGTCATGAAGCCATTATCTAAGACTGTGAAAGATAGTATTATTTCTCAATTAGAATCTGGCTTATCAACGAGAAAAGTAGCCGAGAAGTTTGCAGTTAGTCAAGTTGTAGTACATAAAATACGAAAACGATATTGTAATGATATTCCTACATCTTTCGGAGGACGTCCAAAAATATTGTCTTATCAGGACAGGCGACGATTAACAAACTATATAACTTCAGAAGTCACGACGACGGCGTCAATGGCTGCAAAGTTGTTGGAAGGCGATGTTGGAAAGAAAATAATCAAATGGACGGCTCGAAGAGCATTAAAAGAAGCTAATTTTATATCAATGGAGAAGAAGAAGAAACCTGCTCTTTCAAAGAAAGATATTGAAGCTCGTTTGAGTTTTGTCAAAAAATATATAAATTGGTATCAAGAACAATGAAAGATCGTGATTTTTTCAGACGAGTCTAAAATAAATCGAATTTTATGGGATGGACGTTCTTGGTGTTGGAAAAGGAAACGTGAATCCCTTTTGCCGCGTCATGTTAAACAGACAATTAAATTTGGTGGTTCAGTGGGGTTGCCTTACGGCATATGGGGTAGGTCCATTGCATCGAATTGAAAGTACGGTGAACCAGTTCACTTACAAAAACATTTTAGAACAGAATTTATTGGATGTCGTTGACAATATTCCGGTACAAGAATGTGATGTTGTTTTCCAACACGATAACGCCGCAGGGCATTCTGCAAAAAGCGGCTAGAGTCGCAACAATTTCAAACGATGTCGTGGCCTGCTCAAAGGCCAAACTTGAATCCTATCGAGAATGTCTGAGCATATATAAAAATGAAATTAGCGAATAACTACAGTGATCCTCCAACAACAATAAATGATTTGTGGCAGAGAGTGCAGCAACAGTGGTATTCTATTACTCCAGAATACTGCGAAAATACATATAATTTCAAGTATGCCTAGACACATTCAAGCCACTGCCAAGGCCAAAGGCTTCTGGACAAAATATTAAGTGCATAAAAATATGAAATGTTTATTTGAAAATGAATTGTGGTGCAAAACCGATTACACGAAAACAATTTGTATTTATCAAAATAATAATAATATCATGATTGCTTAAATTTTTTTGGGAAGCTGAAATATTGTACTTAATACTGTGTATTTTGTTCTGTTTTTAATCTATATGCAAACATGAAATAAAAATACATTTTTGTAAAAACATCGTATGTGTTCACTTTTGCTCCTCACTGTATGTATATAGAAGGCTTTCGTATGCGTTTGTGCTGACTAGTGCTTATTAACAAGATAAAAAAGTATATACTGCACTCGTACAGCCTACTGCATGTATAAATAAAGTCCGAAGCATTAAAAGACATTCTCCCAAAAGGTTTGAAAGTTCATTTAGTGCAATACGTCGGGGCTCGACACGCGTTAATACATTTATTTTAATGCTTAAATATTGATTACAAACGAGTCAAATTTTATTTCAGTTGAAAAGAGAGGCGTAACATTCATATGTGTTAGACTAATGATACCATGTGAAAAATGAGAGATTTAATAATTGCAGAAACCAGTGGAAAACTTGACAAGTTTCATGCGTCCAGAAATAATCTGATAGTGTTTAGATGGATTTGCACAGAATTCCAATGAAGGTTTTAACGAAACCGTTTGACGTCTGGCTTCAAAGCATCCCGACCACGCTACGCTTCTAAAACGATTGAAATTGCCTCTTATCTGGCCGGTGCAATATTCAACGAAGGCTTTTATCCTATCCTTGAAGTGGTGGAAACGATGGGCATTGTAATTGGGTAACAATGCAAAATATTCGCCGATTCCCATAATGAGAAACGGCCATCGAGGCCAGAGCATTGTAGTTTAGGGAGAAGCAAAGAGAATCATTCTGCTCGTGAAATGGGAGAAGTCATCCACTTACCGAGAAAGAGGTAGACATTCTTTATGGGCCTGAATAATAGATTAACTTTTCAGATCGATTTTTACCTGGACTCTCTTCAAAACTTCGTTCGAAACTTTAAACGCTCCTTTTCTTGAAATTACGTTGTCCAAATTGATGGGCATAATAACCCAAAAACTACTTCACCGACTTGAATTTTGAATGATATCTTTTGTTATCTATCCTTGAAATATTGTACTATTCTGTATATATGTATTAGGTGTACCCATAAGTCATGTGCTTTTTCTTTAGATCGAACAAACATTGGCCCCTTGCAGTGCACGTTATTTATTGAAGTGAAACTTCTTTGCTGAGGGGGCTACAATTTACGAAAATTCCGATCGCATGAGAGGAATAGTTAGGTACATGGTGGGGGAAATAAAATAAAATGAAATAAAATAAAAAACGAAACGAAAGAAACGAAAAGAAACGGAACGGGAAACTGAACGGAACAGGAAACGGAACGGAACGGGAAACGGAACGGAACAGGAAACTGAATGGAACAGGAAATGGAACGGAACGGGAAACGGAACGGAACGGGAAACGGAACGGAACAGGAAACGGAACGGGAAACGGATCGGGAAACGGAACGGAACGAAACAAAATAAAATAATTTCATTTGAGATCATATCTACATCGTTACTATTCTCATTTATTATCTCTTGTTCAATAAAAACATACTAATAATTTATCTCTATCTATACCTAATAAGCAAGAAGTTTCACTTCTGTCGCGCGTGGACTCCACGCACACGATTCTTTTTTTATTGCTAGACTGCGGATCTCGTTATGCATTTATGGCTTCTGAAAATTTTCAAAAAAGGGTGGAATATAAAATTCGACAGAATTTAGTACAATTTTTATTTTGTTGAAATCTGCAAAGGTTACTACCATGGGAAATAACGTTGTATTTTATTTCACTTTCCTAAAATTCGTTTAGAAAAATTGAAAATTGCATAAGCATCCGCAGTATAATTATTACATAACATACATTCTAATAAAATGTACTGGCGTTGAATACGAAATGAATAAATGAAAACAGCGTGAACCAGTTGCATTCAACCAGTATGGCGACGCCCTTACCTGTCAAAAACACTGCAAATTGCTCAACTTTAAGCAACTATAACTCCTGAACACATTGACCCTACAGAATCGGAACTTCCATCTGCAAGTTCTCCAGGTACAAATCTACTGGATCACATACCAAATACATAAGAATTTATAAGAGAAAGGCGAAAAGTCCGGTAAAGTAAAGTCTATCCCATATTTTAAATTTTCATTAAGGGCCCAAATAAAACAGTTTTAAAAAATGTTTTTCTATTTTCGCATGCAACCTTGTAAATTGTAATTTTTCGAAAATCTTTTTTGCAGATCTTTTAGTAAACTAATTGCTTGCAAAATATCAGGTCGTTTGGTACAATTATAAGAAAGTTATACTGTTTTAAAGTGCGTTCCAATACTTTCGTGGTTCACTGTAGCTCTTGTACGAGGGGCACTGTATTTCAGAGACTCAAAAATAACATTTATAGATTTGTGGATTGAAAATATAGTAAAAAATGCAAGGAAAACGTTTGAACTTTTAGAGGCGTGAAAGTTGGGGAAACTCCCCTATGTCGTTAGCTATTTGAAAGATAATTTTATTCGTGGGTCTTTCAATTATTTCCGACAGCGCGGGATCGTGAGAATAAAGTAGGATTAAAATAGGATCGAAGAATGGGGATACAGAGAAAACGCTGCAACGTTAGACCTGTGCACGACCGAGCTCGAGCCACAGGTTTTATTGCGGCACATTTACATTTTGTTACGACACGCGTATAAAGTACGGCATCGGCAGCAGAATTAATTTGGATACACAAAACAGGAGCATTTAGATTAGTTTTACGTATTCCACTTCGTACTATGCCAATATAACCGGAAATGTTCCCCGGCCAGTATAAAAATTCGCGTGCAAAATAAAATTTTTATGGCTCGGAACCCGTGCTTGCTGAAGAGTTACAAATTTCTGCTGCAAAAAATATTGGGACATGCTTTGGTGTACAGAAGCTTTTCACGTCGATAAAATATTTTCCGTTGAATTTGGGTGCATAGCAGGATACTCTTCGTTTTCGAACGGTTTACTACCTTTTTATTTCTGTTTCGGAATGCTCGACGCTCTCAAAATTTCATGAAATATGAAATCGTAATGATTTGAATGAATGTTACTCCAAACATTTTATTACTCAAGACAATTTTATTTTATAACAGATCAGAACAAATGATGTAGACAATATTAACAATTTTATCAAAGGTGTGTATATCTTTCTCATAGAATTTCCTTTCAATAGTAACGTTTTCTAGTGGAGCTCGTAATAATTATTTTTTATGTCTTCTGATAATAATGTATTCGATGGAACGTACCCAACACACGCAAATTCAAAGTGGGAATTATTATAATTTTGAAAATAGAATCGATAATTTAAAAATGCGTTTGAAGTTAACTCGCAAAATATTAAAATCTTTAAATCAATCTAATAATACATAATAGCTTTCAGAAGAACTCAAAATTATAATATTAAATAATTTATAAGTATAGTAATGTACATACAAATGAATATTACAAAACGGATTGACGGCATGGCGATGTCAAATCTATTATTTCAACAAAAAGTAATCAAATAAATAAATAAACAATTTGGCGAAGCTAGAATTTTCTTACAATATTCTTGAAATATTTGGTAACCAAATGTTCAATTTCGACATTTAAATATCTAGATATTTTGATAAATGTACGAAAATTGGTTTTCGTACTATAGCTAAGCTAAATAATTTTGCTTCCAGTCGTTTTATATCATTTGTGCGACTCAGGTTCGCTTCTAGTAGAATCCGTTCGAAAAACCGTTCATCAGAATCGATTTGTCTCCCTATTTGTCCGAGTAATGGACATTTTACTGCACTACGAAAGAAAGGAGTGACTCGCACTGGTCGATTTTCTGAGTCTATGAGAACGAGATTCGGTCGCCAGACTTTTCTCGTAAATTTGTTTCAAAAGTCGATAGTTCTAAAGTTGCAACAATAAAATTAGTAAGACCTTTCTCACGAAAATCAAAAATGTAGAACTTCGTTTTAAATTACGCTTGCTCATTTTTGTTATAAATGCATACAATCCGGAGTCTAATGATAATGATCCGAAACACACGTCAAAAATATGTAAAAACTATTTGGATCAACTTCAATGTAATAATTTATTAAAAATTATGAAATGGCGACCCCATAGACAAATTATGGGATGACCTGGACCTTAACCCCATAGAGAATCTTTGGGGAATACTATCTCGCAAGGGGTACGCAAATGGAAAACAATTTGCTACTGTTGCAGAACTTGAAAGTGTAAGACAAGCGTGGAGTAGTATAGATTTATCAACGTTACAAACCTTAATTAAAAGTATGACTAACCGAGTTTTTCCAAGTTATTTTGAAAAATGGCAGCAATATACAATATTAACATAAAACATGTTGATTTTGTGAAATAAATAAAGTATTATACTAAGTGGAACTATAGAAATTTCGCACAGAACTTCATCAAAAAATACATACTTTTTAATTTTATCACTTGAATGAAAAGACATTCTATTTTGAATCCATTCAGATGTCTTTGTAATCATCTTAACATAACATAAATACTTAGAGCCTATTTATATTTTTATAAATGAACCAAAATTGCCAAGAAATAAGCATGGAACTATGGAAATTTCGGCCACTGTAATAGTATTTGTCGAAAATCTTTTACTGGAGCATCAGTCTGTAGAGCGCCTTCCACGTAATCCGTGAAAATAAAATATACAACGAATATGGGCATATTCTTGGGAATTTCCGAGATCTGGATTCGCGAAATCGTCGCGATCCATGGGAGAGTGTGTCGAGGATCGGCGCGGCAGCGGCGGGGAAATCTGAAAAGAATGCGGTTCACTTGACGACAGAGGAACGTTGGCGAAATGAAGCTCGAAAGGAAGAAGCGGTCGCCTCGACCTCGAGGCCCAGCCGCGAAGTAAAGCAGGAGCGAGTTGAGCCAGACCCCGGAGTGGAAGCATTGTCGGCCCTGCAAAATACCTACAATCGATAGCATGCGAATTCGATCCTCGACTACGGGCGGCGAGTCAAAGCGGCTTGTAGCGGCGAAGGATGCGTGGAATGCAATGGGCGCGCCGCGGGGTGGTGTTCTCTCCTCCACCCCCTCTCTCTCTTTCTCTCTCTCCCTCTTCATGCTTCCTTCACCTTTTCTCCTCTATTGCTTCTTCCTGCGCTTCTTCGGGCTCCTCTTCCCTTCCTCTTTCCTTCGCGCACCAGCGCCTCGCCTTCTTCTTCTTCTCGACTTCGTCCTTCTAAGCATCTCGCTCCCGCCTGAATGTTCTCCTCTGACACGTTAAAAGACTTCCGTGAAATAAATGTTATTCAGTTTATGCCAGTGGAAAACTAAAACCGGCCCAACTGGTAGCCCAACACGACGCGCGACGGCTCGGCCATACGCACAGTGGTCCAGGCAGCCGATCTAGCAGTTCGCTTGGTAAAAAATGTCTTGTCTTATATCGGTATTTAATGCATCCACATTACTTTCTAAATGTTTAGCAATGCCGAAAATGCCGATGTTAATGGAATTCAATGAAAATTGTAATTAGAACGAGCATTTAAAAATTGACATTTTGTGAATATGATTTTCGGTCGAACAAATTCTCTTTTGTGAACCCAGAACCTGTTTAATATTTCGAAAATTGTTTTTTTTAATGGAGAGCATTCTTTTACCTTCGAAATGCTGTACTTAGAATCACAGTTCGTTTTATATTTAATTTATTGAATAAGTAATTCTTAACCCCTTGCCGTACCTTTTCTTTTACAGTTACAGTGATTAGAACGTCTTTATGCATTTTATTGTATCTTTACGTCTTTATGTATTTTTTATGTGGCTAGATTTATTTTTATGCTTAAATATTGATCACAAACGAATCAAATTTTATTTCATCTAAAATGAAACGCGTAACATTCATATTTGTTAGACTTTGTTAAAAACCTGCATCACGAGTCTGGCTCGTCAAAGTACGGCAAGGAGTTAATGGGCTGTCGAAATATATTTTGAGAAATAAACTGAATCTATTATTCCTTACAAGGAACGATCGATTCAATTTCAATTTATTTCTGTTTGTTTATAAAACCGTTGGTTGTTTGCACATCGTATCGTTCAATTTATGGTCCGAATAATCCTCACTTGACGTGTTACATTTAAATCGTGTTTTAGTGTTTTACTTGTGCTTTTCTCGTTATCGAATAAATTCTGTTGATTTAATTTATATAAAGTGCGATCTACGTGCGTGTAAGTTTTTAGTATACTATTTTTATTCGATTTCAATGAATCTTTCATGTCACGTCATATTAAGCGTTAGTCTAACAAAAACGATTGGTTGTATTCCATTTATTGGTCGTAACACTTAAAGTTATTTGGTCATACCTCCATCTTTTTGTGCAATGAAATATTTTTATTATCTTTATCAATTTTCCCAGGTCAGTCGTATTGTGAGAATGCAATATTGTTATAACAATTACTGCCATCGTCAAGTTTTATAACCGCGGTAGTTACAGAATAATAAAATTCAGTCACAATTGCAGCTTCTAACGACCTTTCCTAACGAGTTGCTGTTTCAATATACCTCGGTTGACAATTTCGCGCTTAATTCCATGCGGTTTACACGCGCGACTTGTTAAACTTCGAGTTTTACGAACTGATGAGTGGTTTGTTCCTGAAGTGATAGGGGATCAAATTGATATTTACACTACGATTGAAACTGCATACAGATTGAAGTGTACTAAAAATTTCATTGCTTGAGAAAACAATGCAATGTTGGTCAAGTGTGAGTGCAGTTGGTAGAAATATAATTTTAATCGAGGGCTCTGGAGGCGCATATGTTTGTCACCTGTGAGCATATCGTAAAAAGGCCTGTCCATTTGCTGCAACTGCACTCAGTTTTCACCGCAAACGGTATCAGTGTAAGATTCATTGCAGATCAAGCATTCTGAATCATCTTCTGATTCCGAGGACAAGGAATCTTTCTTGAATGACGTAATTCCTATGCTTAGTCAAATAGCCCCGTTCGACATCTTTATCATTGTAAGGGCCACATGTGCATAACCTCGATGCACCGGATAAAATAAAATACCTCAAATTATAGTCAATGTATCATATTTCCATATCCTAATCGTGAAAAAATATCAAGCAGTACTTAATGTACAAAAATTGATAAATAGGTGAAACAAAAATATTTACTTATCGCCGATGTTTTTAGATTTTTTATTCTATTCTGGTATAACACGCAAGTTTCGGTCACGACAGCACATTACATGGTGAGCTAGTCATTCTTATATTTCAATATCGCGGAAAGCAGCATCATCTACTTTATAGTATTACAATTAGAATGGATTAGTCGATTAACCCCATTAGTCAACTAGCCCCGGTCTTCCCTATTCAAACTCGATTGTTTTGAGAACTAAGCCTCAGACGAAATAATCTGATTCTATATTTATTTTTTATTTTTTCGCGAGGAAACACCCCTTATTTGCTAAACATGTTCTTTGTTCGCACCCCCCATAGGTCAACGTCTATCTCACTGCTGTAACCAGTAAGCAATAGAATTGAGTCGAGTCTACGGGAAAAAGTAGGTGGTAGAAGTTCTTGCGTGCGAGTTACCGTGTCAGTATTTTCCCCCAAAAGGTTCGCGTTATGTCGCGGGACATGTGCCAACTGGTGGACGAGTGTCTCTGACGTCAACTTGGTTAAATTGGCTGAACTTTGAACTCGTGAGTAATCGGCCTGTCGCCATTTCTCGTATTGCGTTCTTTATCCAGCTGTTCGAAGACCAAGTATGGCTGCGCGACAGCCATCGAAAGAACTCCAGAGGCTCGTTACCCAAACGACATGACTTTAGGATGTAGTTCCCTAGACCTCGAGCTTCCCAAAAACCGATGGAACAGCATCGTTGAGACTGTAGGCCTTAGCCCATATAAACCGATAGACACGGTACAGATACTTTTCCTTGAGGAAAAGATAAAGTAATTTGTGACGTCACATTTTTCAAAGATGTATAAGCTACACTCATCGACAGTGCCTACGCTTGGCTTATGGGGGTGAGGGGAGTCAGCAGGTGCGCCATGTACACAGTACACGGAAAGAATGGACAAGATAATTTCAAAGAATTTGGCATTTTATCGTGAAATAATCAATATACAGGGTGTCTCAAAATTCCTTCAACATCCGGAAATGAGAGGTTCCTGAGATCATTTGAAGCGACATTTCCCTTTGCATAAATGGCGTCCGCAGCTTTGTTCAGGAGTTATTAACGAAAAACACGGACCAATCAGAGCGCGGCTACAACGGATTGATTCTGGCTCGGCCAACGGCGTTCGCTGTAGCCGCGCTCTCATTGGTCCGTGTTTTTCGTTAATAACTCCTTAACAATGCCGCGGACGCCATTTTTGCGAAGGAAAATGTCGCTTCAAATGACCTCAGGAACCTTCCATTTTTCCAGGAATAATGCAAATTACGCCAGATTGATCTTTTATCTAGCGCTTTTGACTACTGAAAACATCTCGCACCGTTGCAATCCCGGAAAAACGAGTCTACACCCTTAACTTTAGCCTAGACATTTTCATACTTCTGTAGCGTTTCCGTAGAGTTTCATACTTCTGCTCCGTGCGGCAATCGAATTTGTCCGTCCCGACCAAAGACAATGCGTGCGATAGAAGTAACTAATAGATTCCAATAAATGGTGTAGAGGTCATCAGACGCCAATCGGTCTCGCATTCCTTCGCCTGTTCAACGTATCATCCTTGAGCGGTGATTGTTGCGCAAAGCTGAGTCGCGGATTGCGAAACTGTGAGGACTGCCAGGACTGCGACGACCGAAAAATTAGTCCGAAGATAATGAATGTCATTAGGCATATTGGATAATACAGGGTTCTTGCGACGCACGCGTCACGTGTGTGGGACACCTTAACTGGATCGCTATGCATACCACCGAGACGGGTCTCTGCAAATGGGGATAATCTGTAGTTCCTGCTTAGGCAATGGTTTTGTGTGGGCGGGCGGGCTCGCATTCAAATTCCCCTCGTCCCGTCGCGTCGCGTAGCGTCGCGTCGGAGGGACCGGCCTCGTTTGTACCTGCACAAATCAAATGGGCTTAAACAACGTCACGTTGATAAATGAGAGTTTTCACTATGGCCTCGGCTCGACTGAAACAGACAAATTAATTTCATGCCGGAACCGGAGCGCGCCTTATCGAATTTCGACGCGCGCCCGCTCGCCCGTGCCTCGATGCGAGGCGATGTTACGCAGCGCCGCGCCGCGCGAGCTTCGTTTATCGGTGGACGAGGTTAATGACTTACGAATGGGATCTAGAATGATTTTTCTTTCCCACGGTGATCGATATTTATTGCTACATAGACAAAGCTATCGCGTAGTCGCCCGCTCACGATGGATACCGACGAATATTTGCTTTCATTACCGAGAACTCGCAATTACATTAGTAGGCCCAACCTGGTAGATCGATAACTATGCATAATGGAAATGGTTAATGCTTAATGCTCGACGATAACATTATCCAATGTTACAAATGCAATAAAGTTGCACGGCTACACCGTACCAATCGGTATTGTGATTGCTCGACTACCCTACTGCCACCGCTTGAATGTGGAATTGAAACTACGGATGCTGTTACAACAATGACTACTCGGTGAAAGGATATTTTAGAGGTTGCATTTCGTAATCTTTGTGAGATATTTTTTGTTTCCTTTTTAATAGACTCTGAAATGTAAGAATTCTTTCGTGTGGTAACTAAGGACATTGGCTATCGAAGAAATGAGCCGCTCACTTGCCAAATCGATTAACTCCACAAAAAAAAAAGTGGAGAAATGTGATGAAATAATACACATTGTTTTTCAAAATGCTCTGTAACATAAAAATTGAAATAAACATTGTATAATGCATAAATACAGATGTAGCTTTTATTACCTTGGTGTAATCGTTATTAATATCACAACTTTTCGGTGACTAAGGGAGTTAATCGATTTAATGTTGCAGGCCTTTCATCGATTAGATATTATAGATTGTATAAAAGTGAATTTGCAAAATTCAACACAGTGTATGTTTATCAACATCTACATATGTATAGAAAATATTAATATGGTTCTTCTCCGTTTGTACAGTTCTTCTAATGTTATAAAAAAATAACCGAAAATTTTCTACGTAACATTCATTGAATATCACCCGTTTTTATAAAATCAGCAGACCTCATGACACATGTGAACAGTGATAGACACACAATGAAAGTATGGTTGTTTCGACACAGGCTTTTTTAAAAACGAAATGATTGTAAGAAATTTTGATGCAGACAGCTACAGCAGCTGTCTGTTTCTGCATTGAATTCCATGTTATTGTTTCCCCGTATTTCTGTTTGACGTTGCAGGGTGATTGATTACTAGAATTCGCGTCGATCGAAAGTTTGTATACGGTAATTGAATTAGTCCCATCACCGGATTTCACCTGCTATCTTCGTATTGAACGTAGACCCGCTAATGGATTTCCTCATATCCACATAGCCAATAATGTGCTTGCGAATGAACATCTTTGTGATCCGAAAAGACATTTTACCATTCGACTTTGTCCTTCAGACATTTGACCATGTCTGATCAGATATCTTTCAAAACAACAAAGATATTTGAGGTGCCAACGTTAGGTGACTCACCCTGTATATTGATTATTGTTACTACAATCTGTTGTCAATATGTTAATCCGTTCCATGACTGCTCAATAATATTGACAATATTATATTGACCGTTTTTGCGTACGATAATGTCGAGAACCTGACGATATTAAATCTTGAAATGTTGATCGTCCGAAGATATCTTGACGACATTGTCAATATATACTTAAGTCTTAATAAGATACCAATAATTTATCGATAATCAATGGTCTCGTCTCTACACTGAAATACCTGACGGGCTGGTAATTGCCGTACAACCTGAAACAACGCTAATTGTTATCCTGTTATTCGATCGATGGAAAAGGCGGCGTCGTATTCGACATTCCGCAGACTGCATTGCAAGGGTAGATAATCAAGCGTACAATCACACCGTGCTTCATGATTTCGTATTCCATTTCCTCCTCTGTCTGGTTCCATGTCGAAGCAACCGGGCTAATGGAAGTCTGTCATGAAATAAACTTGTCCCTACTTATAATACACGCAGCGGCACCTTCCCCGTCGTGCTCACAGGGAAGAAGGTATTGTGTATTAACATTGTTCAGCCCCGGGAACGTGTGCAACGCGCGACCTTAATAAACGCCCGGTATGCCATGATGGGAATCCTTCAAATTCCAGCTTTAATCCAGTTAACGTAAGGAATTCGCGAGAGTAAACAGTTCGTGCGAGTCTTGCTCGTGTTTTTCTGTAGTAATACTTTGTCCTTTGGGGGATACGACTGAAAGTTCGCCGGTGTCGGTGGCTATGCCCTTATCTATCGTAAAAGTGTGGAAAAATTACGCCTTTCCTACGTTATTTCCTTTTTCTTTCTTTCTTTGTTTCTTCACGCAACGGGGAAGAATGGTAATCAGCAGGGTCCGCGAATTTTATGGGTTTGTACTTTATGTACAGAGTGTTCAAAAATTATATGCGGCGACCATTATTATAGCGAGATTCTGCATTTTCTGGTTAAAAAGTAGGACCACAAAATTGACTGATTCTTTTTCCAAGGTCAAACAATTTTCTTATTGCATCCCATAGTAACGGAGACCGGGGCTAAAAGTTCTCGAGATAAGTTGTTCCGATCATTATTTATAAAAACGGAGAAGAACGCGCGATTCGTTTTCAGTTATTTTTGTTGTATATGTATACAGTAAGGAGCATAACTAACCACACATACTTTAAATCAGAATAACTGTTTTATGAACTTCATTCGAAGGCTAGAAGAATTAGTTTAGTGAATGACGTCTAATAAATATGTTGAAAAAATGCATTTGCTCGGAATTGTGAAAAACAATAGTAAAAATTGATTGTTATAACCTTTTTAGCTGGGCCAACAGCAAAAATTTAGAAGATGTGTTTTGTAAACTCGTATAAATTATATACGTTCTGAAAATTTCATGAAAATTGGTTAATTCGTTTACGAATTATAAACGATCAAAAGTGGTAAAAATTGCAATTTTTCATGTTTTTCGGCCTACTGCTATTTACTTAACTGCCATAACTTAAAATAACTGCTGTATTTTGAAAACTTCTTTTGTTTATAACCTTTTAACAAAAAACGAGCGGCGGCTAAAACCTTCTGAAGGTCACTCAGGAGCTCCCCTAAACGTAATATTTACCAACTTTTGTACTTGAATTGCAACAAACTAGAGTGATATTGAAATTTATTTTCTTTCTTAATATGTTCAATAGGTTGGACCAATGGATGTACAATGTAAATTTATCGTAGAACAATTGATCTACCTCAAGATACAAATTGCTAATCGATTACGATTAGACAATAGATTAGACGACAACAATGCTCACCTTGAATATGTGAGATGTGATTTGAACTACTGCTGAATAACTTAATGTAGTGGCGAATAGTTTAAAAAAGGAATCAGGTCTTTTTAACGAGACATCTGTGAATTTAGAGTATGATTACTGCATACATTTCAACCTGAAGAGGGCATCATAAATATAATTGTGTTCATTGGTCCATTCATAAAAATCTTATTCTGGCGTAAAGTGTGCGCCACATTTTTGAGACACCCTGTACGGTATCAGGTTCGACAGTAATTTTCAACTGAAATTTTTGAAACTGTGCTCGTTTGTAAATTTGCATGGGTACCATCGACCCGCATGTACCGGAACGTGAAAACAATATGTAAATGTTGACATTGAATTGGGCGACTCATATACTTTATTAGATTGGTAAAGAGAGTTCTCGTTGGTCCGTTTTTTATTCACTTTCCTCTCCGAAAATTGGACATACATATTCAGTTACTAGTCCGTAATACAGATATGAAACGGCCCTTGAAGCAGCAACATTATGGCGTCCAAATATAATAATTGAAAAATACTCTAACTTATTTAGTAATTCAATTATTTCTTTACAGATAACAATTAATTATCTCAGAGGTTCCTTTTACGTGATATTAGAAATTGAAAATTGGTGGTTCAATTTCTTAAAAACGATTCGTTATAAAATGATAAATATAAAACACAAATTATAATTTCCAAAAGAAGAAAAACTTCACGGTAAATGAATTAAATCATTGCAGGTTATATTTACTCTCTTTTTCCTTAGAAAAAAAATGAAAACTTTACAAAGTGGCGCAACACAAGTAACTTAATACACACTAATTTAAGCTGGAAGTGTCAAAGTTATACTCGTTTCTCGGATACCTACTAGAAAATTGAATTAAAAAGAACGAGAATACAATAACTGGTACTTGAAAGTTACAGGCAGAGTTAATTAATGCAACTTCGGAACTTCTTCGCTTTAACGAACGTTTCAAGTCGCAACTGTCTACGTACCCACTTTAGTATGTATTATGTTATATTTTACATACAAAATATATTCTACAATTATCATTACAAATTTTCTTTCATATAACTTCAAATGAAGTGTTTTTACTATTTTTCATTGGAAATAATATTTCATTTTTATCTTTGTCAATCAGTTTTCTGACTTCATGGAAATAAAGCGTTTTGGTTTAAACAGAAAAGACTTTATAGTATATGTTATATATATTTTACATAAAGCTATTCTAAAATTATCCATACTTTTCTTTCATATAACTCCAAATGGAGTATTTTTACTATTTTTCGTTTGAAACAATATTCCATGTTTAGTTCCATCAATCAGTTTTTTTATTCTAAAATTACAAAAAACAAGTTAAAAGGATTGCAATTAAAATTTCAACAAATTGATCGAAGTAACCTCCAAAAACTTGTGGAAAGCATCCCACGACGATTAGAAGCAGTAATTAAAGCAAGAGGTTACAATACCAAATACTAATTGCTTATATTCTAAATATTTATAAATGTCCACTTAATTTTGACCACCAAAAATTGCATACAATTTTGATTAATGGTAATATATTCTATTATATTAATTGCTATTATTGATATTGTTTATTTCATTAAAGTATACTTTGTTAACTTAAATGTTCCATACAATTCTGGTTTATTCAAATTATGTTTTGAATTGCATTGATCTTTTGTTGATCATTAAACCTGTCCACTTAATTTTGTCCACGACTGTATGTCCCACGAGGTGAACAGAACTCTTTTTAAAGCCTATTTCGAGACGGACTATTAGTTTATCGAGGCGGTCTCCCGTCAGTGCCTTCGAGTAGTTGATTTTGGACAGACAGGAGTTCACAAAGGATCTGTATTCATGTAAATGCATATGTATGTAGGTATGTATATGCGGCGAGGAACGGCCTGGCCGGCCGTCTGGCGTTTGCACGGCGTATTATAGAGGACAGTGAAGATTCCCATAGATATGGTATTTTATATTCCTCTCCATGTCTCGATCCGTCTGGACATAAGCGAACTTGTCTGTAGATCGTGTGTAGATAGTTGTAGATAGATAGTTGTTTGAAACGGTATTGTCTCGTCGATAGGGTAAGATGTGTTATTCATCAGCAGTTAAACGCAGACCTTGCACTTTCTTCAGAAGTTTTTTTGAATGACTGCCATAGCGGTATCATTCCTTTGAATGTCAACTTCCACTTATTGACAGAAGAAATTCAAATGCGATTCTCCGATGATATTTATTTAAGTTTACTGACCTTAACCTGCTCGATGGAACACACGTCTGTGCTGTTCGTATTTTACCACGGGACCACGATTAACGCTGTATTTACGGAACATTTTTATTAAAACTTCTTCACCGATGATATTTATAGAAAATAGAAGATTCATCGTTTTTGTATTAATCGAGGCTTTGATATGGAATTTTAAAAATACAGGGTGTTATACTGTTTCCTGCAAACAATGTAACGGTGTCCAATTTCTTTTATCTGCATTATTTTTTTAGAAATGAAGGCGACCTTCAATTTTTTAAATGGAATGCCGTGTACTTTATAACATACGAAAGCGCGTGTCAAAACGATTTCATACAAGGTCACAGATAGAGGGAACATTTTGAATATTTCGTACGTGATATTTCGTGAAGATATCGTTTACGATACACCAGAAATATAAACGACTTCAAAAGTAAAATAACGCAAGCATGTGCATTAATATGTTGGACAACACTAGCAGGTGCTACCAAAAATGTAATTAGTAGACTGCGGATCTTTATGCACTTATAGCAAAATTGAGTAGATGAAATTGAAAATTGTAAGAAAAGAATGCTCTTCATTTCAAAACAACAATTTTTTAGAAATATTAAGTAGGGTTCACAAAAGAAAATTAGTAATTTTTTTGATAGAAAATCATATTCACAAAATGTGAATTTTTAAATGCTGGTTCTAATTATAATTTTTATTAAATTTGATATGAGACAAGTCATTTTTTACCAAATAGACTGCTAGATCGGACGTCCGGACCACTGTGCATCGCTTAGAGAGAGATTTTCAAATTTTATTTCATTTAATAAATTACTTTATAGAATTTTGTAGAGGGCTGGGCTGGCAGTCAAAGTGTTAATGGTGTTGCACACTTTTCAAAACACTGCTTTTATGGAGTTTTCGCGAGAACGAAGTGCTTTTAATGTTCACACATCGCAGTGCGATTATTTTACATAGAACGTCACTTGGAGTGACTTGTTCAATGTTAATCGGCTTGATCAGAAGACACACGGTTCGGATGAAGCGACACTCGCCGGATAATCGATAACTGTACAGAAAAACTAAAAATGTAATTTATATACAGAACAGGTATTCCATCCGACAGGAAATGCATTCTTCCTTACGATACTGTATGTACTCGTGCGGTGGCGGGAGAATTTATATTACATAGGTGCATCGCTACCTACTGGTTTCATACGACAATATATTTTTCTACAATGTGAAATGATGGAAAATACATAATATAAAAAAATTTAACTTAAATGCATTGTAATTATCAAGTAGACAGGAAATTTTTATTTTCATGATTTTTTCGAAAATTTCTTCATTTTCTAAAGTAAATTCATAAATGTTTCAATATTGTACATACATTAACGATTTTTTGAGTGCACTGTATCAAATATTGAGAGGCGAAGATCAAGTTCGATGCACGTTTTACGTGAAAAACATTTTCATTTGTGGCTTTTCGAACGCTCTTGATTTATTCTGAATTCACGCACTTTGTTTACAAAAAAAAACCATGAAACCAGTTCGTACAAACCTTACTGATTGAAACCCTACTGTAATTCATTCGAGCAATTATTTGTGAGATTAGAATACATTTCATTTTGTATACATTTACATTTGGAATGATAACTTCCAAATATGATTAAAATGTACTACTGCATACATTATTTGTAACATAAAGCTTTTTCAAAGCCATGTTTCTGAAAAACTGTGCGTGTAGGGGAAAAATTAAGGTCAGATTCGGAATCAGCGCAAAAAACTCTATAAGATCCACCCAACAATAATTTGGGAACATAAAAAAAGTTGAAATTTGTTGGACAGTGTTATTTGCTAGCTAACAGTGTGTACAATGTTTATAATATTGCACAACCAACATTTAACTTGTCAGTAAAACATTTCGATGAAAGCTGTTCAAATACTGTAGGTTCCCACGGTGAATCTTTTCGCCTCGTTCGGTTAAAGTTTTGAACGATAAATGACACACGCGACTCTAGGACAAATTATTTCCTCGAAAAGAGTTTTGCAATCGATTTAACGGGTCATCAGAGCCCCGGGCGGGGAAAAATGTCACGCAACGCGAGCGTCGCGCGTCGCTCGTGCAAAGGAAGTTTCAGTATCGAGCTCTTCTCTTTCGTCCGTATTAGAATTCCGTCCGGTTTTCTAGCCGCGATTTCACTGTCCACGGGTATGAACTTCGCCGGGGCGAGATCACGTTACATCGTTCCAACAACCATACGCGTTTTCCGCAATTATTTCCCGGAGAAAGTTTCCGGAAGGGGATGAATCTTTTCGTATCTCCCCTAACCAGCGAGATTGTCCCTGTACACTGCCACGATACCGTACGTTTCGGAACAACGAGGGGACGAAACTTAGCGCATATTTCACGCGGAGGTAATTTGAAAAATTACGTCGCTCCTCTTATTTGAAAAATGTGCCTGCGGTGAATGCTTAATGTGTTGTTCGAAATAGAAGACATTTCGAATATCCGCAGATGTCTTCGCAATGCACTGGTTTCCAATCTTTTCATACATGTTCGCGTAGTCCGGAATATCTGAAAAAAATGGTTACGATGAGAAACAACTAACAGCATAATATAAACGTGATATTAAACTGTAAACTTCAGTATGAAATCGGCAAAAATTCTAAAATAATTTACTATCATGTGTGCTATTGAGTAGAACATTCACGAGTTTTTTTGTAATTTTTTGTTGAGCAAACCAGAAGAAATAATTCATTAAACCGTGCTCACTGAAACTTGTCACAAACGATTTTCTTCAAAAATAAATTTTCGGCTGCTAATATAAATTACGTACATTGTCCAGATATTTAAGTATTGAACTTAAGAAAGTTTATTTCTAATTGCTAATATTTCATTGTTGGTACTACGACCGAATACAAAATAATTTCAAAAATAGTACAATTTTATAAAGTATAACTTAAGCAACTGGTCGCAAATGTTTGAATGCGCCACTTCGACAAAACTGTGTAAAATTATGCCTTGAATTCTGTGTTGAGCGTAACGTAATTTTGAGGGGCATACCTTCTTCAATTGCTGAAAATTACAAACAAATTAAGCTCTGAGAAATTGAATTGGAATGCCTGGAATACTCCCTCCCATTCAGCTCGTACTGTTTGTGGGTTTGGAAACGTATTCATCCTTCTCAATTCTGTAATCTATAAAGCTTTCATCCAATATTGAATATGCATACATCTATTCAGCCCTTCCTTAATATCGTTTATGACTATTCCCTTTCATCCCTCTGAATACATTTTTATCCAGAAAAAAGGTATACAGACCGATATATACCCTTTTATGTATTTTAATAAATAAATTTGTCGAATGATTCATTCGTGCGTCGTTACAATCTCAATAATCATGAATTAAAAATATTATTGTAAAATTGATCTTTTTGATGGGTTCTGTAACCCTAGTGTTAAAGGATGTCTATCCAAATTTTTCGCAATTTTTTAAATAATGTACCCCGAAATTCATGGACGTGTCGTTACAATCTCAATAATCATGAATTAAAAATATTAGAACCCGTAAAGAATGTCTTTCACAAAACTATTGGGTTGGAACGAAAGTTCGTAGCGTTTGTAAATTAAAATTGGAAGCTAAAATTCATACATTTATTCAATAACATATTTTCCATTCTGGTCTATTACTTTTTGCCATTTTCGAGGTAACTTCTCGTGTTATTGGATAAACATATGAATAAATACCTTGGTTTTATCTTCGATTCTTAATTTGAAAACGCTACGAACTTTCTTTCCAACCCAATATTTCTTTTGCAATAACCGAGTATTTGACGCGGATTCTAAATCGCGACTTCGATCGGCACTCAATTATGACTCACCTGAATGCGAGGGCCGTCGGTGTAGGTGGCAACAACGGAAGAGAACGTGGAAGAGAGAGAGAGAAAGAGAGATAGAGAGGGGTGAGGAGGATCAAGGGGGAAGAAGGAAGTGAAGAAGAGGTTCTAAACGAATCACCGACGGAACACGTAAAAACTATCGTATTACCGGCGAACAGTAAGATTTCACGTGGGTATCCCTGTTAATGACGAGCACGTTGCTCCATTACACCGGTGTCGGTCTCGTTCATTCACCCCGGTGCTGTCTCGATATCGAAATCGCGTTATCGATACCACTGCCACCACCGTCACCGCCACCGCTACCGCCGCGCCGCCGCCGCGCCGCTGCCACCCTCGCCGCTCTGATTTCGTGGTAACATCGATCCGCGCATCGATTGTTCTTCGGACCACCCTGCTAGTATGCAAACGAGCAGGATATCGCGCAGTCACAGGATTTCCCCGAGTAGTTCACTTGCAGTTTTCTTCTTGCACCGGCGCGGCGCGGCGATCGTGTAACGAGAAAGTTCTGATTCCGTGGCACTAGTGATTACACTGTCCAAAAAATTTAAACTTTCTTTATGTTTTCATATAACTGTTGGGTGGATCTTATAGAGTTTTTTGCGCTGATTCCGAATCTGTCCTTAATTTTTCTCCTACACGGACAGTTTTTGAGAAACTTGACTTTGAAAAGAAAACCTATTTTTCAACTTTAAACAAATATCGTGATGTTATTATAATAGATATTGAATTGTTCTTGGTAGCAAAAGATTCTATAGACTTTCCTGAATACAGTGATATCCAATATTAATACATTCTGAATGTTTAAACATGTTTAAACAATCATTAAAGACGGAGAGGCACCACTTTTGCACCGTTTTTCGATGATATTTTTTAATTTATATGAAAAAATAAGGGTCCAGCGGAAAATCGAACTATACCACGCGATAGAGCAGACTTTTATCTCACGAGTTTTCCTCGCGATTCTCATCCCATGCGTCGTCGTGTCACGAGTCATCACTCTATGGAGATGCGAAATCGTTTCGAATCCCCGATCACGCGGTCCATTATCATCGTACATTACTGGTGGTTCGACTAGCCCGCGGGACGGTTGGTATGCGTGCGCTTATCAGGGGATAATCCTCTAATCTTCTAATCTTCTTCATTTGAATCGCGGCGCAGAAACGGAACACATTATTATCGTTTATATTCCGGGTCAAGGGTGACGCGTCTACTCGGTCTAAGTTATCGACCGCCTCCTTTCGCTCCACGAAGGTGAACAAGACAGTGAGAGACCACGCGGAGGAGGCGGAAGATCATCTTGCGTCTTGTGTCTTGCGTCGGCACACCGTCTCCGGGCGTGGGAGGCCAAGGAAAGAGGCACCGAGCCTCGTAATATGCGAGCTATACCAACGCGTTTTAACAGGCTGCCATGCTATCCTCTAATGCCCTTGCAATTGCATAAGAATCGCGAGCACTACGCGCGCGCGAATGCCAACAGACCGCCCTACGAAACCCCGGGTTGTATACAATGACTCATGAAAGCATTCAAACGTTCCTAATCGAATGCGTTATGGATCACGACTTCTACAGTCAGGAACACAACAGACACCGTATTAATCTGTTCATTTTACCACGTTTTACTCTTAACTCGCTTTCTTGTCTGTCTGTCTGTTTGTCTGTTCGGTACAAATTTTGAAATTAATTTTAAACTAACTTCCCGATGAGCTAGAGACTTGAAACTTTAAACATAGCTCAGAACTGGACGATAGTGCGATATTAACTCTTTTTCTTGTCTGTCTGTTCGTCTAATAACGAGTTATTAACGAAAAACACGGAGCAATCAGAGCGCGACCTAGACGCGTGTTGGCACGGCGCGTCAACTGTCAACTGGCCGACTGTGCCAACACGCGTCTAGGTCGCGCTCTGATTGGTCCGTGTTTTTCATTAGTAACTCCTTAACAAAACCGCGGACGCCATTTTTGCAAAGGAAAATGTTGCTTCAAATGGTCTCAGGAACCTCCCATTTCCGGATGTCCAAGGAATTTTGAGACACCCTGTAGACGTAAAAGGTTTAGAGAGAACAGAAGGAAAGGATAAAGGACACCGAAATAAAAAAAGAAATTGACGAAGACCGAAAGCGACGTTTCGACGCCCACGCGTGCCGTCTTAATTACAACAGGCCTGACGGCCGGTTTTACGATTACACCAGTCCGAGTGGTTCCAGTGCCGGCTTATTTCCCTTTATAGCCAACGTTAAAAAGTAATTAGAACGTTGAGCCGCAGAAGCTTGATGAGAGATGCGAACGATAACCCGAATGACGATCATGTATGGAAATGTTTCTGCCATTGCTGAATCGGGATCAACGCTTATTGCCTTGCCATTTTGACTTAGTTGTATATGTGAATAACGAGCATCCAAATCGTCTTGTAATGAATATCTCATAGAATGTACAAAACAGCTTATTATTTTCGTTGTGATGAAATATTAACAAGACACTTTGTAGAGGAAACTCGTAGATCCACAAGCTCCGTTGCAAAACAAATTAAACATCGCAACATTTCACGGTGTTCCGTGCAATATTCCTGTAACTGCTCAAATTGAATACTAAAATGAAGATTCACAGGTGCAAGTAAATTATTTTATTTGACTACCACTGCACTAAATTGTTCATTTCTAATATACAGGATGAGATATTTAAATGTGCAATATTCCTGTAACTGCTCAAATTATAAATACTAAAATGAAGATTCACAGGTGCAAATAAATTATTTTATTTGACTACCACTGCACTAAATTGTTCATTTCTAATATACAGGATGAGATATTTAAATGTGCAATATTCCTGTAACTGCTCAAATTATAAATACTAAAATGAAGATTCACAGGTGCAAATAAATTATTTTATTTGACTATCATTGCACTAAATTGTTCATTTCTAATATACAGTGTGCACTGCGCTCAGTTTTCACCACAGACGCTATCAATGTAAGATTCATTGCAGATCAAGCATTCTGAATCATCTTCTGATTCTGAGGAGAAGGGATCTTCTTGAATGACGTAAATCCTATGCTTAGTCAAGTAGCCCCGTTAGACATTTTTATCATTGTAAGGGCCGTACGTGCATGACCTCGATGCATCGGATAAAATAGAATACCTCAAATTATAGTCAATGTATCATATTTCCATATCCTAATCATGAAGAAATATTAAGCACAGTACTTAATGGACAAAAATTGATAAATAGTCGAAACAAAAGTATTTACTTACCGCCGATGTTTCCAGATTTTTTATTCTTATCGGTATAACACGCAAGTTTCGGTCACGACAACACATTAAATGGTGAGCTGGTCATTCTTATGTTTCAATATCGCGGAAAGCAGCATCATCTACTTTATAGTATTACAATTAGGATTGAGATTAGTCGACTAACCGCATTAGTCAACTAGCTCCGGTCTCCGCTATCGTTGCAATCGAAAAGTTCACGTCATCAGTGGCTGTCGCGGCGAATGCATTGCTGTTCGGATGGGAACCGGGAAACTGAAGAAGCTGTTACCTGTTACAGGTGAGAAAAGTGTGCGGTCGTCCAGAACTGCAGCCGAAGAACGAAGGAACCGTTACGCCTTCGGATCCAGCTGCAACAGAGAAATTGGCGGCGGGCAGCCTCGAGATACACGCAGCTGCGACTCCTGTCACGCATAGAACATTACCGACGCAGTTGCACGTGCAGCTGGGTAATTTCTTGGCCAGTGTCGTCAGGTCTCGGACCTTCTATGGTACTCTGGCCGACACGATCTGCGAGGAATATCCCGACAAACGATGTTGGAATGGCGAGCACGTCGGAGAGTGAGTACACTTGCCATTTTATTCCGCGGTTTCCACCAAACTGCCGGTAGTCCGTAAATTATCGCGACGAAAGCCTCGCCGGTGCCCATACGTTTAAGCTTTCGCGAGCGGAAGTATTAAAATCATATTCAAATACGTACCAGACTTTTACGAGCCGCGCGATGCTTTTAACGCCGCCCACTCTCCTTGGAAAACTTTGCTCGAACCATGGCACGACGACCGCGCCGCGCCGCGTCGTCGACCGTCTCCTACATACTGAATTTTTCGAAGAATTCCGGACACAGAATCGCAAAGCGTATTCCCGTCCGAGAAGCGTTGCGAAAATGAATCTTTAAGTCTCGGCATTCACACGAGGCGCTCGGTTGTTTCAAGAGAAACGAAAATTCTGGTACATGCCGGGTCGAACCTGGAATGTTCGTTCCAAATATACGAAATTCTGGAATTTTATAGAAACTGGAAGGGCACATTTGAACCCCCCTTGTATTGATATCCAACATTTTCTACAACGTTCGATAACATCGTAATTATTAACTTCAAAATAATTCAGTGTTCATTAAGTAAATCCATTTATAAATATCTAAGGAAGTGCAGTGGATGCTCAAATTAAGCGCTCGGTTGTTTCAAGAGAAACGAAAATTCTGGTACATTCTGGGTCGAACCTGGAATGTTCGTTCCAAATAGATTTAAATGACCTTAACAACATATTTCAACGTTGTGGTACAAAAAATTTCAATTTTTTAAAGAATCACCTACACTGGCTTTTTGCGTTGCTTCAATCACTTCTTTCTCATTTTCCTAAGAACGCAAGGTATCCAACGGTAGTGGGTTAAAACAACGAAAGTGTGGTTAAGCACAGTTGTTTACATCTGAAACAATCTCACGATAAAGACGCTAATATTTAAATTATAATAACTTTTTTTAAAATGAAAAAACCAAAATTCTATTTGATACGTATTTTATATTTGGGTATGCTTGTCACACAGAAATATTCAAGAAGATCGATTAACATTTGATTGGAGCATTAAGGCGGTAGACTCGTTTCCAGGATTGCAAGGGTGCAGGATTCGCGTTCTTATTTCACGATAATACAAAATGGGGTTTTTCAGTAGTCAAAAACGCTAGATAAAAGATCGATCTAGGCCGCTATCGTCCTCAAAAGTCCTATTTTTCGTTTACGAGACGTAATTTGCATTATTCGGCAGTATGTAGCTATGAAAATAGCTACATGCGCAGTTGTATGCTTCCGAATAATGCAAATTACGCCTCGTAAACGAAAAATTAGGACTTTTGAGGGCGATAGCGCCCTAGATCGATCTTTTATCTAGCGTTTTTGATTACTGAAAACCCCCATTTTTGTATCATCGAGAAATGAGGATGCGAATCCTGCACCCTTGCAATCCTGGGAAAAGGAGTCTACTCCCTTAAGAAACCGCATTCAGTCCCGACTGTGGACACTTAATTGTGCACTACTGTATTATGCAGAGATAACACGTTAGCTAGAAAAAGAGAGACGTGGAGGTGATAGGCATTTAATAGCACTATCAATATTTAGAGACCCGTAGCTCCATCCCCGGTGACACGTATTTTCGTGGACCCTGGCATGGCTGAAACGATCGCGTCTACAAATCGGATTGCGTGACGAAGAGAGCGCACGAGAGGGACTACGAAAGTGTCAAAGACGAGGTCAAGCGGAACGGACGAAGTACCCCTCTCATGCCCGTATGCCTAGCCAACTCTGTCATCTCTGCGCAATACGCACTCCGCAGACTACGACGTAGAGTACTACGCCGCAAGAGGGCCTGTCAACGAGGTTTAACAGCCCCTAACGTGCGAGCGTGTTAGAAAATAGATTGAAACGCTGAGCGTCGCAAGGCCGAAACTGATCACCTGAACCTGAAGGATAGTAACCTTACAACTGGCAAAGCGGACATGGTCAAGTTACACGGATCGATTTTGATGAAGCTTATGTGAGAGGTACACCTTAGTCAAATATTCGACGTCCTTCTCGGTGTGATTAGTGCATTCCCGTCGCCACCAGTACCTGCAATACCAACTATAAATATTGGAACAACACAACTAATGACCCCTCACTCAGTATCATAGATCAACATATTTTTAAAAATTATGGTATCTATAAAACAAGCTCGGGTACTCCCTTCGTACAAGAGAGGACAGTATTATGAATGCTGTGGTGTCGAATCGATCCCGAAACTGGGATACGTATTACGACTAGGTGAACGGCGAATGAGTGTAAAATTAAACTCCGGAGAACACGTTTCTTTATGGTTTTATTTTTAAAATTCTCTAGTTTTGGCAAGCTCTTGAAATCAAGCGTTTTATATTAATAACTAGACTGCGGATCTTCATTCATTTATGAAAAAATTGGTTGGGTGAAATATAAAACAGGAAATATGTAAAAAATTCAAGGATATTGTAATGTTGCTTTTAATGTAACAAAATCGTTAAGGGATGAAATCAATTTTCATGTCATTCTTGCTTCCAACAATGAATGTAAAATATTTTTATTTTGCGTAAAGATCCGCAGTCTATTAATAAACTTATTTATTTATTTACTCTACATCTGTTTCCTAACACGATTGTAAATGTGTATCCTACTCGAGGATCATAGTACGGTCAATCCATCAGTAATTGGGGCACAAAGTTAAAACAAGAATGTACACTTAGTCTAGAGTGATATTATAATTGACCTAAGCGTCAGGCAGGAGTTAGGGGCGGAAGAGGATTGAGGTAGCGCGTGCTGCTCACCCCGAATTTACATTTGTAGCCCACGCTGTGCAACCACGAAATGTAATTGGCTCTCCTGTCAATCTTCAACGGTTTGGTGGATCACCATCTTCCCAGAGTTACGACTTTCCATTCGGAGCCATTAATAAAATTGCCATTTGCTAAAACAGCTAAATAGATTATAAATTATATGAAATATGTTTTCAAATAACATGTTATTTTGTTTTATGATTATTTAAAATAATTATTTCAAATAATTGTGTAATTTTTCTTCGAAATTATATCAGCTAACCGGATTATCAGGTTTGACTCCAGTTTGTACTAACGTCCTTTGTTACATATTATTTTACAAACTTGGGGAATTAAAGAAATATCGAAATAATATATAATATTATTTCAAATAAGTCAATATTATTATTATTTCCAAATAACAGTATTGAAAATAACGGAAATATAAACGAAAATAAAATTATTTTCATTTCAAATAAAATTTGTCCAAGTCTGCCTTACCAGAAGCATGCTTATATCTTAAAATATGTTGTTACAATAAAAACAAGGCAACTAGAAATGGGTTACAACAAATTTATTTTCATTGTATCTTTATGAGATTACACACAATTTAATTATTAATTAATACACAATTTAATTTGTCTTGTTTTTGATAGTATATGGTACATGAATGATAATTCTCTTACGATTTAAGAAGTAAGTAGCTACAGTTCAAAGTGGAAAATATTTGTATAGAGAAATGTATTTTCTACAGGAGATAAAACATCCCCAGTACCGCGAAAATATTTCTGAAATAGTGAAAGTAGAACATAAATGTATAATATTATTGTAATAATATTATTGTTTGTTGAGGATTGTACATTCTACATGTTATCGATTACGTCTGTACATATAAATTCAATGGGAACAAAGACAATGATGGCTTATGTCATACAGTAATTAACAAGGGCAGTTATGTAACAAACGTTTCTTAAAATGCCTTTCTAAAAAAAAACGAAAAAAATGCATTCTAAAAAATTTGAAGACACAATAATGCCATGCAACTTTCGTTTCAATTTTTTAAAAATATCATTTGTTGTTCTTGAGATATTTCAAGAAGAAGAAGATATCGAAATTTTTTCAAGGGGTTGATTTCACCCCTTTAATGTCAGAAGTAGCACGAAATAATGGGATTATATTAAGCATAATTTACTCTACTTGTGTGTAAATTTTCATAATTATTTTAATTTACGGGATCAACAGCTTCCCTTGTACGAATGCCATCAAGCAACACAGTGTTCTTCTTTTTAATGAAAATGTTAAAAAGTCCTTCTCAGTTTAACCAGATTATTTACTATTCTGGAGAAATATGTGCCTACATAATGTTTTATAATCCTCCCGTGTCAGTTTTAATACAAAATCGTTTACTTAATTTTTCTTCGCATTCGTTTAGATAATTGAGCACATAAAATTATACAAACGAGACGCAAATAAAATAAGACACCAGGAAGTTTCACTTAAAGTCGTAACTGAATATCCAGCTGACTCGATTGTATAAATTGTCTGTAATATTTGGAAAAGACCACATGTAATTAACAATCTGTTTTAGAATTTTCATATGCACAATACGCGATGTAGTTATAAACACAATAATATATTAAATCCCAATTATTCCCCATAAACATTCAGAACCATCCAGCCATTTAAACGTTACAAATAATTACATTAACATGTAAATTGGACAATGAAATATTCATTGACCACTTTGCCGGATAATTACGCAGCGACAATTAATACACTACAAATTCCATATGCAACCCATTGTATAAATAAATTCTCTTAGCAGCAGAGTAGATGTATTCTTTTAAAAACAGAATGTAATATACAGTTAATTGAATGGTACCACAAACTGTAAATGTGTCAATGCATTTTCATCGAATAAATAATTCTCAATTTTTTCATCTTTTGCTGTATAAGAAATACAAATTAGATTAATCTTACTAAAAAAATTTTCATTTTCATTCTGAATTCTGATGATCTTGCATTACACTAAATGACCTCATTTTTCTAAAATGAGAGCAATAACGATTATATGAATTTATTTATTTAGGAAGCGAAAAGCAAATTATGACTATCACCATTTCATACAATTAAAAAATGTACGTATATACTTTTTAATAACTAATAAGTACAGTGGATCCAAGAATTAACCTGTGGTAATTCCCATAAAAATAACAGTAAAAAAATTAATTTGAACTCATTTTAAAGCTTGAAACGTCTTCTTTCGAAGAACAGTGCTCGTTTACTTCTAACAAGGGAAATGATCGAACCCGTAAATTAAAAAAATTATTAAGCTCTGCACAACAAGTACAGAAAATTATGCTTAATACAATCGTATATGTTTCCGTGCTACTTTTCACAATAAAGGGGTGAAATCAGCCCTTGAAAAATCTTCAATATTTTCTTCTTCTTGAAATATCTCAACAACAACAAGTGATATTTAAAAGAAATTGCAGCTAAAGTTGCGTGATACAATTATTAGATGTACCAATCCGTGTAAACAAAAATTTTGAGAAATGCATATTAAAAAATTTGTTTAATTTCATCCTTGTAGTCATATCATAGAGAATTGAAAGTTCGAACAGTTCGTATTTATGGTAGTCTTATTGTCACTTCTAATTTTAAATCTGTCGCAATTTTTGATTAGTCTCCGATTTTTAATAAATTTGAAATATTTTGAATGTCATTGTTACATATTGTACGTACCGATTAGTTTCTTCAAGGGACAATGGTGCTCCAAAAGAAAAGAAAACAATATTTTTCTACCTTTCTGTAATTAATTTTACATAAATTCATTAAAAAGTTCTTACTTTATCATTGTTTTCATCATTTACTAACTCCTGTCTTCTTGGAAGAGAATTTATTAGTATTAAACATATACCGTATAAAAGAGCAGAGTAAGAAACGAAAATAATTAGAATAATTTATGAAATGCAATATACGTGATGCTAAATGTAACTATGTATATCTAAAAAGAAACATTGTACAAATAAAAAATAGGCCCCTCTTCTTTCTGACGGAAAAGGATCATCATATATGTATGACTTGGAAAGTTCAATGTTTCAAAAACTCGTACAGTTCTGTGTCTACTGTTCCGCTTCAAGACTCGTTTCGTTGAGCGTAACGCGTATTCTACAAAAGAGAATGTTTTTTTCCGCGTAAATTGAGGCGCAACGTGCGAATGTTATTTAAGAGAACAGCGATCCGGACGTCACGAGTGACAAGCATGAATATCAAACGTGTGCAAATTCGGTACAGGAAGCTGTCAGCCAAGTGTACATAGAGAGGAACGCGAGAAACGCGGAGAACCGAGTACAATATTTCACCCTCGACAAAGAAAATTTTTGTTCGAAAGATCTGAAAGAACTCATCGTAGCAGGTGACGAAAACCTGCTACATAAGTATTTAACAAAAATTAAACATAATACGTACTATATTCTGTGAAAATAAGACTCAAGGAGATTGAAATTATTATTTATTGTAACATTAGGGTACTATTACACACTAATTTATTCATATTTCAACGCTTTTAATCATTGGGAACAATTGTATTGATTCTCATAATAAATCATAGAAAGTCTAATTCCTTTGTATGAATTCCAAATTGTTTTGCAGTACAAAGACTGTAGTTTGGTCCTGATCTGATAGGAAAACATTGACCAAAAGTGTATGTATTCAAAAATATTTTTGGAGTTTTCAGTTCAAAACAATTTTTATTTTTCGTAGATACATGTCTTTGATCTTTTAATAACTTCACTGAAGAAATTGCGTAACTGCTATATTGAAATTGTTGAATAAAAAACATTCTGCGTTAACATCACGTCAAAAGCGTGAAATTTTAAGCCTGAATATTGTACATGAATGGCACCAATTAAGACAGAAAACAATAAGGAGGTATTTTTTTTACGTGTCCTATCATTTGTGTGTGTATGGTCCCATTAATTTATCATGAGAATTTACATTGTTCTAGATAAATTCATGCGACAACATGTTAGTTTTACCAACTGAACCGAATAAACAAGAACAGTGTAAAACGACAAATATAAAAAAATCGTGTGCGTGGAGTCCACGCGCGACAGAAGTGAAACTTCTTGCTTATTAGGTATAGATAGAGATAAATTATTAGTATTTTTTTATTGAACAAGAGATAATAAATGAGAATAGTAAGGATGCGGGTATGATCTCGAATGGAATTATTTTATTTTGTTTTGTTCCGTTCCGTTTCGCTTCATTTTATTTTATTTTATTTCCCCCACCGCGTGCCTAACTATTCCCCTCATGCGATCGGAATTTTCGTAACGCTCGAAAATTGTAGCCCCCTCAGCAAAGAAGTTTCACTTCAAAAGAAATTTTATTTCTGTTGTATCTACTGAATAAAAATTAACAAATTAACACGCCGCCCCATCTTTTTGTCCCTGAGACTGTAGCTGTGGTTGTTACGAAATCGTCGTTCGAGGGCTGAAGGTTGAAATTTCGGAGGCCCTTAGCTCGATGAACACCTCGGCCAGGGACGCGTGGGCGATAAATCTAGGAGAGCAGGGGAGTCGAAATGCGGCGATTCAGAGTTTGTGGAGCGATACGATAGGAAAGAGCGAGGGAAACGCCAGGGAAGGGGAATGCTATGACAGCGAAGAGAATAAGAGAGGATGGAGAGAATCGGAGTAGCCTGTGAGACGCCGAACCGCCAAAGAGTCTGGCAACGCAACGGGAGCAAATGGGCGCCACGATGTCGCCCACTTTTCTCTCGGTGTTGTTCCTACACTTGTATACGTGCAGGAAGTTGTATGTGTACCGACGACGGCAAAGAGGAACAGAGGAGAGCAACGGAACGTAGACCAAAGAGATGTAGCGTGGGGGCTGATGCGTTTGCCACGAACATGGCCAAACGTCTCGGCTACGAGGTCACCATGTCGCAACATTCTCTATGCTATTTTTCGCTCGTCCGACGTCTTCGTCCCTCCTTCCACCACCATCGCACTCTACTTCTATCAATTGCGTTTTATGTTACGGTCGAGGGATCTCCCTGCTTCAGCACCCAGAAGAACTTTGATATTACTCGGACTGTCCTCAACGAGGAGCTCTCGACCGGTACATTAGCCGGAATTACTTCGCGAATTAACGAGACCTTCGAAATGTTATATTAGAAATTAGAAATCGATGCACGGTGCTCGTATGTACACTAGGGTGGCTCTTATTTAAGATGAAATGCCCTAAGCCTGGACAGCAATTTTTGCTACCTTCAATTTTATCAGTTTAGATAAACAAAAATAATTTTTTAAGCGTTTCAACATAAAATTCAGATTTCGTAAAGTAATTTAAAATCCCGAGATCATTGTTCAGATTAATATTTTCATTGTATTAACAAGAATAATTCTAACCTATAGTTGGACACATTAAATCCAATCTAAGCTAGTACTTACCTGGATAGAAGTAAAGCCTATACCGGGACAAATTGAATTTAAATATAATTATATCTATAACATCGAACTTTATTAAATAACACCTCAAAGTACACTGATAAAACATTACGAGGAAAGAAAATATAATTCACTTTGTTTAGAACTATGGAAAGTCTAAATATATGTATTCTGTGGCACAGCTATGTATAGTGACTTGCACTTATAGTTCTTCGGTGGTTTTCTCTTGCTCATTTGTTCACTAAATACGAATTTTAATTATAATTTGAAAACAATAATAATAGTAGAATATTATGAAGACATAAAATAAGCAGTTGCACACTAAAATTCGACCAAATATTTTTTATTTACGAGATTTAAACACGTTGTTCTATCTTTCACTCTTTCAAAATTTTAGCTCATTTGTTTGTTGATTTGAGTATTTTGCATATTTTCACTAAAAGAATGTGATCCTTCCCATCATTCCCAACCATTCCTTCGCTATTGTGGAAACTTATTCATGATATCTCTTTTTAGGATACCAGGCCACATCCATTTATTCACATTTCCTTCAACAAAACGCAAATCACTGTGTCTGCCGCCAACCTATATTCCCAAACTGTAACGGCCATTTTTCTTAATTTTACGAATGATATTTTGCATACTTAACTTTACATTAGGCTTCCTCCAAACTGTGGTTTACTTATTTGAACCGCAAATGGTGAATTTACTGTCATCCGGAGAAAATGCTTTGTTTAAAAGGTAGAATTCATGGTCATACATCTTCCTCCCGCGAATGTACAGTTTTATTTCATGCTCTCCGTCGAGGTTAATCGTTACTTACATTATTTATGAATTATTGTATAATTCATTGAGGCGGTAGACTCGTTTCCAGGATTGCAAGGGTGCGGGATTCGCGTTCTCATTTCTCGATAATACAAAAATGGGGTTTCTCAGTAGTTAAAAACGCTAGATAAAAGATCGATCTAGGCCACGATCGTCCTCAAAAGTCCTATTTCTTCATTTACGAGGCGTAATTTGCATTATTCGGCAGCATGTAGCTATGAAAATAGCTACATGCGCAGTTATAGGCTGCTCTTTACATTACCGGACTCAAAATTTGTGCCATTCTCCTATAAATTATGATGTATTTGTTATCTAATCCAGTAGATTTGTACCTGGGGCGGTTGCAGGTTGAAGTTTCGATCCTATAGGTTCAATGGTTCAGAAGTTATGCTTGCTTAAAGTTGTGCATTTTTCAGTGTTTTTGACTGGTAAGGGCGCCGCCATATTGCCATCTAGCGGTTCTGCCCGATAAGCGGCTCGCGATCGTCACTACAAACCAAAATGGCGGCGCCCTTACCTGTCAAAAACACTGCAGATTACTCAACTTTAAGCAAGCATAACTCCTGAACCATTGATCCTACAGGATCGAAATTTCGATCTACAGCAGATCATAATTTATAGAAGAAAGTAAAGTAAAGTTTACCCCAGTTGTATATGCTTCCGAATAATGCAAATTGCGCCTCGTAAAAGAAGAAATAGGATTTTCGAGGGCGATGGCGCCCTAGATCGATCTTTTATCTAGCATTATTGACTACTGAAAAACCTCATTATTTGTATTATCGAGAACAGAGAACGCGAAATCCGCACCCTGGCAATCCTGGAAAAAGGAGTCTACTCCCTTAAGACGATTGTCTTTCTAAAAGTTGTTCCGAACGTCAAAAAATTCCGCTCGCAAAATAGCGATCACTGTCACTAGAAATATTAATGTTGTTGATTTCCGCACGTCTCTACATATTAAAATTTACATTAAAACAGTTTACAGTCTGCTCTAATGTTAGCAACATTTAGGTGTTCTGTTTCTCGTGAATATGACGTTTCTTATGCATATGTATATCCGGTATTATACATATATTCCTTGAGATGATCTAGTTTTTACAAAATTAAGTTATCAGTTTCATCCGGCTAATTAACATTAATCGAACTTCACTGTGCGCTGTGTCAAAGTTCATAACTTTTTTTCATCTCTTCTGACGATTAGTTTGACCCCATTTGCCTCTCAGAATTGTCATTTCCTATTAATAATAGATATTGTGGAATGAGATTATCCGGACAGCGCGCAAAAGTATCATTTGTTATTAATGGAAAAGTGTCCGAGGATTGGAACCAACTAGGTCCATACATAACGTGCCAACGTAATTTTATCATGCCTACTTTTGCGTTTCTAGTTCAATCTTCTGAAAGCTACTTATATTCATACCGTAGTTGGTGGAAATCCGTGATAATGTGTAATATGTCATCGAGGATATGGCCAAGCTCCTTATTTTCGTATTTCACTGCGTATTAACCTATTTTGCATGTGTTATTCTCCCCCTTTCCCCTTTTTGTTTGACCTCGTTGCCAGACTTTTCGGGCACTCAACGTCCTACATACCGGCATTTATTGATGACCCTTTTTGGTCGTCTTTCAATTATGTCAAATCGCAGCATCCGCAATGCAGCTCCTTCTTTATATTTGCACTTATACATTTCAGTATTTATTAAAAAAACCTTTTACACAAGTCACACAATCATAATTGCACTAAATTGGCAAATAATTGCACATCATACCATTGAGCCTGTGCCAATTTTGTTTATTTGTGCCCACCCAGATCGAACAGGGCTAATTATATATAAATAAACATGTTGGGGATGTGCTAACTTTGATTTCAGGGCGCTGCTTTCCAAAATATTAAAATAATAATATTTATTATCCAGATCAAACTTGATCGATTCAAATATGGTCCGTTGGAAAATCTCTAATCGCAGTTAATTGCTATAAAAAATTAAAATAATCCTTATCAGGAATGCACCTACCGAATATTTTTAATTTCACTAGTAGCTTTAAACATTGTCAGTATTATTTTGTAATTTATACATTTGCGCTACGTTTGTTTAACACAAGTTTAAACAATTGGCAAATAACATAACTGAAGAGACTCGTTGGAATAAAGAACGTCTAAAGTACAGAAAACTATTAGAATATAAACATATGCGATTATAAATATTAGAAATATACATGATTTGCTTACGAGATCTACAAAAAGGATTAAATTGTCGTTACAGGCTCAAGTAAAAAACTTAGAGATCGTGACCTGTACTTTTCTTAGCAATTTCGACCAATATCATTCTTTAAATAATGTCGTTAAGTAATGTCGTTTCTTGATATTCATCTAAAATTATATAAATAATATATAACATTTTTTTTCATTTATTATTTAGTATAGATTAATTAATAATAGATTAATATTAATAAATACTATCAGTCCACGAATAAGGTGGCAATGCCTAATTAATCTATAATGTTTAATGTTTAATTACGGGGACTTGTAACATCTCCGAAACAAGTCAAGTTGTTTAATCCAATTTCAAAAAGGGTTATTTGTTTATAACTATATGTCCTTCGTTGTCCAAGTTAGGTTTTTCGTGGCCTCGAAGTCACCGAATTGTTCGAAAAGAAACTGTGTATGTAACACGGTAGTTCCAGCGACGTGGCCTACATACTTTTTGTCAACCGGAGCAACCGAAGCGTTAAGTAAACAACCGGTAACGCGGATTTTCCGCTCGATATTTTCTTGCAAAAATTAATCAATTTCACGCCGCGTCTGAGCGGTGATCATCGTGAACTTAATTAATTTTATTGTTCGTGTACGATCAGAAGAAACCGACCCGCCGAGAGCTCTCCTTCCCTCTCTCTTTCTCTCTCCCTCTCTCTCTCGGAAGTTTCTTTCAGCGTTTTCTTGTTTTTGAGTCTGCTCTCGTGTCTGTTCCGTCGTTTGTTTTTGTTCACTTTTCCGTCCTCGGCGCTATTACTCATCCTCACTTTCTGAACGTTTTCCATTAAAAACCTGTATAGTATCCGGTCTCGTCAGCACACATACCCTTGTCGTCCGGGTTCTCGACGTCGTGATTCAACAGATTTCGCACACTCTTTCGCCCGATTACAGGATTGACAGCGTAAGTTTTTAATTGAACCCGGTCGGACGATTTAATAGGACGAAACAGCTTAATGACACGAGTTTCCTGAGAGAGCAGAGAACGGTAGCAATCCGCCATCGCCGTTTCGAATTTTTTAGAAGAATAGCATACCCTACCCGGCCGATTATCTTAATAATTGTCGTCGGCAGCAGAGTATTTCAGGATTGATCACTGGCATCCAGCTCCCGCCAAGCGATTCGCGTTTCACCGCTGCACTGCGCTGGCTCCTCCTGCATACACGAATGAATCATTTCCTGAGAAATTAGAGTAGGGCATCGATCTTTCTCCCTTGTTGCGATCCTAACAATCTTCTGTAATTATTTTGGCGTCATTAAACCCAAGAGTTCAGATTCTAAGATCAGCCCAATAGAGGATCACTTTCTGACCATACAAAGGATTGAAGATGTTACTTTTTCTGCTGGAATTCATTTCATTCGTACGATACAGGAGGACTAACATCGGAATCTTTTGCGCGAACTTTGCATCGAGACTCGACAAGTCGCGATCGTTATGCAAGAAAATTGTGTACATGGATTACGAGAAGCAGGGAATAAATAGAAATTAATTTATATCCTTAACAATCTTGAAACGTGGCGGACTTTGCATCGACACTCTACAAGTCGCAACTGGAATTAGAGGAATAATAAATTATTTTTAAAGTCAATTCGAGAAGAATTTCAAATTTAAATTAATTTAAAAGAATTGAGGAAATCTAATCTAAAGGAACTCTTATAATAAACTTAATCGTAGAGGAATTCTAATAATAAATTATTTTTAAACTTAATTTGAGGACAATTTCAAATTTAAATTAATTTTAAAAGAATCAAGAAAATCTGATTTAAAGGAATTCTTTTAATAAATTTAATCTTATCATCTTCACGAATCTTTAAAATTTTCTATAAAATCTAGAAAAGTGCTGGGAACTTCCCACACTCGTTGATTTAATCGCTTGTTTCCTTTAAATATTAAATGCACGACTAAATTTTGTTTCGTGTTTATGTTCAATAGTGTAATCGTTCCTTTTTATCTTGACACCAAAAACGAAAGCCAGGGAAATTATTTTTGTGGCAGAAAGACAGAATTCAGAAAATACAAGGGAGCAGAAATGCCTGTTTGGACAGGAAAATACACGAAGCAGAAACAGATTCCTCTTTTGCATCACATTCCAACAGTTTTCCTTTATATCTTCGTATAAATATACGTGCATACAGCCTCGCTGCTTGTCACGCATATTCTCCAACATATGTATTCCTGATACCTGCATCAGTATTATCTGACACCAGAGCTGGGTAGAATTGATAGAAAAAATATTTCAAACACCCTTTGTATTATTAAATACTACACGGTTCAGATAAAAACTGACATTTCAATAAGGAGCAACATTTTGACAGATACTATAATTTATTATTACACAATGTATTATTATGGCAGAACTGAGTAGTTCGAATGTAAAATATTAAAAACATTTAAAGAATTTAAAAATACTGTTGTATTACATTTAGCTTATTAAAATTGTTGAGAAGAGAAAGTAGCTCCTGTACCATGCAGTAAATATTAACAATTCAAACAGTAAATATTAACAGTTTATTATAATTTACGATATTATTATAATATCCTATTATAATTGAACACGTTTAATTCGACAATAACTTCCATAGTGCTAATATTTGATTAAATGAAAAGTATCTGTTATAAAACATGAACAAAGATACGAATTTTCCGAATCTCCTGCTACACGTTATTATGTTAAATAACGACATATACGACATTAATTTAATTACCTTTAGGTGGAATAAAAACTGTGAAACTTGAATTAAAAAATTTTTAATTTGTATAACAGGTAGATATGTAAAATATGTTTTGTCAAGTCGTGTATGTTTAAAAGAAAATTACGTTACAGAAGAAAAAGTCATATGTATAAAGTAAATTTATTCTGTGTTTATAGACACAAATAAAACATTTTAATATCAAAGTTCTACCTTGATTTAATTTCAAATGAAATATGAAATATAGACTACAGTACAAAATTGTTTAAAAGTTCTGTATACAGTGACTCCCACTAATATTCGGACACTTAAAAGGACGATAACTTTTTTAATATTGTACTATACGATTTCAAAGATTGATTATGAAATCAATTTTTACCATCTTTAAACGTTTGTAGCTCATTGCAACGTCGACCGATTTTGACGAAATTTTTAGAATATGTTTAATTCACACAGATCTACAAAACATATTTTTTAAATTTTCGATATAGGCCCACATAAAAAAATTTACGTAAAATGCAACTTTTAGTATTTTTTTTCTACAATTCCGATCAATTGCAATTTTTGAAAAAAATTTTTTTCGCATCCTGTAGCAAACTAATTGCTCTGGCTTCCCAAAAAAGTTCAAATCGTATAGTACAATATTAAAAAGTTATCGTCTTTTTATATCTCTTGTGCCACTAAGTGTACAGTCTTGTTAAACAATTTTATACATCTATTGTAAATTTACTGCCACATAAAAAAGTATATATACAGTCTTTTTAAACAGTTTTTTGATCGCGTTATACGAGAGTCTACTTGTACTTGCTATTTGAAATAATATCTCACTTGATACTATTTGACACGTTCCACGGTTTCGCATGGTTGCAGACTGTCCACATTTCTTTCTCCAGTTCTACAACCTTTTTATCGCTGTTGAAACGTAGACCGCAATATCTTCGTTTCGAGTGCAAGAAACCTTGTACCTTCGATTCGCTCAATAAATCCCATAACCATCTTTTATTGGAGATTATACTGCAATTTTCTCCTTAGGGGAAAAAGGGTGAAAGAGGGATTTGGAAACGAAATGTAATAGAACTGCGATGGACGGGGAAAAATGACGGAAACCGCAGAATAGATCAAAGCGTTTCGATGGTTCGATATTTGTTGCTTGCACCTGGAAATCGTTACAAAAATATATTGGGTTGGCAAGAAAGTAATTTCGGTATTTTGAGGTGAAATGAAACCCAATTTTGTTATTCAATATGTAGCTGTCGCAGCTTTATGAAAATAGCCAATAACTTTATTAAGCTACCAGAAAGATGGCAAACGATCATCAAACAAATTGGAAAATATTTTATCGATTAAAGTTCATTGCTTAAAGAAATTTTTATTTCACATCAAAATACCGAAATTACTTCCTTGCCAACCCAATACTATTTGTACAGGGTTATTCAGGTAACTTGCATACCACAAACGTAATGTAAGCTACATGTAACAATACGATCGGTTTAAAGCAATAATAAATAAATAAGTACAACTTTTAAATTATTTGTCTAATGAAAAATCGTTTGATACAAAAGGTTTCAAGGGGAACAAATGATGGCGTATCAAGTTTTGTGCAGAGGTTTCAACATTTTCAAGGACAACTTTGTTCCTTTAAGTGGAATATATATTTTTTCATCATTTATGAAAAGAATATTCATTTCCAAGTAATTAGGTAGGACCTACGATGGTCCTAAATGTATTAATAGTTAATGAATTATGCAGTCTTCAGCCAACTTATCGTAAAACACCTAGTTAACTATTACGTTCAGAATCAACATAAGTTAATAGTTTATTACTTGAAATTGTCTTCATTTACGACGAGAAAGATGTATAATTCGTTTCAAGAGACAAAGATAGCCAACAAAAACTGATACGCCATTATTTGCTCCCCTTGGAAATATGTAACTTTTACCTTAAACAATTTTTCATTAGCCGCATCATTTGTGATCTAATACGACCTTGAAGATCAGTGTATTGTATACGAATGAATTCGTTTTGGCACACGCTTTCATATGATACAAAAAAGGTACATAGCATTCCATTTAAAAAATTGGAGGTCACCTTCATTTCTAAAAAAATTATGCAAAAAAAATAACTTGCACTGTTACATTGCTTGCAAAAGACAATATAACTTTTTCTTCTTTCAGTTTTTTCGAATCACAATAGTTTTTGAAAAAAAACGCTGGCTAGTACTGAGGCGAACACCCTGTATACTGGCAGCGACATACATACATACAGTGGCCGGAATCAATATTCGGAGGCTCTAAAAAAGACGATAACTTTCTTAATATTGTACTATACGATTTGAACTTATTTGGGAGGTCAGAGCAATTAGTTTACTGCAGGATGTGAAAAGAAATTTTTTCAAAAATTGCAATAGATCGGAACTGTAGAAAAAATACTAAAAGTTGCATTTCACAATTTTTTTATGTGGGCCTATATTGAAAATTTAAAAAATATGTTTTGCAGATCAGAATAACGCGACTTTATAACGCGTCTCAATGTCCACCAAAACATTGACTTATAAAAAGCACATGTCAATCTGCAAAAAAATGTCGATGACCTTGAGAATCGGGGATAGTTTTTATGTAGAATCACCCCCTATTCGGTTGTACCTTCGATTGCCGATTACCCTGTATATTTGAATTCCCCTTATAATGTATTGACCCAAGCTTTTTTGTACGGCCATAAACAACGGGAATATTTAGGTTTCGAGGAGCGTAGGGGAATGGGAAGGCGGTGGGAGTGAGAAGAAGAAGAAAGGAAGATGGCCCCGCGGAAGATCGAATTGAATTACCGTGGAGGGCGAGAAAGGCGGTTTCACTTTTCCCTCGATTGGCTACGAGGATTGAATCATGGAAGCTCGAGACTTCCTGGACGGATCGAATCTCATTTAGATTTCTACCGTGAGATACTAGACGTCGGTTCCGAGCTTCTCGAGCTCTATGGCACGCGAACGGCATTCCTGTCTGCGCCGTAATCGTCTGCGATTTATACAATGCTGTCCAGTCCAGCTTTCCGAGTCTCCCGGACTAGTTTGTCTCTTCCAGATAGTCTGGCGAACAGGTGGTGATTTTTTGAAATGCTCCGCATTTTATCGGGATTCCGTTCGAGATTATGTTTTGTTAGTTATCTTGTCGCTCAATTACATGTATGTGCCGCATTAATAATCGTTATGTACTGTTAACGCGTGTCCTCATTATTCGTTCCCTATCTTTCTGCATACCTTCGCATACCGTAGGGGAGACCGGGGTAATACTCCCCCAAAACTTCAGTTGTTGCAAATTTTAAAATACTCTAGGATACAGTTGAAAAAAACATAACAATTCTTCAAACTCCGCTTTTATAATTGCAACACGTACGACAGAATTCAGTTATGTAAATTCATTAAACAATAACGACGAGTGAAACGTTGCGTTTACACAATGTTGGGTCGTAATGGGTTAGTAACAGGAATAACGATAAACCTTATTCACATGAACATTTAATTAAATCAGCAAACATGATGTTTTATTTTATTTCCTGTATGCTGTCTTAATCACCATTATTTTAATAACCATGCTTGTTATGCCTACACGATTTTGGTTATTCTTTTAAATTTATATATTTGTTACTGGTTACTTCACGACAATGAAAATATTTTATGGAAAAGTTATACGCTGTAATCACGGAGTTCCCTTCAACCTTCTTTGATCTATTGTTTGATATAAAGTATACATGTTATATTCTGTTTTATTTTTTTTTGTTTAAACAATGGTCTTCTAAAACATCTTCGTTCATAATTTTAGGTATTTCCGAACATTCTAAAATAATTATCATTTGTGAAATATTTGTAATGACAATAAATATTTATGGCACAATTTAAATGGTATCGAAGGGGAAATATCATAGAAGAAAAATTTTTTATCATGAAAACTTGTATTTTTCTTTATTCTAGTAGCGGCTGAAAAATACATATGAATATGTATGCTTAAGTCATGACCTTCAGGTGAACTAGAATACCAAAAATGTGATAAAATTTTAGGACCATCTCATATGTATACACAGCAGATAAATAATATAGTAAAATAAAATGGCACTTAAAAAGACAAGAAAACAAAAAGTGAAAAGGAAAGTCAAACAACACATATGAAACGCGATATTATCTCCGATAGATTAACAATAACTTTCGAATGCTTGTAAAAAGCTACGAAAAAGATCGAGGCTATTGTGAAACGCGTTGTTTCGCAAATTCAATCTGAGCAATTACATTTCCCATATAAATAATGCGAGACAATACACAATTTCTGAACTTTTCATAGACGTGTAATTCCAATGATTCTATAATTATAGGGCAATCCATCAGCTGATTGATAAGTTGCTATACAAAGCGTTATAGTTCGCCATTGTGCGAGAGTCAATAACCCAAAGCGAGATAATGCCGAGAGATAATGAGTACAATAAATCGAAGTACAAAAAATAGGTGTAGTGATGGGCATTCAATATTCTCTCTTGCAAGTTTTCAAGCAAATCAATCTCCACAGGCTTTCGAATCAATTCGATATTTATTCAAAGTCAGAAATTCTTGAAACTCTTGATAGGCTTAATGGCTTGAAAATTTTGAGCGTTGACCAAATCTTTTAAGAATTTCAAGACTTTCAAAACATGAACCTTGAAATATCTTATCAAGGTCACCATACTGAACAACATTTCCCTTTAAAGTTTTTGGCGGTCGGCTTTAGTGTACAAGATAATTGCGAAAAGCTTCAATTGTAAATGCATGGATTTTATGCATTTATGATAAAAATGGGTAGGTCTAATTTCTGACAGTAAAAGAATTTGAAGAATTTAAATATACTACTATATTATTCTTACCGAGGTCCTACTGTATAAGAAAGCGGATAAAAGATCTGCAGAAGATGCAATTAGTATAGTTCGTTAACTCAGCAGAAACGTAAAATCGACTAAAAGGATCGGTAAAAAGATTCCCGACGATATACCAAAGATCAAAAGGATAGCTCGGATAGCTACATAGTGTCTTTCCGAAGAATATCCAAGTTTACCGAAATTGCTTTCGGGAAGGCCAATATCAGCTCCATCAGATTTCCGAACAGGTTCAGGAGTTGGTGCCGCATGCATCCACAGAAATGAAAAGAAAATGATGGCTACCGAGAGCTCGCCGGACTTCGCCGACGTTCCATGGTAACCCAGATTCATAGCGGCCCCAGCAGATTTCACCGAAATTTGAAAGCAAACATCAGCTTCATTAGGCGCCATTGGGAATCCCGCGTTCACCGACATTACCGGGAAGACCAGTTCCATCAGACACCCATTTCACCACTTCCCGCAGACGCGTGTTCCTTTTCTTCCCAAAGGAGCCGACGATTGCACAAATGTACGCTACCAACTAAAAGTATCCTGACGTAGATTACGGAGAGTTTTCCTGAAACGTGTTATATCGCGCCCTCGCATAGTGGTCAGGGCAGCCGATCTAGCAGTTCGTTTGGTAAAAAATGACTTGCCTCATTCAATGCATCTACATTACTTTCTAAATGTTTAGCAATACCGAAAATGTCGATATTAATGAAATGTAATAAAAATTATAATTAGAACAAGCATTTAAAAATTAATTTCCGATAGAAAAAAACTACTAATTTTCTTTTGTGAACCCTGCCGAGTCTATTTAATATTTCTAAAAATACTTCTTTTTATATGAGAAGCATTCTTCTACCTTTAAAATGCATACATTAAATTTAGAATTACACTTCGTCATTTATTGATAGACTGCGGATCTTTATGCAAAATAAAAATGTTCTGCATTGATTGTGGAAAACGGGAATAAAATGAAAACTGATTTCATCCCTTAATGACTTTGTTCCGTTAAAAAGAACGCTACAATATTCTTGAATTTTACTAATTCATTACCGTTTTATATTTCACCCAATCGATTTCTTCATAAATGCATAAAGATCCGCAGTCTACTTATTAGATAAGTAATTCTTAATGGTCTAATGAAAGCTGTCGAAATTATTTCCCTTTGACCTGGAATATCTTTTGAGTTTCAAATTGGAATATTTCCAGTATACTTTTCCTTGCATGATGCCGAAAGAATCATTTTTACCTTCGTCCTTCTTCAGGAATTATTATTGTTTAAAGTGTCACTCAATTGGAAGGTCTGAGACGGTCTCGACGGCTTTACTTTGCAATTTTTGGGAAGTAAAATGTTCCTTTGTTGGGACTGCTGAAATTTGAGAATATGATAGCGTAATCAAACGAATCCGAACTTCGTAAATGAGAAACTTTAAATTACAGGGCAGTCGTGAGGAAGATGTTAGCAAGTGTGTAAAAGCGCCAATAGCAAGAGTGGATGAAGTGTACTAGACGTCGTACATTTCATATTTATATTCATAGACTATGTTACGCATCTGTTTTGAAAATGTTTTTTGAATATCATTTCATAAACCAGTGCTTTTAACCGATTATAGAAAATCAGGTCGTTTGGTACAATTACAAAAAAGTTATTCTGTTTTAATGTTATTTTCGAATTTATGTTCGAATACATTCGTGGCTCACTGTATAATGATAACTAATATCTACATGCTAACTCTGACACAATTGACGCAGTTTAAGGCAAACGTACATAACATATAACAAACCGCAAAACCAAGGTTTCATGAAGAACAACCGATTTGCAATGGTCAAATTGAAGGAGTGACACTATGAATTGTTGGAGCATCCACCATATTCATCGGGCCTGGCCCCCTCTGACTTCCATTTGTTCCCAAACCTCAACAAATTCCTACGTGGCAGACGTTTTTTATCAAATGAAGAAGTCATAGCAGCCGTAGATGAGTATTTTAGAGGTCTCGAGGAAAATCATTTCAGAAATTGGGTAAATGAATTAAAAAATCGCTGGAAAAGCTTAAGGGAGAGTATACTGAAGAATAAATATATTTTGACTCATTATTTCATGTCATTTCATTGTTAGGCTACGAACTTTCTGAATGCCCAGCAAATAATGAAGAATTATTCGATTAAATAGAGAGAATAACAAGAACAATTCGGATAATGTCCAACTTTAATCTAGGCTAAATAAACGATTGTTTATTCGTTTCTCACTTCGGCAAAGTTCTAGTCGAAATGAGCATTCGTCGAAGCTCGGTTTATTCACCCAACGTGTGCGAATACTCGAAGAATGTTTGCTTGACTTTATAATCAAACTGCGAATGTATGAAGAACATTCGGGGTGGTTATACTCAGTTTAAACTGCGGGAATATTTGCTCGTATTTGCCGCAAACACAGTTCGATTACCGTTTACATTAAACCAGCACGAATTTGTTGAAGTAAGGTCATGAACGAGCATTCCTAATTGAGAGTTACACATATGAGATCTTAGCTTACCAACTTTTGCAGACTACATTATCTGTGCAATGTTAGTAGTTCTTCATTTACGATTTAAACCAGATACATTTTTAATTCTAATAAATTTAACAAGTTACTTTTTTTTAACAATGTTAGTAGATCGAAAATAATACATCAATACTTTTTCAATTCTTTTAATCTTTCCATTGTTTGAAATGTCAGTTACTCATTTGTTTCATAATGCCGTAGGTCTTAAGCAACAATAAGTAGACTGCAGATTTTTATGCATAGTTAAAACTCTGAAGCAGTTACAGATAAGAAGTTGAATGAAAATTTACTTCTTATCCAAAGAATTTGCATAAATCAAACATAAAATGATGTTCTTGAATTTCTTTACACAGAAAGGGATCTATTAACAAAAATGACGTACATGGACTTTAAAAAATATACCTATTCAGATATGTGATTTAGCTGTTTCATAAGTCAACTGTGTACCTACTTATTTTCATTGATTGTTGTAAAAATTGCCCGATCAACAACTGTTGGATACCGGAGATGAGAATGATGATTATACTGCGGAATTCGTGCATTTTTGACGAAAATGAGTGGGTGTAATTACAAACAGTATAAAGACTAAAAGAATTTAGGAGTATCAACACATTTCTGGCAACTCAATAGAGCCACTAAAGAGAGAAATAAATTTCTAATTCGGTTTCTATGTCCTGCAATTAATGCAAATAACTAGACAGCGGATTTTATGCATTTATGAGAACAATAAGTAGGTGTAATTTAAAACATTAAAAACATCAAACGAATTTAAGAATACTTTTATATTATTTTCAGCCTATCGAACATATTAAAAGAGAAAATAAATTTCGATGTCACTCCGGTTTGTTGCAATTCAGATGGAAAATTTTTATTTTGCATAAAGATCCGCTGTCTACAAATAACTTTTTCTAATTATGATCGAGGGGCCTCAATCCTGCTCAGCGCTGTACTACAGTATTACCTTGCTCGTTGCACGAAATGGGGCCCAAAATGCGTGCAAAAATCGAGCTGGTATAATAACGAAAGGATAAGCAATCGTAGTGAGTCCTACTATTGTAAGGAAAAGCCGAGCCGTTGTAAGGAAAAGTCGTATTTATTTGTATTAAGAACGCACGGATAACCATTCGTTGACAGACGTGTTTGTCGCGGTTGCTCGTTTCGATCTGATCTTCTTTTTGCGATTCGTTGGCGATCGTAACTCTACTGTTAATTACGATTCTTTGTTATTACGAATTCAGTCATATATAGGACTGCCTATTAACACGCACATATACAATACACACATATATCATCCGTACTTTAACCCTATACTATTGATCTTCATTTGTTTCTAAGTATGCACCAAACTTCTAAGAACTATAGCTAATATACAATAGACGACGATTCCGTGCAATAAACGAGGTTGCAACGAGCGAGGTTCTACCGTACAAACAATGTAGAGTCTAGATCGATAAGACAATTGGCTTAGGCCTCGAAAGTCTGTAAGATGTTGGGTCTATTCTTGTCGCTCGTCTGCGGTTCAACGCATTCCTTATCGATCGAGTTGCGAGGCTAATTTCGTGCAAGTCACCGAATGATTGGCTCGCGAGGAAGAATAAAAAGGAGATCGTGAGAGGCAGAGGGAGAGAGGGAGAGTAACCATATAGGCCGAGCTGGATAGTTTTGGTGTGATGGTGACTTAAAAAGCCGCCGCCTCGTCGTTGATTAATAATCTCATGGACGCAACCTGCCTTTGCACACCATACTCTTCTCCTTCTCGCAGTTTTCTCTGTCTCTCTTTCTCTTTCTTTCCTCCTTCCTTCCTCGCGTCCACACAAGTACAGCTTTCGCTCGGTTTACTCTCTCACTTCTACGCGCTTGCCCTCCTTCATTCATCTCCTCCATTTGATTTCTCTCGTTTCTCGCTCAAAGCTTCTTTTCTCGCCTCCGTGTGTATGGTATGTATGCACATATACGTACGCGCTTCCATTTGCCAGGATTCTCTTCAAAGCTACCTACCGAGTGAGGATCATCGAGGATGATCAGTTAATTACATGGAGCGCCGTTGATTATGACAGAAATATACTAGACCGAGGTTTGGGTACGCTAAGTTAATGCACTCCTATTAACACGTTCCGCGGCCGAATTAAATTATATCACTTACGGACAGCGTTAGTTCTCTTTTGAGATGAAATCGTTAGTCGCTGCTTTATAGTGCAAGTGATAATTTCATATAAAAATGTTTACGTTACATTCGAATAGAACATGTAAATAGAAATGCATTTTCTAATATTACACGAACTCCATGGAAACCTGTAGTTTTATTAAAAAGTGAACTGAGAGTTCCATAATTAAAAGTGAGAGGAGATTGAAAATGTTCAATTATTTGAATGAAAGAGGAATAAATTCCTAAAATAATAATAATTAACTCCTTGCCCTACGATTTATTTTACGGTTTCAATAATTAGAATTTTCTTGTAGATCGTAATTTCCTAAAAAAGGAGAAAATTTATATAAATTTCTTTTTACTAAAAAGTGTCAACTATACAAATATAATTGACAATTAGAATTCCTAACATGATTTGGGATTCAAACAAATTTGGAACATTATTAAACTTTAGTTATATTGTACAATCTATATTGCTTGTCAGTTTCTTAGTGGTTCGTAAGTCAACTTTCGACATGTTCAGAAAATCCTATTGCATGGGATTTACAATTTTTATATTAAGTATAATTGTAATTAAAACATTTATCTTGTTTAGGAAAATAAGTTTTCATCCTAATTGAACTGATTATTATAAAATGGTACTGTAATGGTTATTGTAAAACCCAAAGGATGAGGAGTGTCATTGTTAAACTGCAAATTTTAACAAATATCATTTGTTCAGTAAAAAGACCATACGTATAATGCTGGTACGAAAATATGAAAAATTTTAATAATTATTATTCAAAATAATTCTTCAATTAAGACAATCAATAAATTGTTAACTAAATATTCATTATAAAACAATGCTTTAACAAAGAGGGCAAATAAATTGTGAAAGACGTTTATCGACATACTTGATTTTAGAAATTAATTCGCAAACATGAAACAAGAGTGTTCTCAATTCTCAATCGAGCTCGTTATTTTACGAGAAATTCTACACGTCTCCATACATGATACGAAACATATTATAACACGATCACAGTGAGCATACAAGTTCGTTAAAACTTTTATCGCAGCTATTACTAAATTATAACTTTCATGTGTATAATTCCATTACTATACTTGAATGTAAATTGTTCGATGCAGGAAGTGGCCTAAAAAGGTAATTCGTTTCATTCTAGATGTAACAAAAATGAAGTTATTATTTCGGAGATTAATATCTGTATGCGTGATGAATGTTCCTTGCACAGGCTATACGAAAGTACCAAAGCGTAACCGCGTTGTTTCATAAATTTAAACTTCACCAAAGCAGAAAACATCCGCTGTGTTTTGCGCTCGTGTGCTTATCGCATACCTAAACTGTGAGAAACTTACAAATCTGTGTTGTATCACGTTTTTACTGTCATATTCAGAAGCAAATACGCGTTACTCGTAAAGTAAATTGTAGAAAACTAATAAGCAAGTTAAAATTATCACTAACAATTCCAAATTTTACTTATTGGTATACTGTATATACGTTTAATAATAATTTAAATATAAATGCACGGGAGTACTTTGTTTTAATGAAATAATATAAAAATATTAAATGAATTACTTTCACATTCATAATTAGATTATGCGCTTTATGCATTCATGACGGAATTAATAAGTAGAGTATAGTACAGTATAAAAATACCTGAAAAATGTAAAATTGTTAAAATTATTTTTGAAAAATTCATTTCCGTTTACCTCTCGTTTCTTATAGTTGATGCAAACCATTTTAATTTTGCATAATGATCCGCAGCCCATTCACGATAAATCCGGTAATTTTTGTTAAAAGCTAATGATGTATAAATATTTCTTAAAACTATAACCGAGGTTTTATCTTCTTTATTGAAAATTGTTAGGTTATTTTGGTTACAAAACTTTAGGTTACAAAAATGTAAGTAAAGTACTGGCACGTTTTATATTTTAAATAATTTATGCTCAAAGCCGATTAAAGAATGATATACTATAACCTGTTTCGTAATTAAACCGGACAAACGTTTCATTTTTAACTTCATGTTTTCGTGTTTGTTTCGCCCTCCTTCAGTGTTTCCGGATGCGAAGATTTTTTCTTCCGTTAAGGCCGGAAAGGATATGCCGGTGATAAATTATTAACAGTTAATTAAGATGGTGTTCGTTAATTTTAAAAAGCCGGAAATTCCCCGGCTCTTCGCCGAGCCTATTTTTGTACCAACTACTTCGCTTGTTTGAATTCAATGCGCTTATTGATCGCTGCGCTTCGAGAACGGTAGCATTTCATACCTATCTTACCAAGCGCAGATCTGATAATGTCCACTGATTAACTGAATTAGCAACGAGTTATTTCTATCGAGTTATTGCACTCGTTCATTGGAATGTCGAGACACGAAATCTGAAGAGACCAAGGTCTTATGATTTTCTTAGCATCTCGTGCAAAATAAATTTCGATCAATCATCTCACACAAATGATCATGTAAATTGAATCTACCACAGATTACACACGTTTCACATAATTTTTAAGAAATCACGGGATATGATCTTTTTAGATCATAATTGCGTGTAATTAAATTATGCAGGGCAGATCGACGATAAAACTAATTAAAAATCTATTACAGCCATTATCCTGAGTTTTGAGGATACAGGATGTCCCAAAAATGTTGTACTTCCTTGAAGGGGTGATTCTTTCGCGTCGAAGTTATCTGCACAAATATTACAAACAAATCACATTTTCAGAATTTCGATTTAACTGTAATAAATATTATACTTAATACTATTGTATTATAATACTGTCTATCAATAACCATCATAATCAACCACCCTTTCAAAATCGACGAGTAAAATTTCTGTCCCTGTAGTAAAAAAACGTATGTTTTTATATTCTATATAACTGTTCAAACTAAAACTACTACTGATTTTTCTTTATCTATACCCATCGAAATTTATAACTAGCAAATTTTATGCATTCATGACAAAAATGACTAAATAAAATAAAAAACAGTAAAAAGATGAAGAGAATTTATTAAAATTGTCCCTATCTTTTTGTCCCTAATTGTAGCATTCACAGAAGTAGAATTGGTTGGTCGTGGTCAGACGCGCCGGGTGATGCCTATTCTACTGCACGAGAAATTGCTGAATTTTCAAACTCGTTTCTCTTGGAAACGAAACGTCTAATGAAAAACTTATATTTGCAGATATAATTATTATATTTAGGGTGAAATTATATTATTATCAGCCTAAAAAAATGATTGATTGATCCCTGAACAGAAGAAAAAGAAATTTCTTCTGAATTTTGATTCAAGGGAACAATGATTTTTAAAGGGGAGAAGACGACGATCCTGAATCTGAATATAGGCACATGTTCGTTTTCTCATCATATTTATTAATTTATTCTTTGTGTAAGATATAGTTGATAATAATATACCTACTATATAATAATTGAATTGAGTGAGGGATATTATTTGAAAATTTAATTTTTAGGACAGATTTAAAGAGTAATAAAAATATGGATTTTATAGAATATTATATAGTTTTATAGAATATTTTGATGAAATTAAATTTTGCAGGGGTTTATTATAAATTAAAACAATTTCATGATAAGTTTTAATACCAGGAGGGTTTATATTAATCATTTTAATGAGGATAAATATTGTACAACAGTGCATAATGGGGCTTTAATATGCTGCAACAAATAGATGGCGTGTATTATTTACAAACATATCAGCAATAAATGTAACGTCTGAATTCATTCTTTCCGAGCGTTCCCATTTTGCTTCTTCTCCCCTATTTATGGATGGCAGAGTACATTCCACTTTGTAGTTTTGGAAAGACGCCAGCTTTCCCGGTTCACTGATATCTTCTTAAATCAATTATGAAATTAACACGTTATCGCTATCTTCAGAGCTTCCCTACAAGCGTTTTTTCTGTAAATTGATTTCTAGCAATTGAAATAAATGGTAATTATTCAGAATAGAACATTCCTCACCGATCTCAATCATCTTGAAATATGTTATCAAGGTCATCATTCTGAACAACTTTTCCCTACACGTGTTACCGCCGGACAACTTTGGTTTGCGAGATATTTGCGGAAACTGTTGGTATGACTATAGCGAACTGTATCTTTTTCCAATAACTAATTTCCCCCTCCCCAATCCTAACCCAGACCTAATTAAAATTCGTTCAAAATTACTAGACTGCGGATCATTATGCATTCATGGCTTCTGAAAATTTTCGAGAAAGGGTAGAATATAAAATTCGACAGGATTTAGTACAATTTTTATTTATTTCAGATCTGAAAAGGCCACTACCACCGGAAATAAGATTCTATTTTATTCCATTTTCTTCAAATTCGTTTACAAAAATTGCAAATTGCATAAACATCCGCAGTCTAAAAATTACTATACAAACTTTAGTTAGGTTAAGTATTTTTATTTTTCTTGGAGTTGCCAAAGGCCATGTATACGAAAAGGTAATTCAGAATTATTAATTAATAATTAATAAATCAAACCTGTGCGAGAAATGTGTGGATAGAAAGAAAAAAGAGAACAAAATGACAAATAATGTGCATGTGGGATAAAAAGTGTTGGTGTGCAACTTCTTGAAACTGTAGATTTAAGGGGCGGTTTACAGTCTTTAGGTATAAGCGACCCTAGGAGTAAGGAAAAAGGGAGGACCGAAGACAGTCGCAAGGAAACCGTCGAGCCTAACACGTCGCGTCGTCACATTTTGTAAAGAAACCATTCTTGCTGTGTTTTAGTTATAAAGTTATACGCATTCAAGCATTCACACTTTTAACATTGTACACGCGGTATTATAATATTCCACCACTTATATTTAATCAAGTCCATCAAAAAGCATGGTTGAAGAATACGTCTAACGGTGCTGAAAGAACAGTAGTCTATCGCAACTATAGTTTCGCTTCTGAAATCGAAGGAGTAATCGATCTCGTCATTTACCAGATTAGCAATTAGCTAAAACGCCAAACCTAACGTTATCTCGATGTGTAAGACAATGCTATTGGCTATAATTCACAAATTCCACACCATAGAGATGCCCCGATCTGTGATTCCAAACCAATGGAATCCTTTTGAATTATACACGAAGGTGGAGATACATGGTTTTGAAAGTGGCTCGAATAACGCATCTGATGGTATACTGATGGCATTGAAATATTAATCTAAGGTAAAGCACCTGCTATTCTGACTCCGACGGAATCGATCGGTATGAGTACATTATACCGCAAACCTGCATAATGCATCGATTTGTGACGCCAGTGGCAAATGTATTGATTCATTTATTCGAACTTAGTTAATTTTTGTTACTTATATCTGTAATATCGACATTTTTTAGTATCTGCAATATAATTTTAAACAACAAGGTACGCAAACTAATTTCTCATTCGGCTATCGATAAGTATCGATAAAATGGAAAGATATCGCCATCACTAGGGTGTCTAATCAGTTACTAAACATTTAAGTATTTTATAAAATTAAAAAAATCATGTAGACTGGAATTATTCTCGGTCGGAAGAAATGTTTAATTTTCGAGTTAAAATAGCTCCGAGTACAAAGGGTTAATGGTACGCTTTGGCGAATAGATTCTCGAAATAATGTTCTACAAAACAAGATTGATTTTTGGAACTACTGGACTAAAGTATCCCTTTGACCTGTACGGCGGAAACGAACTTATCCAGTTCCATTGAGCTTCCGGATGGTTCTCTATGCAAGTAAACGAAGTCGGATATGTTCGAGAGGAAGGTGAAGACGCATGATTCGTTTCGATAGCTTTCAATCGGGGCCGGACCAGTTTTCGCCGAACCGCTTCTTCCCGTCCCCGTTCGCACGTGAGCGAGATTGCATCGTCGTCGAATTATACTCGTTACCGGTGGAAAGAGCGCTAGAAACTCGAGGAAAGACATAGAAATTGAAGGGGAAGCAGAAAAAAGAAACGAACAGGAAGGCAGATATTGAGGGACTGACGAACTGGAATTGACACGAAGAGGGAAAAGGAGAATAATAGGAGTCTATGGGGACAAAGGGTGAGCGAGCACTCGGCGAACCCGGAAGTTTCATAGAGCAGACACGACAGGTAGAGGGATGTGCGAATTGCGTTTAACGGAACGAAATCCTAAGCATTCGCGGAATAGCACCAAGATCGGTTTAATTAAAGAGGGCACTCTAACTCTAACTAGGGGAAATGTACCTATTACTGCTGGTGCACGTTTTACTGCGGTATATTTTCCCAATGAGATTAAAATACAGTTCAATGTGCAATTCGAACAAACGAAATTTTCAATCATTCTCATACTTTTATAATTTCAGGATTTGAAATTAACATTTTCGTTGAGTAGTGGGTGTCGAAATAAAAAACAACTTTAACAACAATTTTCTTTGTCATACATAGACTGCGGATTTTATGCAGTTATGACTTTTGAAAATTTTCGAAAAATACTAGGGTATAAAATATGAATTTAGTACGATTTTAATTTATTTCACATCTAAAGAAACTACGACCCCGCAAAATAAGATTCTATCTTTTCCGCTTTCTTAAAATTTGTCTAGAAAAATTGAAAATTGCATAAACATCCGCAGTCTAGTTATAAACAATTTTGCGGCAAGTTTCTTTTACAACTGTCCACGGATCGAGGGGTGTAGATTCGCCCCCAGGACAGACGACCATTACTTTTTATACACCCTGTACACTCCTTGATTGGCATGGCAGATAAAAAATTGGAAAATGCCGTGTAACTGATATGAGGAACACAGAAGAAACATTTTTAGAGGATTGCATGCTCGCCGAGTCAAGCGAGATTTCATTTTTATTTCCTGCCGTGGTAAAGGAGGATATTAAACATGGTGCACAGGAAACAGCGGAAATATTCCGGCCGACGTAATATATCAGCTACTCTTTGCCGGTTAACTTTGCGATGGGTCTGCTAAAGAATATTTATAAAAAGATGTATCTCTCGGATCAGTCGCCTCGGTAGACTTAAACGAAAGAGGAAGGAGAAGTGAATGAGAACATTACATAGCCACCGATGTATTAAATAGAAAATAAAGTACGAGCAGGAAGGAGTGTACGAAAGTAAGACAGATGTAAACGGAAGGGGGGAAGAAATATTGGATAGAAGGCTGCTGCGTGAATGGACGGTATTGAGGATCGTCAAGAAGAACAGCTGCAACGCGGTGCACACGCAAAATGTTTCCCTCTTGATATACATTCTCGCCGAGTCTTTAGAATTTGTCAGTCGTTTTCTTTTTGTACTCGCGGTACCATCAACTTCTAGGTTATTAAAGATCGTCGCTGTTTAATCGCGCAATCTAGAAATAAATTTAACTGCCTTGTTCAGCTCTCCTTCAATATCAGGATTCGTAACGCTATTCATTTCTATTAACTTTATTCATTTATTCGAACGTAGTTAATTTTATTACTTGTACCTGCAAGATTGAAGTTTTTCTGTGTAGTATCTGCAATATAATTTTAAACATCAAGATACGCAAACTAATTTCTCATATAAATATAATATCAGAGAATCAATAGAATTCATCAATAGAATATAAAATCGTGAACGCGAAACATGTATACCGAATACGAATTGGATAATAAATTAAAACAAACGGATAAAATAATGAAGTGGCTCAAGAAATATTATATAAACAGAGTGTAGAAATAAAAACTGCCTTGTTCAGCTCTCCTTCAATTTCAGGAGTCCCTTTAATCGGTATCATAAAATATTACTCCAAACTAACTTTATTTATTACCTTTATGTCGTCTGATAATTTGTTGTAAGCTACAGTTTGTTTAACACGTTCACTGCCACATTTTAGATTTTTTATTTGACAATTATTGAGATTGTAAAAGTGTTTCCATGGGAATTGATTGAATACATTTTTTGACTCCAGTATACATTATAGTAAAAATCGCACAAAATATAAATAAATTTTATAGTCCAGTGTTAAAGCCAAACCAACTTACGTATTAATTAGACTGCGGATTTTATGCGTTTATGGGAAATAGATGAAATTTAAAACAGGGAAGAAATTACAAAAATTTAAGCATGTTGATAATCATGTTCCATCTTTAGAAAATTTTTACAGGAAGCAGGATATTTTTAATTGGCTCCAGTCTATTGCAATCAATGCAGACAATTTTTATTTCGCATGAAAGTCCGCAAAAATAATACAAGATTAGAGAACGTAAAGTTTGTCATAATAATGATTTTTGTAGCCTTCTCACACCTCGTACATCCTAACGAAATTTGGTTTATTTAATAGATCGCAACAAAAATTCATTTTCAAGTTTGGTAAAAAATATCTCAGAACATCTAAGCTTTGTAGTTTTCCGCTTAAAAAAATAAAGATGACCTTCATGTGTCCCCCTTGAAACAGAAACAGTTTTGTATGAAACATTAATTCAAATAGTTCTCGAGATAATCGCAATTATCGATTAAAATGGAACACCCACTATATGAATTAACTTGTACAAAGCTTCTCGTTACTATACTTAGACTCGCTCATAACTCGTATCATGCTGTAGAATGGTGGGAGGAAATTAAGGAAGAGAACAAAGCTAATCAAATTGGTTTTACAACTGCACACAGATCAAAGGTAGGCGCCGTAAATTACTTTTTAATATTAATCGAAAAACTTTTCTTAGTACTTATCTGCTATGAGACATCACTGAACTTTTTAAAAAGGAACAAATTTATTCTAAAACTTATTGCGCGACGAAGACATAATGACGGGTTAAACATTATCGTGTCTTTAATATTCGGTGCGTTTAGTAATAACTTCAACGCTATTTAATATTTAATTTTTGCTGTATTAAATCCAACTTCAACACCATTTAATATCTAACTTCTGCTATTAGTATTCCATGTTTTGTTAACACAGTAGTAACAATTTGTCTGAAAAGATAATTTTACGGTTGGTTTTACAGAAATGAGTTAAATTAACTATATCGGGTATTATTGTTTCTTTTATCCAACTAATCCTGTCCATTGTTTTGCATTCTCCTTACAAACTTTATGTCAAAAATGATCATATACTCTGAATATACTTAACCGCAAAATGTTGTTTATGACAGCTAACTTTAAGTTGTACGCGTTACTACAGTCAACAAGAAACAATTGACAAATGGACTTCGGTCACTTTCAAAATGAACGGCTCAATTGTTCAAAGGTATGTAACCCCTTGAAACGCCGCATGTCTGTGTAGTTTTAAAGGTATTCAAACCGTTCGGGAGCTTATTCGAAATATTCGAAAGAATACATTCTTTGTGATCCGACAATTGCTGGTAAACAAAGTATTGTTGTTCAGAAACCAAGCATCGGATCGCGAGAGCAGGCTGAATAGCGAACCGACGAATAGCGCGCGATGCCTTCTATGAGCGCGCGCGTTTCAAAAGTGACGATCCGAGAATAGCGAACGCAAATAGAACGGCCGCTCATCCACCCTATCTCCTTCGCAGATAATTCTTTCCTCGCGCTCCTCGGCTTGTTCGAGAATATCAAACGCGCTCGCTGACGGCAACAAGATACTGCGGGTCCCGCTGAGATTCTGGCTTTCCAGTTGGTTACACGCAAATAGCTTCAAATTGCACCATTGCAACAATAGCTTCGAACACGCGGCTCGCTAAGTGGCCCGGCACTATTTCTTATTCATGTCAAGTTGGAAACTTGATACCGACGTAGCATTCATGAATTTCGAGAATCCTTTAGAAGGATGCATTTGAATTTCAGAGACCTGTCCAAATTGGTAACTTACGAATAAAAGTACAGTAGGGGAGACCGGGGCTAAAAGTTTCGATTTCCGAGAAACATGTAAAATGACGTAGAAATATCGGGTTGGGGAAAAAGTTTCTTCGTAAAACGTTCTTCCTAGTATATATTTGATTTTATTTATGTAGTCTATCATGTCTGATTACCCCTTAAAAATCAACGATACCTATTTTATTTGTCTCCAAAATTTTGTGTATGTTCTTGTCGGGAAATAGGAACTTTGTTACAGGTTTCTCCTTTCTCGGATAATTACGAACTAATTTGCATTCAAGGCATACAAATATACGCTAACTGTGAAGACTACAATGTTATTGAACGTCATAAAAAATATTGGGTATTGACATAAGGGTCAACTATAATAAACTAGTATAAACGTTGTCGCTCGCTCGCGAGTTAGCGAGTTAATTTCATGGATTTCTTCGCGGTTGCTTGCAGGTACACAAAGATGGTAGTGGATTCGAATTTGATGGCGCAGAAGTACAACCCCGAGTTCACCGTAACGACAATGTCACTGCCCACAACTTCCTACGGCAATACAAACACAAGCGTGCTCATTGACCAATTGAGGCACATTCATCAGGTGAGTCCACCAACTGCAATTTGCCGCTCGGCTTGCATTAGGTTAGGTTTGCTTTGTTTCCGATCAAAACATGCTTCCCATTTCGACATTCTATGGTTTTAATTAAGGTTAGCTCCTGATCTTACAATTTTGTCGCAGCTACGCTGATCTCTTCTATTGCGGGCTTAAGGGGGTATACTCTCATTTCCAGGATAATGCAAAGATGGGGGTTTCTCAGTAGTATTATATTATTAAATTTTTTCAATAACTTATTAAATTTTATAATTAATTCTATCAATTTTATACTTTATAAGATTACAATAAAGTTTATCCCTTAAATTATCTATATTATTATATCGAAAATATATGGATTAAATTCGTTTCTAAAAAAACTGGATATCTAAAAATTCAAATTACATTTCACATCAAATTAAATATTTACAATCTTTATGCAACGCTAGATAAAAGATCAATCCAAACCGCAATCGCCCTCAAAAGTTCTATTTTTACGTTTACGAGGCGTAATTTGCATTATTCGGCAGCATAATTTGCATTATTCGGAAGCATAATGCTGCGACAGCTACATGTTTAAATGACGTTTAATAAAATTATAAGAATTATAAGAAATCAAAGTGTAGTAAGAAATTAATGGATTAATATTTTTAAGAATTAAGCGAGGAAGGAGTTGGCTCTTTTAGGGTTGGAAGGCGGGGGGGAGGCAACCCCTAGGCGGCAGAAGTATAAATTCGCCACTGCCTAAGATCTTCTGCATGATTTCTTTTTCATTTTTTCAAATTGTTGATAGAGTGCTAACGGGAATCTCAAATTCATTAGCAATATCCTTTTTCCTTCTCGATTCAGTTTTCTCTTATTTCTTGTATTTTGTACATACAATGAAAATGTGGCGAAATTAGCATCGTTATTACCTGTAATTTACATAAATACAACTATATTTTCATTTATATTCATATTCATTTATATTAAGTTTCATTTCTGGTAGGTAGTTCGTATTTCATATTTGCCTTAAACACTACTCTTTTCTCAAACATACTGTCCGAAAGTTTGTTCGATTTTGGTATATTATTCGAAACGCGCTACTCGAATCGCGCGTAAATCGCCTCAACTGAACAAGCTCTAAAGCTTCTCAAATAATGCACGACAGACGATACATTAATATTAGTATCGTTGCCGAGGACAGTTGGGGAGAAAATTTGTTTAATAACCACGAATAATAAATAATAATATAGTATTATCAATAGATAAAAATATAATTTCCGTTATTATTTGTCAATACAAATAAAATCTGAATCTGAGCAAGCCTAAATCATTTATTTAGACTGGCTCAAATAATAAATAATTATTTTTGCTTTTTATTTGAATATCCGAATAACAAATAACTTATTATTTAAATTTTCATTCATTTACATATTGCTCGACACTGTTCCTGTCGCATAGGAAGTTTATCCTCGGGTCTCGATCATCCGCTAGGTCTTAATTTATCCGACCTATCTGTCCTCCGACTAGGCTGGTTAATCGAGGTTCTACGGCAATTTGTACGTGAAACACTTATTTCGGTCAATAGACAGATTACGAGCAATTTAAGGTCGTCGAGTTAGGTGAATCACCCGATATGTAAGCACTTCCACGTTCGCGTACGATCAGGCGGGCCATAAATTACGTTCTAATCTCGAATTATTCATACGACGAGGTGTGCAGCCGTGTCTGGCGTACCAGTCCCGTTCGCGTTCGTACGGAGATAGAAGGCGTGAAAGATCCGACTAAAGACCGCGTGGGTGAGCTCGATTCCACAAGTCGGTTCCAATTGTCTGCGTCTGTCGAACAGGTGCGACCGGCGCGGCACCTTTCAGATACATGAGCAATCAGAACTATTTGCATTATACAGGCCATTCCAGGTTTAGCGGTGGTGTTCTGGTTCTCGAATCCATTTTCGCATGTGATTCTTATGAATTTTTTGCAGGGAAACTGTTGAACCTCTTGCATTGAGATTTTGTACACGTATTCAGCGATATTTGAACTACGCGTGTGATTTTTTTTTAAATACAAATAACCGAAATTACACGTGTTACATGGATCGTTTATTTTGAAAGTGGCGTAAATCCATTTTTTAAAAGAATGAGATATCACATGATTTGTGATTAATTCAGTGTACACTTTTTATTTATAACTAGTTAATAAAGCGTAACTCCTGAACCATTGATCCTACAGGATCGAAACTTCGATCTGCAGCCACCCCGGGTACAAATCTTCTGGATTACATACCAAATACATCATAATTTATAGGAGAAAGGCACGAATTTTGAGTCCGGTAAAGTAAAGAGCAGCCTTTTCTCCCGCCGCTTTGGTGTTTTAAAGCATTAACCTTACCCTACTAAACGCATCACATAATTTACGCTGATTGGTACGGAACCTCAAAAAACAATACTTTGCACCATAGCGTTTAAGAAACAGCACATTCAACACTCTATTGTTTTTGAGTCAAAAAATATGTTGCCGAGGCTACGAAAATGATTTGTTCCGCGTTAGGTGAGAATGCTGTAACCTATGAAACATGCAAGAAGTGGTTCCAAAGGTTTCGTAGTGGAAATTTTGATCTCCGTTCTCTGGTGATGGAGAACGCAGTGGAAACCGAAAAAAATGCAGGGCGAGGAATTAGAGCAATTATTGAATGAACAACAAGCAATTTCCGTTTGTGTATTCCTTTTTTTATAAAGATCAAAAGTATGCTCAAAACGCACCGAACTTATTTGTACACCTAATAATTCGAACTGTGGTTTAATTGACGCCATGCATGTAAGCGATTTTCTCGACCCTTTGGTAATCCTTTCGTTCCATAAAACAGTTGGGAGTTGATATTCCGTGGCCTACATCGGAGGTATTGTTTTTTCAGAATAACTTACCCAATTTAACGTACACCTGCACGCGCTCAACCAATGTATTGCGATCTCTAGTTTACCTGTCACGCTACGAAACAGCTTCTAACACTTAAGCTCACGTTAATTCGCATGTCTGGAAGTCGGACCGATGACTTCTGGTTGTTGCGTGTAGAACACCTGCGCGGCCGTCAACGGCAGACGTATCGCAACTGCGTAATCCAATTTGAAATCGTACAAAGCGAGAAGAAGGTGACGCGAAACGATATACAATGACAATACGCGAACTCATGAATGATTTATGACCAACTACCCCGCAGACATTGTGCATTCGAATGTCGCGACTCTACTTTTTTCCTCCCCTCCGCAAAATAAACGCCTATACAGTCGCAACCCATGCGCAGCCAGCAGCGTTTTGCATATCGGATAGAGTTGCTAAATGCAAATGAGCTCGTGCCGTTGCTGCAGCCAATGTAATTAAACAAATTAACTACCTCGATAATTTCAATATCGTCGGGAACATTATAGCCGTGTGTCATTGTGAAGCCACGCCTGGAGAATTGAAATTACGATAGCATCGCCAACATTCGATCTAACAGAGAAATATCACCGTTCCAATTAAGAAGTTTTCGAATGGTCAAATATGCTAGTCATATTCACATTTTGGTAAACCTGTCGGTGTGCTACCTCCTCTCCGATTTCTACGAGCTTTAGATATGTTGTCAAGGTCATCGTTCTGAACGGCATTTCCCTTTAAAGTTTTTTGCGATCGGCTTTAGTTTACGAGATATTCGCAAAAAAACTTGTGAATCCATTGGGTCGATGTTACCTCCTCTCCGATTTCCATGACCTTGAAATATGTTGCCATGGTCCCCATTCTAATGCAATTCTTGCATAATAATATATCATATATTATAATTGTAATATGATAATATATGATTATATAATAATTATATTGTAATATGATAATATATTACAATATAATTGTAATATGATTGTATAATATGCAGCATAATAATATATTAGAATAAAATAAGACAAGGATAAATAATGATAAAATAAATAAGAATAAAAATAGAACAATCACATTTCACAAGTGTAGCTAACGTCCATGCATGCATATCGTCGATCGACACAACAAGAGTTATTTATTCACTCTAACGAGTTTGGAAGAACTTAATTAGAAGCCTGATATTAATTTACAATTTGTTTACACAGAATTTACTTTTATTTCTGGCAGATTTTGCAGTCTCAATTAGCGTCAACGCCCGACAGTGGACTACTGCTTGCTGACGAAGCTTTAGATGGCTCAGGAAGCGGTGACAGACCACCTTCGAGGAAGGTAGACATCGACAACGACGACGAAGATGACGGAGAGAACGAAGACGACGGAGAGGCGTCTGGTTCTGGCAGTGGACCCACCACACCAGGTATAGATTCCAGATCCTCAGACTTTTTAATTATTAAATGCTCCCACTGTTTTCGAAGGGTTTCATTCAACTAAATCTGCAGAGTTTAATCGGAATAACCTGTTCAGTGACAAATTTTTTAAACTGGCGAAACATGATTTAATTTTTTTTCATTACGCAAGAAATTCACGCAAGAAAAAATTGGATCGTATTTCCTTTTTCTTATTCGTCAACCTTTCGTCACTCTATATTACAAAAACAATTTAAAATATACCAGTACAACTATAGAATACACGCAAAATTCAACACACGGTTATAAATACTTGGTACGGTTATAAAAATTCAGTAGATGAAATTCGAAATTGTTTAAAAAATTTTTAAATTGAAGATGTCAATACACGATTTCTCCTCTACTAAAATCATTAGGGGAAGAAATAACATTCAATTTAGTTTCTGTTTCTTGCAATCGATGCAGACAATTTTCATTTTGCATAGAGATCTGCACTCTATTTATAAATAACCGTAAATAAAAATCCTAGTCGAAGAGAGTGTACTAAAATATACTAGCATATACTGGGATATACTAGAATATACTAGAGTGTACTAGAATATACCAAGATACACTAGAATATACTAAAATATACTAGAATATACTAGAGTATACTATAATATACTAATATATACTAGAATATATCAGGATACACTAGAATATACTGGAACGTACTAAAATATACTAGATATAGAATATACTAGAGTGTACTAGAATATACTAAAATATACTAGAATATACTAGGATACACTAGAATATACTACAATATACTAGAGTGTACTAAAATATACTAGCATATACTGGGATATACTAGAATATACTAGAGTGTACTAGAATATACTAAGATACACTAGAATATACTAGAATATAGTAGAGTGTACTAAAATATACTAAGATACACTAGAATATATTAGAATATACTAGAATATAGTAGAGTGTACTATAATATACTAAAATATACTAGAATATATCAGGATACACTAGAATATACTGGAACGTACTAAAATATACTAGAATGTACTAGAATATGCTAGAATGTACTAAAATATACTAGAATATACTGGGATATAATGGAATATACTAGAGTGTACTAAAATATACTAGGATATACTAGAATGTACTAGAATGTGTTAGAATGTATTACACTATACTAGTGAAGTTATACTACCTAACAGTACATGTATGAAAAGTGGAGTCAGTTCTTAAACCTACAGTTTCTATAGTTTCCGTCGCCGTGAGCAACGTTGCTATTAATTAATTTGCTCGATCAAACGATTATGCAAACCGTACGATTAATTGAACAAAATTACTCATTGTTCCAGATCCAGTGATCAGGATGAATCATGACACGAAACCGTCCGCGGCCGGCACATCGAATGTCCTCTTATCAACCGGCATCCTGGCGATCATTTGCGTGCACCTGATCGCTTAAGCTGCGTCGGAATCGGCGCGGAATAAGAAGGAAACAGTAATTCGACGGCCCGCGACCTAGACAAACACACAACATTGAAAGCCCGCGTCAAACGGATAGTCCGATGCTACTTGACACGAGGAAGCAACGATCCGCCGATTCCGCGCCACGAGAATTCGCTTGATAGGTATTTATCGTGCTGCCTGAACGGAACACCTGCAAGGAAGACATGTTACCGCGCGACTACCGGAAACTGCAGGGAATCTGTTTCGTGGTTCGCGGTTCAAAAGAGACTTTTATACACGTAGGCAGTTCGAGGAGGTTCAGAGAAGCCACCGTCAACCACCGTCGGATCTTTTTGTGTTCTCCCTGTACGTTGATCGCCGGGTGTCATTTTCCAGGAGATCGTTATATACGCATCACACACGGGCATCATCCGTAGATCCTAATCTATAGAGGACCGGCAAAAACAATGACAAGAGAGCAAAAAGAGAAGCTGGTGGAGCGTTTCCCGTGTATCTGCCGGTGGTGGTGTCTTGGCAAGGGCTGCTTCCACCGTTTGACGGTCTGCCAGCAGCCCTCCGCTTTGGCCATGCGTTGTTCTCCGTTCGAGCGAACCGGCTGTTACAGAGGACGGGGGCCGATGCCTTGTAAAGATTTCCCTAAAATCGTGGATCCCGAGGAACAACGGGGATCAGGTTTTTATCGGTTGTACATTTTGTTGTTCGTGTACGAGGACTGAGAAATTTCTATTTAGGAAAGCAAGACTGTTCTAGGGAAAATTAAGCTGTTGGACTCGTCGAGTTGCTTCCGCGCGTACAGGCGAAGGCGATAGGGTACTAACGTTGAAAGTAATGCCGGTAGACAAACTCTCCCTCCCTATCTGTTACACGATGCGAACGCAAGTATGACGTCGAGATACGACGACCAAGGTGGCACCGCGTCTTGTCTTCAGGGAACAACGGGAGACCGCTACGGGAGCAGCATGTTTCGCGGTCGCAGAAAATCGGTAAATTAAAACAGAGGAAGCTAGAGATAATTCAAGTAATTCCGTGAACGATCCTCGCAGACAAGATTCATTATCATGTATTCTTAGTTCGATCACTTGGCTTTGAATCGCGAAGGAAAGCAAGAAGTAGTAGCTAGAAAAAAGTTGTCAAGAGCTATACCAGTGAGCGTCGAATAACGAGTCTCTACGAAATACACAATCAAGCAAATTTCAATCTCGAGCAATCCGCGGGTGTCCGAAGATCCAAGCTACTCCTTGGCCATTTTGATATTGTGGGCCATAAGCTGTGCAACCACGCGCTTCAAGCGTTACATATAGCTGCATCATATCCCCAAGTTCCAAGGTCCCCATGCCATCATTGTCATTGGTAGCGGTACCATTCGCACGCAGCTGACTCCGTCGGGAGACCTTGCTATCAGGAAACCCCGCGAGAGTCTTAAACCGGGACGTCTCACCGGCAGCATGATATGAATCGGAACCCTTGTTGGTCAAGCAAACCGCCGGCATATAATCCTTCGACAATTGTAACGTCATCGGGTCTATAATCGTAACTTTGCGTACCCGAATTCATCGAATGCCTTAGCGAATGACGACGTAACGTCGCTGAACAGAACTTGACGGTACCACCTGCCAGTAGTCCTGAACATTTCGTTCCAAAGATATACACGTTTGGCACTGGTACGCGTCACACGGAACGCGCCATTTCGTACATCCCCTACGACGAGGACGTCCTGACCGTCTACGGATCATGGTACGACGACGCACTCGGTCACGAGCTGAAAGCCGCTGCTTTCCCACGCTTTGCACCAGATCGAGGCCACCCCTCTTCTTATACCTCTTCAACGGGTACACTTGGACAACGCGCATAGCTGGAGAACTGTCGGTGTTGGATTGGTATATCCAAATGATTATCGGAAATAGTAAAATGAAAGTAACCGGAACAATCAGGGAAACACAAGTTGTATAATCTTCGAATCACCAACGGTTGTGCGATCGATCAACTGCCCGACCTGCTGCAGGCAGCGTAATTCCGTAGCACAAAGATTATTAGAAACGGAAGAAGCTTCCACGTATCTCAAAGTCGATGATCGTTATTTGATCATGGGCAATAGGAGACAGAGGATACATCTAGGAAAGAGCAAACGTTGCAGACAGAAACGAAAGATACAACATTAGAAATTATTTCAGCAAAGAGACGCGTCGTCGTCCACACGCACACTCGAGACGAAACGTTCCGGAAGTTGAAGGATCACAGAGGATCAACAAAAAAAACACGTAGTTTCCGTACAGCCTGAAATCTAATTGTAAGTATCTTTCTCGTTTGAAAGTTAGCGAGCCCATCAACACTGCCAGCGGCACCGTGAAGGGCTTCTCGCATTTACGCCGCGTCTTCGTAACATCTGGGAAGACCACAAGCAGGGTACAGCTTCGACTATTGTGCCTCGCGTCTTGCGACGTTCTTCGTCAATGCGTCAACCATTTCTCGTTCATGGCGACGCGTGTATTTCGCCGTCGACGTTGATACACGGACTAACGACGAGGGCTGTCCTCGCCAGTGATATATCGCGTCCGCATGCCATATCGAAAAGCTAACTGCCAAAACGCCGATTACACGACTGATGCATACCGCATGCAGCACGTATTCCGTCTCGAACTCGACGCACGCCGGTTTCTTTCGGAGACATGGACATGTCGGGTGTAGCGTCGCGATAATAACGTATTCACGTCGAAACGATCGCAACTCCGACCGCTTTCAACGACCGATCCGCGATCTTTCTCCGAGAAAAAGGCCAAACCTGCGCACAGTGTAACATTTTAGCAACCTAGGTGGATGCGCAGTGCGATTTCGATTAACACGTTCAGAATATGTACCACTGCCAATCCGAACAGTACCTCAAAATAAGGAATGTCGTAAATAAAACTTCAAATATCGGCTTGTTCGATGTCTTTAACTGGTTGAATGCGCAACACGTTTATCAATGTAACATTGATAGCTTTATAACTATTTTGAAACGACGACACTGAACGTGTAACCCAGTCATGATTACATAATATTGTGCAACTCTTTCTAGTTTGTAAATAAAACGGTCCGAACTCTGTCAGCCTTTCGACAAAGGCAAACCTCTGAAAAGATTTCAACCGCGCCCTTCGATATTTGACGCAATATGGCGGCACATCGAGAAAGTTTGTAAACAATGTATGATTGACGCGACAAAATACTGTTCGAGTGTTATCTTTATAAAACAGGAGGGAAGTTCTGCATTAGATTCCATTTTTTGTTTTGTTTTTGTTTTTTATCTTACTGTATATGTCGAAAATCGGTTAATGAATTTGCATAGCCATTCCAGAAACGAAGAAAATTCTGTGCTTTGTATAATCCAGGTGTCTAGCTTAAAACTAAAGAATATATTAATATTGTGTAAAACGATACAATATGTTAAAAGTCCGAACGGACAATTTATACAACGGAAGGCGGTAATAGATATATACAAATATTATACAAACAAATGCTGATGCGAATGGTTGTGTGTTGTATGTGAAAAGTTGTATTATACGTTTAAATTGTATTGATTTATCAATCGTTCGTTAGAGGAATATTTGTATTTTCTAGTAAAAAGGATACTCTCTTACCGGCTTGTAGTGCGCCGTGAAGCTCGCGAAGCGTTAATTAAATTATAGTACATATAATGTATGTATATCCTAGATTTTGCTAAAATATTACACTGTGCTTTTCAGTTCACGCGTACCGTCGAATACCGTACATTACCGATTTTTTAACTGTTTTTCTTTTTTGTAACTCTTCGAATACCATGTATATATGCGGAGTTCTTGCTACGTCGTGGGAAATTGTATTGGAACGTAAGTACGCGAAATTTACTCCAAGCGGATCGAGAACTTTGCTAAACCTTGGACGTCTAACCGTTGAAAGAAAGCTGGAATTTGTGGTCGATCGCATGAATGATTTGACTGCTTCAAGAGCATATTATAATACAGTACAATATCCGTTTAATAGACGCAGATTTGGGGCCGTAAGCAACATTTTGTAATCCTAAATAGAGTCAGTAGAGTTAGAATATTATAATGTTATTGTACTACAATTTTTCTTCATTTTTAGTTGTTACGTCAAATACATCTCCATCGTCAAGGTCCCCTGAATTTCCAATAAATCATAGTTGTTCTTAATTTTTTATAGTACAACTTCAGAAATTAGCAACAACAGTGGATTAATAACATCGAGCAAATGAAAAAGGAAGAAAGAATAATTTCCGAACGAAGAGTATCTATCAATATGTCTCATTAAAAACCTGAATATAATTATTTCAATTCCATTTAAAAATTTGTTCTTTTATTTTTGTTAATTTTGTTGGTTTACTCGTTCCTTGAGAGTATGGGAAACAAAATGGAAGCGGAAATGCGTCTATCAAGCGGGGATTACTGTACAGGTTTTTTCATCTGGAGTTTGGAAACATTTACGAAAAGAATGAAACGCGCCTAAATTGAATTGTTAACGGTCAAGTCCAGTGCCATAATATTTTGCTGATATTTATGAAATGTAGAGACGTCATGCTTTCGAATTCATGTTAATTGTTGTATCTACGTTAATTACATTCGATGCGTTAATGTACATGCTAGACTTACGGTAAAATGTCGATTATTTGAAACAACGAAAGGACGAAGCGTTTCGGACAATCAAACTTTTCGAGAAACGGCGGAAGCGGGAGAAAAAATTGGACGTGAACGGAGAAGAATATTTTTAAGGGTATTACGACTTGGACAACTCTTTTGAATGGAAACGGGCTTGAAGTGTTCGGATTAGTGAGCAGAAATAAACCCTAGAATTCATTTTTAGGATTTATTTTGATATTTATTATCTAGGATAGTTCTGATCCTAGAATTTATTTATATAAATTTAATGGCTTTCTAAGAGCAATATTTGATAGTAACATATTCATGTTCTCGCGGTGTTATCGTTCAAGCCGGACAGATCTAAACGACCAGACGATATAAGAATATTAATGTTAAATTGATCTTATTTTAATTATTGTGTATATAATTCTGCAATACTTTTGTTCGTATATGCACAAAATTTTGCCGGTCTTGTATGTATAACAAACTTATAATTTTGTAAAATATAGAATCATTACATATTAAATATGTAATATTATATCAATTGTCTCTCAAAGTCCCCTTTTTAACTGCACAGTACTGTTACACAATTACATGTTTGATTACGTCCTTCGTTCTACGGTATTTAAATTGGTAATTACGATAGCTGCCAATATGTAATATGCGAAATCGTGGAAGATGAAAATTCTGAAGACATACAATTACTTGTTGTAATGTACATTTAAATTTTATGTTCAATAAATAATTTTTTAAACTTGTATACAATGATGGTTGTAATATTGCGAATTTATACAAATAAAATGTTAATAAGTTTACTGGACTGATAAATAAGTACTACAAGTCACGATTAACATACAAGCCAGTTTAACCTTTCTAATTATATCATGACCCCCTTTTATTGTGTCGTATTACGCATTCATAATGATCACAAGCATTTCAAAACCGTTCAACAATGTTTAAGACGAAATGTGAAATTAATTTATATTGGTTACAATAATTTTGATAGATCAAAAATAACGTAGAACCATATTATCGAATTCTATTGAATTCTATATTTCCTATGATTGGAAGATAATATATGTCATATACACAATATAACATTTATTTACAATTGATTCGAACGGCGAACGATGATTGAAAAAAAATGACTGTTCATTATTGCTCTTAAGAAAGTCATTGCGTTTCTGCGAGTTCAGAACTTACATGTCCGGGCAATGAATGTGTTAAAGTGTATCTAATGCTCGAATAATCGACGTTCTACTCTATTTATATTTGTATTATACATTTAGATACTTGAAGTGCCAAAATGAAAGGGGTGCAACGTTGACTGCGAAAACGTACGGTGACTCGTGGAGTTGAAACGAACGCGCGTCAACATCTTTAGGGGTCACCTTTAAATCACCGACAATCACCGATATTGTTTTCGTCGACATGATTTCACCGACATCCAGTTCGTCAATACGATATAACTCTATTGCAGACCAGAACTTAACACCAAACCTATGGAGCCTTAAAAGGGGTCCCATGGAAATCACCGACACAAATTACCCAGACACGGTTTTCACCGACAACATTTCACCGACTCCAGATTTGACCGACAACAACTTTGGCCGACAACGCCTTTAACCGAAAACGACTTTGATCGACAACGATTTTGACCGACAACGAATTTGACCGACAACGAATTTGATCGGCAACGAATTTGATCGACAACGAATTTGTCCGGCAACGATTTCAGCCGACGACAGTAATAACCAACAGTAACATAATACTGTCGTCGACTAAAGTCGTTGCCGGTCAAAATCGTTGCCGGACAAATTCGTGGTCGGCCAAATTCGTTGTCGGTCAAAATCGTTGTCGATTAAAGTCGTTTTCGGTTAATTTTTGAATTAAGTCGTTCTCTCTCTCTCATCTTCATCTATCTACGTACGAATCACCGACGATCTTAACAATTATTTCATCGACATCGTCTTTTGACTTGTAGAAGTCTCAGTGTCGTAGCTACCCCGACTCTGCCAGTGTCGGGGTAGCTACGACACTGAGACTTCTACAAGTCAAAAAACGATGTCGATGAAATAATTGTTAAGATCGTCGGTGATTCGTAAATAAACATTGTCGGCAAACTGGACATCGGTGGCATCACGTCGATGGAATGGTCATCGGTGATTTAAAGGAGTGACCAGATCTTTAGACGTCTGAGCTTCAAAGCGGACCTCGACTTTGGCGGTTTGCTTTCCAGCTAGAGCGATTAGACGTAAGAAAAATGAAAAAAGAAAGTAAAAAATAGGGAAAACTAGCGAAACAGAAGCCTGTCGGTGAGTTTCGCAATGCGCTGATTCGGCGCCTCGGCGGCCGCACTGATTGTATACATTCGATTTGTCGGATCATTGAGGGTTAGTGCCTTTTTGAATATTCCCGGCCGTAGCGTCGTGTCATCTCACGCCCGACAGAAAGAGCGAGAGGGAGAGAGAGAAAGAGAGGGAGAGAAAGAATACGAGAGAAAATAAATACGAGTGTACAGGGCATTCATGCTAATAAAAGAAAGAAAAAAAATAACGAAAACAATTGTGTGGGGGTACGACCTTCTGTTCCTCCTTTAACATTTTTTTCTGCTGGAAGATCACTTGAGGCTTGAGGGAACGCGAGCTACAACACTGTGTACCGGCTATAGCCTCTCGTTCGAGACCTTGAAGCGAAATCCAATTTCCTCTGGAGCTCTCGTGCATGTTGACCAATCGTAAACTTGGAAGAAGTCCAGACTGTTCGAATGTAAAGCGAGCTTTGCATCGACGAAACCGAGGAATCGAGTAGGTTTTGTTTTTCTATCGACAAGCATGTACCCAGTCAGCCAGGTCTGCCTCGAGCAGATATCGAGCATAGCCTGTAATGGTACGATGCGAGCAGATGGCGGGCATTATGCTGTCAGAACGACGCCCGAATCTGCTCGATTTTGGACATTTATGCTGGCACACCCTGCCAGCATAAAGCGATACTTATTCGGACGCATGGGTATAGCCCGATGTGCCGGCACAAGCTGAGGGCAGATATGAAGGCAGCTCGGTATACGTTGTTCCAAAAAATAAAACACATCTATTAATCCTCATACATATTTATATAACTTCATAGGGATGCCAATAAAACTATTACGTTTTACATAACTCTTTTATTTTTGTATTATATTAACATAACAATTTTTATGTTTGGTATATGCGATGATAAAACCTTATTTGCACAAACGTCACATAGGAAATAGTACGAACGGTCGATCGTCTGCAAGAGTTTTTGCGTAGACAACAATCATGGACGTGTGTTAATGTTCGCTCGAATAAAATCAGTGAGTGTAGACGTTAACACTTTGACGGCCGAGGTTTTCGCACAAAATCATTTTGCATAGCGCCGCCAGTTGCTGCAAACACTTGTTACGGTCCCTACTGCAATACACACACTTGATGTTTAGAAACTAGTCGAACCATCATCGTTAGTAGTCAAAATCGCTAGATGAAAGATCAATCTGGGGTGTTATTTGTCTCAAAAGTCCTACTTTTACGTCTACGACGCGTAATTTTCATTATTCGGCAGCATATCGACAGCCACGATAGGCGGCAGCACTGTCGCCTGCCACATTGCTTCTCGCGGCTCCGCGATATGTTGCCGAATAATGAAAATTACGCGTCGTAGACGTAAAAGTAGGACTTTTGAGGCAAATAACACCCCAGATTGATCTTTCATCTAGCGATTTTGACTACTAAGAAACCCCGTCTTCGCATTATTGAGAAATCAGGAGCGGAATCCCGGACCCTTACAATCCTCGCGTACGTATATGTAGTCCAGCGGTGTTTGCACTCACACACAGTCACGCGCGAGCTAGGAGTCTCTGCCCTCAATTCCAATGTCGTATGATGAGTATTTACAATGAAAGTCGGAGATACTCTGCAAACACACGGTAAAGGACTCAAACGGTGCCAAGAAAAAATGTTGCGAAAGTGTTAAACGAAAGGTCACGCATACATGACACACTGGCCGTCAAAGTAATAGTGCGCAAACCGCTGTAAATGAGGTACATCGAAGGAACGTGAGCGTTACGCAGACATTACATCTGGTGCGAAACAATTAACACTTGGCTCGCAGGTGTTTCATCGTCGTGCTAACTTCAGGTACCAGAAATGATCCGCGGAAGCCCAATAAAACGTCGATAAACATTGCCCTGTTCGAGCGAGTACGAAAGAAGTTACTGTGGTGAGATGACAACAAGGTCCCCGGTGCAAGACTTGTGTCCCCGCACTACCTTCCCCTTCTACGACGCTATTCCCCACGCTTACGCCGTGGCGCGGTCACACAACGCGTTTCGTCTCTGTCGTGCATATGAGTCCGGTACTGGCAGAGAGAGAGTAACTTTCCCTCTCAATTCCTGCTCCCTCTCCTCATCTGGCGACACTGCTGCCAGGGACCTTCTTGTCATCTCACTACTATTGTAGATATGCTATTCAACGAGCTCAGAGTCTCCAGATTAAGATTTGTGTCCCCACTCTAGCTTCCCCTTCTACGATGCTACTCCCCACGCTTCCGCCGCGGATCAGTCACGTGACGCGTGGCAGAGACCCCCTTAAGGGGGTAGACTCGTTTTTCCAGGATTGCAGGGGTGCGAGATGCGTCTTCTCATATCTCGATAATGCAAAGATGAGGTTTTTCAGTAGCCAAAAGCGCTAGATAAAAGATCAATCTAGGCATTATATAAAATCCGCTGTCTACCGATGAAGTTAAAACACAGCGTTCCTATAAAAATCAGAGCAACGCGTACGTGTTGATTGCAGCAAAACTTTACACATAAGAAGAAGAAAATTAGAAAATTCGATTTTTATATTTATGAAGCGAAAATAAACGAACTGAGGATAAAAAAACCTATTTCGTGAATAGGCTTTTCGTTTAGGCGTAATTTGCATTATTCGACAGCATGCAGCTGTCGCAGCTTCATGAAAATAGCTACATGCGCAGCTTTATGCTTCCGAATTTTGAGGGCGATCGCGGTCTAGATTGATCTTTTATCTATCGTTTTTGACTATTGAAAATCTCCATCTTTGCATTATCGAGAAATGAGAAGGTGCATCTCGCACCGTTAAAATCCTGGAAATAAGAATCTACCTCCTTAACTCGAATTATTTTCCACAAGTGTGGAAGCTAAACAAGCCGAAACAGCAGTACCCCTTAATTCGTGCTCCCTCCCCTGGTCTGGCGACTCTGATCGAGCTTCCGACGAAACGTTCGCAATGTCAATCACATGGCAACGATGGACAGTAACACGGATCACGAGCACCTGTTCGCGATGCTAACTGACTTTCTAACGATAACCAATCTAAGCTTTATTACAGAATATAAAATACGTAAGCATGATTATGCGGCGTTATCCTTGGGAGTCAAGAACATCTCGACGAGTTTAATCAAGTTTTCGATACCCTCCAAGTAATTTACATCGAGCGTGTTTCGATCCTCGGTCGGGAAGACATGCGTGAAGTCGATCATATTAATCCTAACCCAGTTCAGCTTCTCTCCCGATGAACTACTGAGTTCGCTGAGGAGGGCATCGTAATCCTTCTTCATCTGAATAATGTCGTCATCGTAGTTGTTACCATAGGAATGCGTGCGACAAAGCCGATCCCCTCTGAAATCGGAACTGCAGGATCCGCTTCTGTTCATGGCCTTTTCTTTGTCCGTCGACTCGCATTCGCTACTCAAACTGATACTCCGTTTGATGCAGTGTACCCTCTCGACCGTTTGATTTCGGTCTGTTTCGACGGTCCGGCTCGTTCCAGAGTCATGGGTACCTTTGCTCGCGTCTTTGGACACATTCGTCGCGGTCGCGTGATCACTCGCGGTGGAAAATGAATTGGCTACGTGACCAGTCGGCGTTGTTCCATCGGTAGTGTTCAGGTTATTCGGATGTAAGTAATGCCGCAGTCTTTCCGCGTCATATGCCACCAACAGCGAACTAGAATAAAAGCGGAACAGCCGCTGGGTACGAAAGAATAGTAAGATCTTCCACAGGAAAGAGAGAAGTTGCACGATCAATTGACGGCAGGGCGGTCTTTCTGGGCTTATGTTCAGGAACAATTTCAGCGCTGCGCAGGAAAAAAAGGGACTATTCGATGTACTTGATCAAGACAAAATATGTATAGTGTTCTGGAAATCTTTTTCGTACAGTAACAACTTATGCGTCCGTAGTTCTAAATAATAAAACAGTTGAAGTTTATAATGTACCTTCCACAACACCCTTGGCATCAAGGGTCTTGCCATAGTGTTTGCCGAACTTTTTTAACTGGCCAGAAGGGAGACAATAGACTTGAAATCCAGTTATGCAAAAGCCATAAGTGCGCTTCGACTCGGCATACTTTAATTCTTCCGTGGCCCTTTTTTGCGGTGTGGCAAGAGGATCCCATGTTCGTCTACCAATCTTTATATCCATCACACATGGTTCGGCCATACCATCGATAATATCTTTCAACGTAAGGAATGTAACTCCTTGAATATCATACAAAAACACGATATTAAAAATTATTCAAGATCCTCGCGTGAAAGGAAATCCATGCAGAAAGTGATACAAGATAAAAAGATATTTTGATGAGATCAATGTAGAAATTTGATACATCCAACGTCTTACGTTTTCCAAATATTTGCAACTCTGTCGTGCCGTAATATTTCGGCACAAAATTCTTCAACTGCATCATGACAGGATCTTCGGATTCTTCTAAATTCTCGTAGAATGCGATCTCCCGTTTACCGAGCAAAGGTTTAACGACAGGTTTAAGCACACGCCCATCCGGCCTACGTAGCATACCTACAACATTTCAAACGAAAACTTTTTATAACAATGATGAAGTTGAAACACAGCGGATCTTTACGAAAAATAAAAATTTTCTACCTGAATTGCAACAACCTGGAGTGAAATAGAAATTTATATTTTGTCTTAATACGTTTAATAGGTTGGAAATAATATAACATCTACAAAACGTATTTTTTAAATTTTCAATATAGGTCCACATAAAAAAATTGTAAAATGCAACTTTTAATATTTTCTCTACAATTCCGATCAATTGCAATTTTTGAAAAAATTTCTTTTCACATCCTGTAGTAAATTAATTGCTCTAGCTTCCAAAAAAAGTTCAAATCGTATAGTACAATATTAAAAAATTTAGTTCAATATTAATGAAAGTTACAGTTCATTGTTAAAATCTCATTAGAATTTTTGATTTCAGATGAACTGAAGGGCAGATATCATGTCAACCGTTAATGAAACAATTGTGCGGAGCGTTCTAGTTCACGGGCAATTCAAACTGTATTTTTAAGTGAACTGAACTGAAAAAAATTATGTAACATGATGAAAATATAACAAACACGTATACAAAGTTTAAAATTAATTAATGTTACATTTTTGTTTATAAAAAATCCTAAAGTTCGAGATTTTTCACGTGAGTAAGATTTTTCACCTAGGAAAAGAAATTCCCCCTTAACAAATCCGCGGAGAACAAGGGAAATTCGCAAAGGGAAAAGTTACTTCACATGACCTCAAGATTCACCCCTTTCAAAGAAGTACAACATTTTCGGGACACTCTGTATATTATGTATGGTTTAACGATATACAAGACATGGGAATATTAAATTTTAAAACAAAATTTATAACATTCGAAGGGAGAAATAAAGAATAAAGTTCGAAATTAAAATATTAACATATTAGGAGAAAATCTACAAATTGTTTAACAAGACGACGAAAAAAAATGTGTGAAAGATTGAAGGAAAGTGTAGAGAATAAGGAGATTAAAGGTTAAGATAGTGCAAAATTAGCTAAAGCTCTAAAGGTAACCAACTCTGAAATGCAGGTACAACTTAGCTGTATAAAGAAGGTCAATGTTAATGCAAGATATAAATATTCAGTCGGCAGTAGTATCCAAGAATACTTAAAGAAGGATGCTGTGAATAATAGCCAGAACCTAATAACTAGATTACGAATCTTCGCACAGAAACAGTTTAATAACATAATATACAAAGCATTGCAAACCGAAACATTTTTTTTTAATTTTGTTTAAAATCTTAATTCCACCATAATTTTATGCACTCGAATTGGTAATTACTTCTAGAATATAATAATATCTTAAATTAAATTGAATTTCTTTTTGGATCATACTAAATTTATTTTATAATTATCTCTGAATTCGAGAAGCAAACCCTTTGTACCTACTTGAACTTTTTCAAAGGTAAAGGAAGTAAAGAAGAAATATAAGTCCATCTATACAAATAACAAAATTTTACATAGTTTACATACTTTTACACAAACTTTTATAGAAATTTAATAATTTATTAAAAAATTAGAATTTTAATAACAGTAAGAAATTAGAACGACTGCTGAAACGTTAAAAGCCAACGTTGTATTTTATATCGAAAACTTGTTTAAAAACTTGTTGCAATCCACTATAATGCCACATGAACTTATATGTACATATGAATATTGCATTTGACCTTCGTCGTTATATCTGAAGTCGTAAGTAATGGTGTCTATGACGCACAGATTGTGTAACAATTGCGTTCGTAGTTTTCTTCTCGAAACCAACGATTGGTCAGGTAAAACATCCTAACTCGATAACAATGTCTTTTGTCGCGTTGTTAAACATTTAAACATGTTTGCAGTCGGGTGTTATCAAGGATAAAAGATATTTGAGTTAATGCAGAACTTAATCATCATAATCATGTATCAATCAAATTAAATGTAGATAATAAAATTGATTTATTTGAAGCACCAGAAACCTCTTTCGTTGCATATCTTGGAAATTGTTCAATTAATTTGATTAATGCATATAACTAATTATATTGGTCAACTATTTCGTTTATAGTTTCCACGATTGAATTAATTGTCACTTTTAAATGGTACATTTGTTAGTAACATCACCACCAAAGATCGAAAAGCGTTAAATAACAAAACAGTGGTTTCGTTCGTTTAACCCGCAATGCAGTTCATCCTAAAAAAAATTTAGAAAGAATTGGCTGGTATTAATAACGAAACATTCCGACAGTTAACATTTTTTACACTTTTCTGGCAGTTTCTTCATCGATACAAACTTATTCACTCTAATATATTTTTACAATTTTCGATTAATAGCATTTCATATTTTCTATTTCAGAACAACCATTGCCATAAGAAAACATATTAGATAGGAGAACATATTTCAAGGAATCCCTCTTTTGTTATATTTTCTACAATGTCAGAGACATTGATTGATTTTAAATATTACTAGAGACAACTATACTATGAAAGGACAGAAGCCTCCTGAACAAGTTCCAGTAAATACTTGTACAATCTATTCAGAAATATTCATGCGTTAGAAAATAACTCTTGAGGCAAGAAATTACACACACAACAAATGGAATATTTTTAATCTTTCTAATAGCAGGAAAAGTATTATATATATACCGATACAGAAAGACGTGAAAGATATAATATCGAATTTCCAAATCGATTAGATAAATATTTTCTTAGTACATAATCTTAGGCCAAGCTGTATAAAATCGGAGTTTAAAAATAACACGTTCAAAATCGTGATACTGTTTATCCAAGTGCTCAACTAAGCTAATAGAAACACATTAACGCGTTCTACGAAAGTCGTCTATTACTATTACCGCTGAACTGCAAAACTTCAACATACACAATAAATATGTATATTCATAGAAATGAATATGATTCATGTTTACGAAAAGACAATTTTTAGTTGGCACAAACATTTTTTTATTCTGTTTTTTATAGAATAACTTATGAAAATTGGAATTTGTATAAAGATCCGCAATTTAATCATTACTTTCTCAAGGCGTTGAAATGTAAGTAAACTTTCAACTTAAGAAAACCGAAAATAAATCATCGATTTTCTTTTGGTTTCCATCGTAATCATATGCATTGATGTGCATGTACACTGGTGGAATTAATTCTGGACACTTTGAATGAAAATATGTATTATATATGTATAATATTTCTTACGTACTTATTTGGTCGTATATTACCTATTATAACATAAGTCTTATTAATTTTGAAAAGCAGCATGATCTTTTATACAATTGTTACGTCGCCCTGTACTGTGAGCGTTAAATTAAAAATGATTTATTAACAAGTTATAACAAAGCCATTCATAATTCACTTTAATAGTAACACTTAACCTTGCATTCAATACACTAAAATTGACCGATGATAATACGCTGTGTATTCAATTCATACTTGTTGACTATTCGTCACGAGTTCTCGTTCAACACGTGGACTACATTATACATATAGTGCAGAGCCGAGAAAGGACTCTACACATAACGTAATCGTACTCAATTGGAATATTTAAACTAAGTACAAAATTATCGGATTACTTAAAGTACATTTAAAATGAATTTTAAAACTACCAAAATCAATTAATCCGAATGAATTTTCAGTATTTCAAGACCTACTCACTTTTTCAAACTTCGAAAATCGCATGTTCGGCGTTCATTCTAATTTCGAATATCAGTTAACGAATTATATTTTCAAGATATATTTACATTGGTAAGTCCATTGTCCAATTATCTCGTTAATTAACGAGTGCTGTGCCGGAGTCATTTTTGACCGGGAACATCCAAATTGTCATTTAAGTACTCAATTTGTGGCAATTAAATTAACTGAATAGCTGTTTCATTGAGGATATCGGAAAGATTAATGTGTCTACACGACATATCATCAAAAATAAATGTTTAAAAATTATTAATTAGAGCTGTGAACGGTCCTAAGCACTGCCAATTATAATAGCTATAAAAATCGTCCGCTATCCGAAGGTTAAAACCGACCGACAAAAACTTTAAAGGGAAATGTTCAGAATGGTGATCTTGACAGCATCTTTCAAGGTCATTGAAATTTGAGGGGAGGACCCTTTTCTACAAGTTCATCTCCATTGGTACTAATAAAATTTTGCCAATAAAAGCAAGATCAACTAAGGCATTCAGAAGATGTTGAAAGTAGATTTGTAATAAAACGGATTACTAGAAATATAACATCAGATTTCTTGACAAACGGTTTATTTAATCCTCCTTTCGTCAAAGGAACATTGTTATTACAGTGAGCATTGCATAGAAGCAGTTCTATGCTTTTTTTGTTAGAACATACAGTGACTCCCACTAATATTCGAACACTCTTAAAAAGACGATAACTTTTTAGATAATGTACTATACGAGTTGAACTTCTTTGGGAAACTAGAGCAATTAGTCTGCTACAGGATGTGAAAAAAATTTTTTCAAAAATTGCAATTGATCGGAATTGTAGAAAAAATACTAAAAGTTGCATTTTACTACTTTTTTATGTGGGCCTATATTGAAAATTTAAAAAATACGTTTTGTAGATTTGCGTCAATTATATGCACTGTGAAAGTTTCATCGAAATCGGTTGATGCGGGAAAAAACGACAGGCATTGAAAGATGTAAGAATCCTTAGATTTAGATAGTGAAAATTTGCAATTTTTACCATCTTCAAACGTTTGTAGCTCACTGCAACGTCGATCGATTTTGACGAAATTTTCAGAATATGTTTAATTGACACAGATCTACAATACGTATTTTTTAAATTTTCTATATAGGCCCATATAAAAAGGTTATAAAATGCAACTTTTAGTGTATTTTATGCATTTATAGTGCAATTTATGAAAAAAAATTTTTTCACGTACTGTAGCAAACTAATTGCTCTAGCTTCCCAAAAAAAGTTTAAATATTATAGTACACTATTAAAAAAGCTATCGCCTTTTTAAGAGTGTCTGAATATTAGTGGGAGTCACTGTAGATACATTGCTTAACCGTCTATTGCATTCCGTTCCCAATTGGGGACTTAAATTTTAAATGTTCTATAGTAAATTAAGTAGACAATACTGAAGACTCTGAGCATGTGGGACCAACAACCAAGTGGGAATTGCGCTTATGAATAAAACCGTGTATGTATAAAGTTCCTCTACAGGAACAGTCATAAAATGCAATAAATAACATTTTCTAATAAAATTTTATTATTTATTTCTTGACCACACTCATTTTTAAGTAGACTAACAGCCATATATATATTTTTCAATTCGTCATAAAAATTCATGCAATACATAGAGGGTTAGCATAGGCTCCCTAATGCTGGACCACAGTCGCAGCCATTTGATAAATCGCGTAACGAGCAATAGCCAGAACATACTGGTTGCGTTCTAGACATACTGTACATTTCCGGAGTATAAATAGTTCAAACTCGTTCAATTTTCTTATTTGAGGGTCACCATATCTTACATCATCAAATCAGTTACCAACAAAGAAGATCACTTAAACTCATTCATCAATTAAACATGTATTATTCCTTTTATCCTTCTGCAGGAGAAATTATAAATAATGCAGGAGAAACTCAATTACATATAGAAGTCCAAATGTATTCCAGAACGTACAAATTCTGCAAACATTATGAAGACAGATTTGTATGTTACGTTTGATTAATTGTTCAACACCTCACAATTCTAGCATGCATCACTAGGGGCAAAATCAAAAACTGAGAAAACTACTGAGAAAATTTCAAATCGTATGGTCCAATATTAAAAATGTTGTCGTTTTTTTGAGAGTGTCCGAATATTAGTGGGAGTCACTGTACATATTACACAACGGAGCAACAGAGAAAAATATATTAACACACTATTAAAAAAAATCGACTGATACTACAATCGAACGTAAACAGTGCCTAATAGAATATTAGATAAATATTGACACATTCACTCCTCCGAAAAGATAATGATAAAGCGGTATCAACACGGAGTGTTGGAATATTAAACAGACCAAGTTAGTAAGGCCGACACTGCAGAATCGAAGATTATCATGCTAATTGTTTTCCAAACCTTTTTAATTTCTACAAATGCTAATAAGATTAGATTTACTTAAATATATCAGAACAGAAGATTATTTTTAAAAATGAACGTAGAATCACGCCCCCCATATATGACCGGCGCAGCCATCATCGCGTTAATCTTCCATATCTCTCTCTCTCTCTCTCTCTCTCTCTCTCTCTCTCTCTCTCTCTCTCTCTCTCAGACTCAATATAGAAATACAGTGTGGCCTATAAGTCACTTTTCCACTTTGTAGGTTTACATGTAGCTTTTTGTATTTATATCTGCTTTGTTGTAAATTATATATTCTATATATTCTTTGGAAACTTATAATAGAAACATTCGCAACGGTGCGACTAATAAAAATAATTTATATTTCGCATGATTAGCATCGGTAGCATGATTTAAAGGCATCAGAAAATTAAAAGTAAATGTAAATTATTAAAAAATAAGAAAATTATTTCTTCAATAGAAAAGTGATTCGTGGATCACCTTGCACACAATCGGTACAGTAGAACCTCGATTATCCAAACTAATTGGGATTAAGATGGTTCGAATAATCGAACAGTTTTCAAATCACTTATTAAATACAAAAGTACTACTCAAAATATATGTATGTGCATAGTAATTATACATGTACAGTTAATGTTAATAAAACTTATTTGTTAAAGTAATCTTTCATTTTTTTAACCATCGAACACTGTCTTTTCGAGATCTCTCATTCACTGGTTCGGATAATTGAGGTTCTACTATACATTGGAACGATTGTGTAAAATAATAAGTTTATTCTTCTCGCCGTATAATAACGAGGCAAACTCGTGATGAAGATGTTAAAAAGAGTGAACCAAATATGTTTAATGTTTATGCGTTAAAACGAATGTAAATTTCATTTTTCTAAGAAATTGTTCAAGAAAAAGAATAATACGGCAATGCGTTAAGTATAAAAAGTACATAGATGAAATGAGAAGAAATAAACCTTATAAACGTGTTTTTGTGATTAATGTATAAATAATATTGCATTGTCATCCAGTTCTGAGTTATGTTTAAAATTTCAAGTCTCTAGCTCACCAGGAAGTTAGTTTAAAATCAATTGCAAAATTTGTACGGAACAAATAAACAAACAGACAAACAGACAGACAAGAAAGCGAGCTAATAGAAACGCGGTAAAAAATCTGTACATATGAAAAGCGCATTCACTAATACATATAACAAATTATTTTAGATGTACAGATTAAATAAATTATTTTAATTTCGGTAAAAATAAGAAAACATGAATCAACAATGTTAGTGCTATAATTGAAAATTGTGCTTACCAATCGTACGGCGCTTGTCATTGGACGGATGTCCGGCTACCTGAGTCTCCAACAGACTGATCGTATCGTGGAATCCGCAATCGGACGAAATTTCCGCGAATTCTGTACTCGGCACTTTGTCAAGATGACATAAAGTTTTATCAGCCTGAGAGTCTAAGGTCGTCATCGTTATTGCACCGTGCGGCACGCACTAATTAACTTCTGCAATTAAAGAGTTGCACCGTTCGCAAAGATCTTATCTTCGTTGCAAACTCCACCCCCACCTCCGACGGTTACACATGGAAGCTTATTCTAATTGTCTTCGGCTGTTTTATTTCCGCCTATAAATACAAATACCAATGGATAAGGAAAACTGAGCACATTACAAGCGTGTTGCAAATGTCAGGGATTAGAGTAACATTGCATTTGCACAATAACCGTGTATAATATCGCATATTGTTTATGCATGTATGTATATCTCTAAAAGATCCTCTTTCTTCCAGGTATTCGAATGTGATGCTTTTCGACGCGTTGATAAAACAGAGTAAAACAAAAAGAAAATATGTAACTTATTTGGCTAGGTTTTATGAAATTATAGAGATTTATAAAAATAAAATATCTTGAATTTAATTCCCGTAAAAAATGATTAAACATCAACGTTTTCCAATATCAAAATATAAAGGTACGTACAAAGAAAAAGGTTCTTTTTGATAACAAATAAATATTTTTAATCGAATCTTATTGTTACCTTCAATAGAAAATATGCGAATGTATTGCTCACAAGAATTTTCTATCACTAACTATTGCGATAAATCTATTCGTAAACGCAGTGTTACCTTCGATTATTCCTCTCCGCTCGCACATCCGCATTCTTTAACTTTACATATTAATTCTATCACAGGTAAATTCACATCGCACTGAATAACACAATGGATGCTGTCTTCCGCTTGTAGATTATCGAAGTGCAAAGCAGCAGATTACAATGAATATTTCGCGCGGATATTTTCAAATGCCGCGTTACAATGTTAGTAGATATCGACAGAGGGCAGAATGTGTTTGTGAAAATTGAATGCTCTAAGTTCGCGCTTTTACGAACTATTTCTATTGTCCGTCGGTCTTTTAAAAATGTAATATTAAGAAAAACAATTACTAATTGAATGAAATTAAACAGTTTGCTATCTGATTAACTACAGCTGCAAGTTAGTAATATAATACGTTGACTGAGTAGCACGAGGAAATCTTTGTTACATTTTAGGAATTGATTTTTTTGAACTAGCGAAAAAATCATAAAATGCAACTCATACGAGGCATACGTACATTTATTGGATATAACAGGAGAATCATTTATTAGCCACTCTTCTTTTACAAATGTTACATCTAGAACATTTTACATGCCTATCTATTATTATAACCTATACGATAAACTGTCCCTTCACAACAACACAGTATAACGTGCTCAAAATCGCAACACTTTTCACGTGTAGGTATAGAATCTCGTACGAAGCCGTCCGTATATTAGGCGGAACTAAGATTGTGTTCACGACTTTAAACTTCACATAATTCTGAATGATCACACGTCCTTCCACTAGACGTCTTCCTACTTTTCTATAGCTGTCTCTTTCGTCACACATCGAAGACTCTTCTAGAATCCGCCAGAGGGCTAATGTTGTTTTTGCACTGATATATCTATATCAGTGTGTTTTCATAAAATAGGCATCGTTCCCGCCACAGCACACATACAACCAAACTGAACGTACACACGCACGTTTAGATTGGTGACTACGAATCTTGCTCACAAACAGTTTTGACAGGTGGCCTTTCTATCTAATACCAATTTTTCCGTCCTTGTGTCCGACTACGTCATAACCTATCTGTCCAATTTCAAAATGTAATTTTATTTGCAGTGAATGATCGTAATAGATTTTTCGATTACTCATACAGTATTGTGAACATGAAACACTAAAGAAAGTAGCAAGATTCAGGGTCATTAATACGTTCTTTGAAATATTTATATATATTTGTTTGACAACAGATTTACGTTCGTAATTACAGGTACGTTTTCGAACATCTCATAATATAAGGTATTGTTGTCATTTCGTTATTCAGCCTTTCATTTATTTTACTATAATATACAGTAACTTCAGGACAAGTTGAAATTAAATATTAATAATTAATACGAAATCTACCGTATAGAAAATAAATACACATTATTTTTAGGAGAATAATTAAATTTATTCTGCATATTGATCTTAATTTAAATAGCCCTGCAATTATATTTACAATAATATCTTTCTAGTTATAAAATTTTAATTTTTAGTACAAAAACTTAATATGCTTAATATTTAGGAGAATTTAGGAGAACAATAGTAAATTCATTTTGCATATTGATCTTATTTTAGATAGCACTACTACTATATTTACAATAGGCATATCTAATAATATAAATTAATGCTTAATATCTGTCTAGTTAGAAAATTTTAATTTTTAGTACAAAAATTTGTTTAATGTTATATTTTTAAATATGAATTACACGTGAACTTTTCTTGTTAGTTAATTTGTATAAAGCACGTATTTTCTCATTAAGCTGTCCATTTTAAACACCTTGTATCTAGATGAGTACCTAAACATTTCATGCTACAGTATCTGGCACCGCAAGGAATACAAGTATAATTGCTAGGAAATCCACAAACTGCGCAAAAGTGACGTTCAGGAAAGCGTGATGGTGGTGCTTGAGCAGAAGCATAGTTTGGAGGGCTTGAATTAATATTAAGATCTTCTTCTACTAATTGACCAAAGGTTTTCCTAAATCGTTGCTTATAATATTCCGCTGATCTAGTTTTCTTCCTTCTGCCACCTCTGTTATCTAATGTTTCTTGAAATTTTGGAACCTTTTTACTCATTACTGAAACAGTTCAAATAGTTCATACTTAAACTATGATATTAAAACAAATTGAGTTATATAAAACGTGTTGTATACATACCCAAATCTGCATGTGGATCGTCATGAAAATTATCTTGCTCCAAAGCTTCCAACGCTTTCTTTTGTCTACGTCTACGAGCAGCTTCATCGAGTACTCTCTTCTGATACGCATCTTTTATTCTACCAGATTCTCGAGCAGCCATAATGTAGAATGTGTTATTTGATGTACGTCTCTAGATTGAAATCAAAGTGGAGGAAGAAATATCTCTTGTCTAATATTTATATTCCTTTTTCTGCTAAAGGAAATGATATTTGATCCATCAGATCATCCACTTTAGCTTGTAGAGTATCTAAGATATCAGCAGAAATAAACAGGTGTCTTTCGTCCAAGTCTTGGATTATAAATTTTCGTCCTAAGGCAAAAGTTTCATCCAGATGCAAAAGAAATTCCTTCATAGCTGAATCACTGTAAACGTAGTAAATAGGCATTAATGTAATGGTTTCATTTGATTTTAATGGCACAGGTAAAATGTCGAAACGAAAAGGAGTCTCTCTTGACGAGAAACGTGCGAGAATGCTTCAAATATTTTATGAAAAGAAAGAATTTTTTACGTTGAAAGAATTAGAAAAAATTGCACCAAAAGAAAAGGGCATTGTAACACAATCTGTAAAAGATACACTTCAAGCGTTAGTCGATGATGGATTAGTAAGATCTGAGAAAATTGGTACTTCTGTATATTTCTGGACATTTCCAGGGTAAGAATCAGGTTTATCGATTCTATTACAAATATGATTATTTATCAAGTAAACAAAATTTTCTGTATAGTGAAAACATAACTGCTATAGAACTGAGAATATCGGAAGCTTCTAAAAAAATAGTGGAGGCAGAATTTAAACATCAAAAACTAAAGGAACTTTGTGCCAAAGAACAGGTAATCAAAATTATGCAACAAACAAACTTGTTCAATGAATTCTAACTGCATGAATTATTAGTAGTTTACAAAATTAAATATAGTTAAATTAAATATAGTTGCCACTTCTCTGCCATTACACATTGCAATTTAATTTTTCAATTTATTATAGACTTATTGTTATAAAAGATTAAAGTTTCAAACAAAATTAAATGCACTAACTATGGCTATACTATTTCTTACATTTTACATTACATTTCACATGGCTTATACAGATAGGAAAGGAGAATACAGAAGAACGACAGATTCTCTTACACGAGATAGAACAGCTAAAGGCGGAAGAGGATCAACTGAAAAATCAAATTGCTAAATTTAGTGACGCCGATCCAGAAGTTACAGCTAAACTTAGAGAAAAAGCACAGGTATAATATTACTAAAAGTTACGTTTACTCGAATGAAATTTAAATATATTGTGTTTTGTAGGAATATAAAGAAGCCGCTAATATATGGACAGACAATATTTTTGCTATTCAAAGTTGGTGCAAAAATAAGTTTGACATTTCCGAAAAAAGTCTTAATAAACAATTTAATATTCCTGATGATTTAGATTATAAAGAATGATAAAGTAATTTAATTTGTGTTTAATATACGTACCATTCAACCAAAATTCCTTTTGTAACATTTACCATGACTTTTTCTTTGAAAAGAAAAACAAAGATAAAATTTTGATATGCATTCGACACTCTTTCAATTCACGCATTGCATTGCATTGTATAGTCATAGAATTTACTTGCGTCACACAACTAGATAAGAAAGTCAATATGGCTTGGTTAGCGCAATGCACGGTGTAAGAAAAATAGGTGGTTCACGAGAGGTTGCGTTTCCAAGCCCTGAAATCTTGCCGTTAGACGGATTCGTGTCGTAAAGGAAAAATGGGGATGGCTCTTTGGCGCACAGATTTTTTGCGCACAACGAGATGACGCACGGACGATTGCACACAGCACGATTGCGCACATGGTTCTTTTGCACACAGCATTATTGCGCACACGGTTCTTTTGCACACACGTAGAATTCAACAAATGACGGATTGCGCACAGAAAGAATTCAAAGCTGATGTTTACCATCGTGAGTTGTGCTGTGTGATTAGTTTATGGTTATACTTTCTGATTATATTTTCTATTAATTGGCCACAATTGTCACAGCCGGTGACGGTCCCTTAGACCGTTATTTGTAGTAAAGTGTACACTCTATATTATACCTCATCCATGGTGGACTGAAGAAATATCAATATTTTTTATGAATTTCTATAAACATGTTAATCTAGAGAATAGAATATAATTCAAAATAAATGTTCAATAGAAACTATTTATAATTTGTCGCGCGCGTTATATAAGAACCTATATAATTTCATATGTACATTTGATCGATTTTATTTCATTAATTAAAAATATAATAGATTATGTTTATAAATGTTCCGCTGTTATGTATATTAAAATTTTACAAATGACACAAAAAGATATCATTTCTAAACGATATAAATTGTATGAAAATCATTTTACCAATCAGGAGAAAGAATTCTTTGTTGCTCCCGAACGCTATCTAGCGTCACGCTTCCGACTATTTTATGAATCGTTACGTCAGCCATTGAAATACTCTGAAATCTGCCTCAGAGGAAGTCAGTGACTATACATCGACCGAAGCATCTATTCGACTGCTGATCTGCAGACGTCTTCGATACTACTTTGCACGCGCGAGTTCTACTGAACTAAAGTAAGTTCGATTTTCTGTTTTATCAAAGTGCTTATCGATTACGATGATTTTTAATTCAATTAAATGAACGTTTTCTTTCACTAAAATTTGAACAAATGTATACGTAGATTCAAATCGGACAGTTATGAATTTAATGTACTTGGCGTTTCCAACACGTGCAAATGACTCGATCCTTGGGAACCCATGATTAGTAATATTATAAAATTCCTTATACGTCTACTAAACATATAAATCACGTTAATCTTGAATAGAAAATTACGTGTTACGTAACATTAGTATTCTTGAGCTGTTCTGTAGCTCTATTATTACACTTTCGTTAATAAGAGCATTTCAATTTGTTAATGGGATAGGATTTTTAATTGATCGATATTCTAATTATTTAAATATGAGTGAAAATTTGGCTTCGTCAATTACGATATTATCTATATATGCAGGTTTCCGAATTTTCTTCTTTTCTTCTATGAGAAATACATCTTCTACTCCACATCTCCGAAAATTTATTGCCAGATATTGCATAATATATCGTAGATTTATTAATGTAATTAGTTTACGACATTAAATGTCAACAAAATAGCATTAATAGCAATAACGTTGTTATTCTTTGTCTAAAAACACTCATACCATTGATATTGCGAGAAAATATATTTTTTGTCAAATTAAATAAAATTTGTACTACATCCTTGTGCTTATTAGACGTATCAAGATACTTGACCTTTAAACAAACGGTTATGTCAATGTCGTCACGTCGGTGTGGAGAGTACATTTTTATACTTGGCACTCCGCACGACATTTCAGTAGCCCATTGCTAAATACTTGCCCAAATCATTCACTGATTCGAGATCGTCGTCTGCTATTTCTTTATACGTCATTCACATCCAGCATTGGTAAAAATGGAGGGGGTGTAAGGTGTTTCCCGAATTGATAAGATCTTTCATCAAATTTATCAAATATTATGATTTATCGTTAACTAAATTTTGTTGCGTTCGTAATGTTCCATTAACGTATTATTACGAAACATCAGTCTTTTCCACGTGTTTCGCGCTTATGTAACAAAAGAAACGTTAAGAAGAACAAATTCGTATTCATGCAAAATTTAAAATAAGATTTTTAAATATAACAAAAATGTTATATCCGAATAATTATATATATAATGTATTACATTTTTATATAATATACGTTTGAATTTATTGTTTAGAAAAAGCTACAATGGGCGCGCCCGCAGGTGGTGATGTAGAAAAAGGAAAGAAAGTAAGAATAAAAAATTAAAAAAGTATATTATTTTTTATTTTACTTGAAATTTTTAAAAGTTTTTGTATAATGTAACCTAATTATCGTATTACTAATTTCCCGCGACATTCCGATCTCGTGAGTCGAACACGTTGTACGTGTGTATGTACGTCACGTTTTATCAGTTCTTGATAGAGTCCATATATGTATAGTTCTATTCCAATTTTTGTTTCGCAGCGATTATTGCAATATTAGTTTTTATTTGTACTTTCACTAAAAATAACGGAACGCACATAATTGAAAATTTACATATATTTTATATGTATTGTTTTTTAGCTTTTTGTACAAAGATGTGCACAGTGCCATACCGTTGAAGCTGGTGGCAAACACAAGGTGGGCCCTAATCTGAGTGGAATCATTGGAAGGAAAACTGGACAAGCAGCTGGTTACAGTTACACGGATGCCAACAAAGCGAAAGGTTTCATTTTATTATTCTGCTATACACCACTCTTACAATTATATTTTGGATATTATATTAAATATCATTATTTTAGGCATCACTTGGAGTAGAGATACGCTGTTTGAATACCTGGAAAATCCCAAGAAGTACATTCCTGGTACAAAAATGGTCTTCGCTGGCTTGAAGAAACCACAGGAACGTGTAGATCTAATTGCGTACATTGAACAAGCTTCAAAATAAGCTTGATACACCTTTTAGAGATGACAAAGCACGCTAAACATGCCCAGCAGGTGTCGCAGGGGAAACTAGTACTATTATCATCTCAAATCTCATGCACATCTAGCTAATTTCACTCAAGTCATTCATCGACAACTCCCCGATCTGGTACTCAAGCGTTTGCAAAGTCTGTATAGTAAAAAATTGTAATTATGGATTATAAGTAGATCCACCATTTTGTGATTACATACATTGACAAGAGTCAGGCTAGAACTGACTAGAATTAGCAGTACTACTTCATCATTAAAGATATTTCTGTGCTCTCTTACGGTGGCTGAGCCATACGTATATTGTGCACTATATTTATTTATGATTGTAAATGAACATTGTTCGAATCGTTCAACAGATTGTTAATCTGTAATGCAACAGTACAAAAATACAGATTCGACAATAACTTTGTAAGGTTCTCATTTTTTTCTTTATAAGCCAAGGTCAAATTTATCCAAAACCAAGGGGACAACAAAGTATTAAAAAGCAATGAACAAAAGTAAACATGTTTTAGTATTAATAAGTTTAAATCGAATAATTTAAACTCTACTAACCGAGTGAAAATGACACTACATTATGATGAGTGGCTAAAATAGATCTAAAATGAAAGACGTGATAAGTTCCACTAAATTATGAAATAAAATTATGATAAAATACAAAATTTTCCAAGTAATATGTGTATATACAATTACACTTTTACAGATTTATATGTATTTGTATATGTATAAGTAATTAAGAGAGTTATTCTGATAAGAAGAAGGAAGGATGCGGTTAAAATTGGCGGGAAGTAGCGCCCGGTAAAGAGGTTTATCTGCACTTTTAACAAATTCTTTCTCATTTGAATTCGGTTGGTCGTGAAATCGTGTTCGTTCGCGGATTAAAAAAGTTTTCAGAAAGTTACGAATTAAAATGAAAAATAATTCCGATTCATCTAAAACAGAAGAGGTGAGTGATCGTACTAATTGTGTGGTGAGAAACAAAGAAAATTCTTTGAAACTCCGATTAGTACGAGCTCTTAGTTCCGGGACTCTGAGGAGCCCGAAAAGTCCAAAAAGTACTTCAAGTTCGCAAAGTTCGAGTCCGAGTCCACATAGTAGTTCGTCTGCAAAATCCCGGTATTCATGGCATATACCTTCGTGCAATATTGGATGCCATACACAATGTTCATCAGAAAGTGGCATTTCGCTTTCAACTCCGATCTCATCGCCGAGGAGTTCAGGAACGTTCCAAAATCCACACCCGTCGACATGGTATGTCAACGAAAGGTAAGTTTCTTAAAATTCATAATGAGAACATGCGACTTTGATTAAATTCAAAATATTCCTTTACGAAATAACAATGCATTCCAAGGACTTTTCTGTTCTTAATAAATACAGACGTTTGCTAGAAGATTCATAAGTCACGATGGAATGATCGAACATGGATTTATTTAGTAAACATTTTTTTCTGGCTACCGAAGCAATTGAGATTTTTTTTTCTTTATTAAAAGCAATTGAGATTACCTTGGCCGCGATCGCATTTCGAAATGTTCTTGAAAAGCGGAGACACGTGCCAGAGGTATTTTACGAAACGAAATGCTAATCCAGATTTGTAGATAGGTATACGAATATATTTAAAACCTGAGGCGGCTGATGAACGTAAATCGAATAGCCTTCGGGGATGTAATCGGTGAAAATAATCTATATGAACGTCAGGCGTAAATAAACGGAAAAAATAGATAGGTACTTTGAAGATACATCCAAGCGAACACACATCGCCGGTGAAGTGCTGATGGGTCGATGCAGCGCCGGCGCTGCGGTACATAACCAAGAAGACGAGTATCCCCACCATCTCCTATCGTCGAAACGATCGCGCGATATATATCCACTCCTCCAACCAGCGTTTTAGGTTAGAACGAGAGGAAACGATTCTAGTTCCATCCTTTTCTCTGTGTCTATCTCACTTCTCACCTCTGTCCCTTGTCGCACGAATGCATTTCGTCGTGCTCCGCAGAACACTACACGAAGCGCCTCGAACCAGTATAGAACGGTTTGCAGCAAAGAACAGCCGTTTCCTGTTCACCTCTTCGTGAGGAATTAGGAATTGAATAAAATCTGTACAGGTATGTGTCGAGTACATTTGCCGATTCTCTATAAAGACTCCGCGTTTCTTTTCTAGTTGGTAAAGTCGAATAGAAAAATATTTTTAACTATAATCATTCCGATCGTTGTATGATATATTAGTAAATAGATGATAATCGATGACAGTGATAGTTAAACTTCACGCGTTTCTGCGGACGACACGCGACCGTTATTCCCGAAGAATTAGTTATGTGATATGACAGTGCGCGCTTAGAGCGATTCTGAATCTGAACCTCTGGAACGTTTGGACTCTACCACATCGTAAAAATGTTGAAATCTCGAAAATATTCGAACGTAGTGTTCACAGTATTTTTTCTCTCGGTGCGTCGTTCAAGCTTTCTTTAAAAAAATCAGTTCTTTCGGTCGGAGAGCGATTTAGCATATCAATCGTTGCGTGACCCGTTGAATACGAGATTCAAAAAATGTTTCCAGCGATGTACACATTCGTGTAACGGTTCCTTTGAAATACCGTGATGAAAACCCATTGTGATTTATAATTCATCTACTTCGTGAATGCACACAGTACATACATGCGCTGAACCTATAGTTTACGTTACGTGACGTTAAATGCTCTCTTCCTAGAGTGTTATGAACATACTTTTAGGAACGTTGTAAATCTCGTTAATGGAAGTATCCTTAAAAATTATCGTCTTCGTATTTTTTTACGTCACGTTTATAAGTTATCTCGTTCATTTAGAGTCGCTTGTATTTTCATTCCCCCCCTTTAACGCTTTTCGAGATAAGAAAGATGTTCGTCGGTTGAAGTGCTCTTTGTCGTAACCGTACAGTCGATTGCAATTTTTAAAGGGCTTAAAAGCGACCTCGAGCAAACGGCATGATTTAGGGCAGAGAATTTCCTTGCGTATGTGTGCATGTACACGTACGTGTGTGCTAGCACGAGATGCGCATACATTTACATTTATACATACACCCAGCACACATGTATTCGAGACTATACCTATTTGTAGCCTGCATCATCAGGCAAAAAGTAGGTCTAGGGAATCAGCTGACCGAAAGAGGCGCGTGCGCTTCACTAAAACCAGAACACATTTGAAATGCCCACTACACGCCTACACTTGGAATCCGGGAAGAAGGGAATCCTTGAAACGCGTTTTCTGATAAACCCACGAAAAACTATTTTTTAATCATTCACTCGCGTACACAAGGACACAGGTGCGTGGGCTACACATCACATTTAAATGCAGGTCATGCGTGTTTGACATGTTGTATAGCAACTTGCTACATACACTGCACAAAGAACCGTCACAGAATATTATCATTTGATCGAATTTATGCATTTATTAAAAAAATGAGTGGGTGTAGTTTAAAACAGTACAAACCTAGAAGAATTCAAAAATACTGTTATGTTAATTTCAACCTATTAAATAAATTATAGGAAAGAAAATAAAGTTCCATTTCACTCCAGTTTGTTGCAATTCAAGTAGAAAATTTTTATTTTGCATAAAGCTCCGCTGTCTACTAATAATTTATCATGTAATGTTAATTCTTTATTTTTGTTTCAAAAAACTATCAGAAAAATTCGTGCCTGATTTGAAAATAAAGCAGTTATGTGTTAAAATAACAATTTGTGTCACCAACATTATCTACAATTTGCAATCATCCAATACTCAAACATTTATATTGCTGTATCGTTTGTACATAAATGCCCAAACAATATTTTGCTTGACGTTTATTTAATCATATCTCCTCATCATTATATCCCTTTCACTTTATTGACCTAATAGGACTGTTCCTACTAATGATCCTTGATTGCTCTGAGTAATACATTTCTAATTAATTGCTATTAAATTTATATTCGATCCAACCACTTACAGTTCACTAATACATATGGTATACCAGTAACATTAGAGGTAGAAGATAGACGATTAATCTCTAATTAAACGATAGCTCTAATTAATTATGTTCAATAGAGCCAAAGTGTTTTACGTTTCCAGTCCATGTGTTAATAAGACGAAATATAGATTTACGAAGTCTTTATAAAATTTATCTTAGTATACCAGATGAAATGCGACTAAGCAAAGATAAATGACGAACAATCGCAACTATTCAACCGTCTGACCTATATTATCAATTAAACTAACAGCCTGTTGATTTCTTTGGTCGATCGATAAGTTTATTAAAACAGTTTGAAATTTTTGTCTGAAATTGTACGGTTGTGATATCAGCGCTCTTTGCAGTGAACACGTAATAGATCTACGACCATGACCGAGTGAGCGTTTAACATGAACATAGTCAAGGTCTTGTGACATCTGACGTAAATGTCAGATTTTTAAACTGCAAATTATATTTTTCTCTAAAATATGTGTCTTGTCTTTAAGAGGGAACAGTAATTTTCTTTGCGTACATTATTCAAATATGCATCATGAAATAAGAATAACATTTGATAATTGTCACTATTATGACAATAATTATGACGTTATAAATCTTTTCAAATACATTCTTGTACCTACATCTTTCTTTAAATTCTACGGATTCACGGAATAAACTTTTCCGTGTCTCTATTTATTGTTAACTTCGAGGTATTGTTTAAAATTGAGAGTACAGAAAATTGTACAAACCAGAGTTTTTTATTTTTTCATACATTTATTCTTCGAATCAATTCTGTGTTTATATGAATATTTTCTTTTCAATTATACAAATTAAATTATACAAAAAAACAGTTTCTTCGCAAGTGAAATACTATCATCGTGAAAATGTATTTAATTGTTCAAGTTAAAATAAAATTCGTTATAAAAATAGTTTGCAAACAAATCCGTAGAACAAATTAGTTATACTGTCGCAAATAAAATGTTACTCTAACAATACCTTCATTGTTTTTTAAACATATTTTCGCATGATTACCGTTAACATTTCCTGTGTGCAGATTTTATTAAATATTTTACTAATGCAATTAAAAAAGAATTTTAATTATCTCATGCTGCTCGTATAATTAATTTGTTTGCGATTTCATAATACACCAGTAGGAAAAGTCTCTTTGTCGGAAATGTTTCTTTCGGTAATAATATCAACAATATATTTTAATTAACATTTTAATTAAACGAAAATAGCCATAAAAATTGACTTGACTTTAATACAAATGATAATAAACATTTGTTTTACACATATTTGTAAAAATCAGATGTTATATATAACTAATTTAAAATAATTTCGTCTGAAAACTTAGTTTCATGAAAGGTACCAATTTTTATAAACTGTCAGTATTACGTTAATTTTCTGTAACTTGAATATTTTCTGAATATGGTACACAATGGTGATCGTTCTAGCGTTTGTTATTCCGTATGCCGTATGGGATTTATTCTGCACAGATAGAATATTTTCTACCGTTGCATAAACGGTTTCAAGACTGTCTTAACAAAAGAGGATTTGCTAGTGAAAGGAATTTCGCTGTTAGCCGTGAGAAAAAAAGTAGTGCAGTGACATACGAGAAAATCTCATTACTTAACCATACTATACCGTCTTACATTCTGCGCTCATAAAATCATTAGTCCACTTTCCATTTTACCTTCTGCTTCGGCTTAACCTACGAACAAAGCCGTATCGGTTATACATTTTACCTGGAAAAGTTTTGTGTCATTTCAATAATTTGTAAATCTAAAGTATTTTTTTCAATTATTAATTTCTAGTACCACAGAACACCCGTGTTTCATAAAACGTTATGGAGACCTAACATTTAACAATATATTTTCCTTTAATTTTTTGTCGTTATTATTGCATCCAATATGTATTTAATTTGAGTGGGACACGAATGCGTAATTTGCATTATTCGCTATTTTCACAAAGCTGCGACAGCTACATGCTGCCGAATAATGTAAATTACGCCTCGTAAACGTAAAAATAGGAATTTTGACTTTAGACTTTTATCTAGCGCTTTCGGCTACTGAAAAACCCCATCTTTGCATTGTCGAGAAATGAGAAGGCGCACCTCGCACCCTTGTAATCCTAGAAACGAACTGCTAGATCGGCCGCCGTTCAAGTAAATGGGACTTGTGCATGATAACTCCGCGGTCCGCGATTCTCACGGCACTGTCACTCTCATTGAATTCGAAATAGAGACGACGTGATGCGATGCGTCGGGTAAAGGGGGTAAAGGGGGCAAAGGGGTGAAACCAGGTCTGATTAATTGTCCCGATGATACAGTGATGAAGTACTCGCCGCAGCAGCAGCAGAAGGAAAGGAAGTCGGAGAGCGACATATGCTCGGTGGACGCGACGCCGAAACGGGTGGCCCATGATCACTCGGGCTCGACGGAATCGAAGAATTCGTCGAGTTCGTCGAGGAGGTGCGGTTTCTGTCGTTCCCAGTCGACGGGGATGTTCGCCTGGATGCGGGTGTTCCGGTTGGCGACGATGCTCCAGCAGGTCGGCTGCTAGAGCCCGAGTACAAGAAGAAGCGTCTCACGTGCCGCTTACATAGATGTATTTAACGAATTCAAATTTAAAGGATCGTACACGTGTGCGTCGCGCGCACCCTAATGCTGCGCGCCTGCACTTATGCAACCACCTTTGCCACCGCGTGTCTCTGGATGCACGGTCACACGTGTATAGGCGCATCCGACACGACCCTTTCCTTTTGGTCGCGTGATTTACGTATACATAGGGTGGTCGGTTCGTAACATAGGGACATCCGACGGTAGCTCAATTATAGTGCGTTACGCAATTACGTGTTAATTACCACGGGCGTCGTACTGGCTACGTTCACGCCTACTATGTAGAGACGAGGTTATATATTGTACGCGTGTCTTTCTGTATACGTGCATGCCGGTAAATACGTGCGTATATCTGTAAGTTCGTATACACGCGTGTGCATCGTTACATAGAACACAGAGTCCCGGGTTCCAGTTAATCGATCGGTCGTTTGCGAACCATTAATTAACGCATAAGCCTCGAAATCGGAGATAATTCGTCGCAACGTTGGTGATCCGTTCATCCATCCTCCAGAACGTTCTTCTTTTCTTTCGATTCACATTCTAGGGACGAGTTATACGTGCTCGTATGTACAATCGCCTGCCATAATAATACTGTTTCTTAGCTTGTACGTGTATAGCGATAAGGATATAATGTGGTGCTATGTTCGGAACATTCCTTAATTATCAAATCTCGTTTTTATGACTTCTTTCAACAATTCTTTTATTCTTTTTCTATTCTTTCGTTTTGACCGTTGTCTTCTTCTTCTTCTTCGTTGTTTCTTTGTACACGTTTGTTCTCCCTCACCGCCGTATCGATCTCCTGTGGTTTAACGGTGGTTCCGTAATAATGGATATCGATTATTTTTCTACGAAAAACAGGTTATCCCTTGTCCCCAAAACTCCCGATACGAATGAAACTTATTGGAAGCCTTCGGTTATCACTCATTCCATGAAAGAACTGAGATCCGCACCGAAAAATGTACGCGGATTTTTCTATTGGTTTCAACACGTTTACAATCACTGTCTGACCGAGGCATACGATATCGCGCGCGCGCTTCAAGTATCTATCTACGATCACGAATTTACATCCGATTTCACTTCCTGTTTATTAATGTGCGATCGATGCGAAGATCTATCAAGTGTTATCAATACCAATCGATATATTTTATGACTACGCAAATCGACAAATAAACTCAATATTTGCTTTAACGCGCGGATTCACTGTTTTATGCGCCAATCCCATTGTGATCCCCAACTCCGTTACCGTGAAACTAATGATGGAACTGCAACCAGGGTTTTTAGAAACACGTTTATCTTTGACTAATAAATACTGTTTTATCGAAACGATTGCGTTCATTGATCTGCCTGCCCGATAAAGAATTAAACTGCCCTTGACTAGTATAACAGGCTTTTTATTTTTCTATCGTCCGCTATTTTTACACATTGGTAGAGGGTACAACAGACGATACGAAAATTGCAGGAGTTGCAAATGGGAAGTTCTACCGAAGAACCCAGCAAATTCTCTAGATATTGTCCCTTCAGATTTTTATCTGTTCCGATCATTACAGAGTAGTTTGATTGGGATGAAACTTAATTCCGAGGACGCTGTAAAGAACCACCCCATGACATTTAAAAAAAACCAAGCTCCTTCTACCAAACTGGAATCGACAGGCTTGTAGATCGTTGGAAAACAATTGTAGAGAAGAACGGAGATTATATAATTGACTAATAAAACT
>CM052246.1:4163709-4211978 GCA_028455795.1 Lasioglossum marginatum
GATAATATCGATGTGCCGATCTTCCCGCTATGTATAACTCGCATCATGTTATATAGCGCTTGAATTTATTTCGAATCGACTCCTTCATGCAAGCCGTTCGTTTCGTACGAATCGCACGTTCGGTGCGAGCTCAGCTAAGCTCGACTGGATTGATCTAGCCGCAAGTAGCTCGCACCGTTGCGAGCAGCTCGCAATCGATGCGAGCCGATGACGTCGTGCGAGTAGCTCGCTTCGTGAGAGTACTCGACTCGCCTCGACCAATCGAGTCGAGCTTAGCTCGGCTCGCATTTTGCGGGTACTCGCACAGCTCTGGCTGGCAGGAGCTGGCAGTTTTTAATAGTATCTCGTCGGTGGTCAGGTCTATTCCTATATCTCGTCTGTGGTTATGGAAGTGATCTCCCTTATCGGTAAACCAACAACATTGCGTACTCGATACAGTTTGGAAGCATGGGTGGCAGGTAAGACAAATGCCGGTTGGGGTGGGAGGGTACGGTGAAGGGTGCACGGTCGTAAACACTCGTGCAAGAAGTACGTGGTACATAGTCTCGCGAGGACCTGTGTCGCGATTACGTCGTTCCGGGGTTCGAGCGTGATGTAGGGTGAGCGGCCGGAGAGCGGAGCGGTCGCATAATTTGAAAATGCAGTTTCACGTGTCAGAGATTGACAATTGTTTTTTCGCAGGTATATCTGGATTGACTTATAACGATGTATTCGAATAATTATTTTTAGTCGCGCATGGATAGATCTGAATCAATCGTATTTGTATCGGAGACATTGAAAGAAAGAAAGTAACTCCGCGAGATATAGCAACTCGCGTGGCAGTGATTCGAATGTGCCGGTGAAAATAGTTTCCTTATGAAATGCGACGTCCTCTGATTCGTCATCTCTCCGAGGGTGGTGGCAGTACAGGTGACAATGCCAGCACCAGGAGGCAACAATCCATGAAGGAAGAAAGCGGTGGTGGTTACACATGGAATTGTCGTGAATATGGGCATCACCTGTCATCCTGCGACCTCCTCAAGGTCCCCACGGCCCTCGCATGTAGGGAGCAACCCACGTCGCCGAAGCCACGAATCACGATCCATAGGTACACCCCATTTCAATCTATGCTCGTGTGTTTCCTGTGTTTTGTTGCTCTGTGTGCATGCGTGTGTGTCAGTCGTGTCTCGCGCTCGGAGGGAAAGCTAGCTCCATAATTGTCCAGGTCAGTGCATCCTGCGGGGGGCTCATTCCGGGTAACCGCGCGAGCATTGCTTTCGTCCACGTTACACCTGAGAAATTTGCGGTTTCGGGGAGGATCATTTCTCACAATCTCTTCGTTAAGGGGGTAGACTCGTTTCCAGGATTGCAAGGGTGCGGGATGCGCCTTCTCATTTTTCGATAATCCAAAGATGGGTTTTTTCAGTAGTCAAAAGTGCTAGATAAAAGATCAATCTGAGCCGCAATCGCTCTATTATTACGTTTACGAAGCGTAATTTGCATTATTCAGAATAAATTAGCAGATGAGACTATTGGAAAATACCAACTACACAGATTTCTAAAGTACATTTCAGACTCCTTCAAATGATATAAAAGTCTGTAACTATAGGATGAATCACAGATATTCTTATTCACAATTGGAGGTTGATACGATTTTTTAATTATAATTTAAAGAAAATTGCTTTACTGGCATATGTTTAACGTCCTTGCATTAGGACTCTATATGAACTAGTATGAAGTGGTTCAAAACTTTCACACTCGAGGATTAGTGTCTACACTTTAGTATGAATAATGAAATCAGTGGACTAATGTTAACCTTTCTTAATTGTTATAACTAAACTGCAGATCTCTATGCAAAATAGAAAATGTCTCCATTGATTGCAAGACACAAGACACCGAATAAAAATTTTATTCTTCTTTTGATGATCTTGTTAAGGTGAACCTAATACACTGGTGGCCTTAAATCTTTTTAATACCTCCACTGTTTTAAATTGTACGTACCCATTGTTGTCATAAATGCATAAAATCCGCAGTCTAGTTATAACGTATTTGTTTTTTTATCGAAGCTTTTCAGACCCTTAAATGGGTCCATTTCGCTTTACAATTTAGTATTACTATGTCACAATTTGGTGTTACAATGTTAGAGGTGAGATTCAAATGGATAACTTACAATCTTTGAATAACGTATTTTTATCATATAATCATTGTAGGATGCCAAGAACAGAACGTACCAATTCTGTTTTCCAAAAGTACTTTAACTGCGAACGTTTCGTAAAGCTTGTTCTATGTTCGAGCCAGCGCCGGATCAACATAGGCATAGGCTTTATGGGCTGTAGCCCAAGGCCCCGTTCAGTCAAAGGGCCTTCTTCGCGGTCAAAAAATAAAAAAAATTTCAATTAAAAATTAAAAAAGAAATAAATTATACAAACATTTTTGGTACTTGAGTTAATTTGGGTTAATTAGGTAGGCCCCCAAACAGTGTTAGCCCAGGGGCCGAAAAGTAACGGTCCGCCACTGATTCAAGCATCGTGTACATATATTTGATCATTGATAACTATGATTGACAATTCTGTTTCACATTCTGAATGCCGTCATATATTAAAACTGTGATAAAAATGGTATCCTGCATATTTCTCAATTTCCCTCGACGTTGTATTGATTTTAGTTGTAGAGGAACGCTGGTTATCCAGAATATTGATTATCGAATCTACTGATTATAATCGATCTTTGGATTATCCGGACGTCGAGTCCCTTGACTTTTCCTTATTTAGACATGTAATCAGAACTTTCTGATATGAAATTTCGTGAAACGAAACTGTCTAAACAGTCGAACAAACTTAATATTTGTTTGTGACGTGCGACATGACTGTTAACAAATTCTAATCAATTCTAATATGACAATTTAGAGATGTAAGGCGAGTTATATTATAGACTCTAAATTTATTATTAAATGTAATTCATTTGTTAGAAGCTCTTAGTCAATATTTCATTAAAAAGTGAATAAAATATAATAAAATAGTCTAAACATTAAATAAATGGATTAATAATGTATCTCAGTATGAAGCTCTGCCAACACATTATATGAAATTTATTTTGAAAATAAATATATGAAAACGTCTTCGAAGGCAGAAAGGAAATAATATTTATTTGGATATCAGCTTGGGAATAATGGAAGTGAAACAATACGTGGAGCAACTAAAATAACAATTCGAGATTAACAAAATGTTTTCACAATTTAAACGAACTGAATGACCAGTAAAAACAATTCTACTGAAAACAGTACCAAAACATTTATATCAAACGTTATGGATTTTTATTGTAAACAACTGTTTGAACGGGCGATTTGTTTGAATGGCAGTCGTCAATGAAACCTAAATCAGGTTTAAATTAAAATTGACTAACATTGAGTAATAACTGTGACCCATTAATATTAGAAATTTAAAAGAAAGATTAATATTTTTTAATTATACAGTTTATAATATAACAAACAACTGTGGACAGGTTACGAGTTTAGTCGATGTATTATTCATAGAAACGTAATTGATGTTTTTATATTTTTATATCTTGTCATTTATACGCAAACAAAAATTGTCTCAACACATTATACACCAATAAGAGCGTAACGAAAACTTGCTGGTACTAAGTAGGTAGTTAACAATTTGAGATAGAATTTTGATGGTAATCCAAGTTAAATTGGTTATGAATAATACTTTTCAAACAATAGCAGATTATTCGCGAAAGTGTACTGTAATTCTTCATTTCCTACTTAAAATGCAGTTAATTAGCCTGCTCTGCTATCTCATTATATGCCTTTGTTACTAATGAAGTAATGTGAGATTAAATATTTGGCATTATTCAAAGGAAATATGCGGATATTTTTATATCTCACGTCAAATGGTCTATGATTAATGAATGGAAGCGTTTATTCTAAGCACAAGCGAAGCATTATTGCGAAAACAGAATATTATATCCTCTCCCATGAATTTCGATTAAAATCGCTAATAATTATCAAGCTCACGTATCAGTGATTGAACTCTCACAAATGTGAAAAATGAATTAAAATTTTCATTTTATTAACTATATATGTAAACGATGTACTATACAAAACATTCTGACAAGAATTAAGAACAATGGTTTTAACAATATCTTGTTACTGAATTTTTATAAAACTGGTATCTTCAATATGAAATATGCATTTTGTTTCGAATTTTTTGGAGATTTACAATTTCTTCGAAAAATCTGAAAAAATACACATTAATAATCACGATGAGACACAACGAACATAATAATATAATGAAAATATAAATTTTCTAAGTCGCGCTCTGATTGGTCCGTATTTTTCGTTAATAATTCCTTAACAGATCCGCGGATGCCATTTTTGCAAAGGCTTCAAATGATCTCAGGAACCTCCCATTTCTGGATGTTGAAGGAATTTTGAGACACCCTGTAGATCTACAAAAGATATATTTTAAATTTTCTTTAAGGGCCTAAATAAAAAAGTTAAAAAAAATGCCTTTTTTATTTTTGCATGTAACCTTGTAAATTATAATTTTTGGAATATCTTTTTTGCATATCATTTCGTAAACCAATGCTTCTAATTGATTATAAAAAATCAGATCGTTTGGTACAATTATAAAAAAGTTGTTCTATTTTAAAGGGCGTACGAATACTTTTTACACCCACTTGTATATGTACTACGTGCTTGTGTACAGTTGATGTGTATATTTGAAGAGACTGTAGGGTGCAACATACACACAAGGTTTTCTTTAATATAATCGGGAGGGTCACCTATTGCGAAATGCCAGGGAAGGGTATAGAGGACATCCTCATTTCACCCGCGATAGTCGATCGGACGAGCGGAGATGATCGTTGAGTAATAAATTAGTTTTGCTAGGAGGTAATACGGGAGATTATGCAATCGGTGCCAACAACTAGGGCAATCTGATGAAAGAACGGAGATGACCTTGAGCAGGCTTCCGGAAACGCCGGTAACGGAAACAAGAACAGGACACTTTGATCTCTTTTTCCCAGGCCATTTGTCCAATTTACCGGCACTTCGTATTCTCCCTTTCGAAACCCTGCACTGAAATCTCGATAATTTTTCACTCGAGTAACCGTAATTTATTATCCTTCGGCTTGCTACAGCAAGCAACGATTCCCTATGGCATTTGAAAGTACTATTTTGTGTAATTGCACGGCACAGTGAAATTATTCACGATGGAACAGCACGACCGAAATTGAATAACGATGAAATCTTGGCTTCAATGTCGTCATCTTCATTTTTCTGGAAATATAACATTGCTTTAGCTTTACTTTATATTGTCAACAAGTGCACCGCAGATCTTCATGCAAACTAAAAGTTATCTGGGGTAATTACGAGAAGCAGAGTTGGAATGAAAATGTATTTCTTCGCTGAATAATTTTACTGAGCTCTGAATGGGTATAATATTTTAACTATTTTGTGTATTATTTATACATTTGGATTTATAAGTTATTATATTAGTAATAACAATTGAAGTCATTAACACAAAAATTTAGAAAAATCACCTTTATAATTGTTGAAATTAATATCCCAATATTTTCGAAAATGAACGTAGTGATACTACTCATATTTTAACCCTTAACACTCGAATAGTCTCAGGGAGAGAGAGAGAGAGTCGCTACTAAAAATTGCTGTACCATTATCCAAAGTATTGTTTACATCATTAAATATATCGGTATCTAATCAATTACTAAATATTTAGGTATGAGGTATTATACCAATTTCCATATGCATAAAATTAAAAAGATCATAGGGAATGGAAATATTCTAGATAGTAAGAAATGTTTAATTTTCGAGTTAAAATTGCTCCGAGTGCAAGGGGTTAATTTTCGTGTTAAAATAGCTCCGAGTGCAAAGCGTTAATTTGCGAGATAAAATAGCTCCGAGTGCAAAGTGTTAAAAAGCTATGGTGCTTTAAAAAGTGTGCCAATCTTATTCGGATTCACTGTAGAAAGAAATTTTAGTTGCAGTGTGAAAATAAATGAAAATCTCGGCAATCTTAATGTGTGCTCTCTCGCCCCGGAGTGTATCTATTTGCGATCTATCTTTTGCATAACCAAACAAGATTCCGCGTTATCGCTCTAGCGTTTTCAATTCTCTCGTTCTGTCTTGTCTGACTGTTTCTCCATCCAGCTGACAGTGAGGCGGGTACTGCGATTCCGCGCGCGCGGCAAGGTCTCGTCTTCTCTCTTTCAGGAATTGCGTGCTCGAGAAATCGTTTGAGAATCCCGCGGAGGATCGTTTCAACTCCATACCGTAAGATTTCGCTTCCTAGATTGTAGCGAGCCGAATCAGGAAGTAGTTTCTCGGGAATTTCATTTTCCAATGAAGCTGACTCTGATACGGTTGAATCGGCTACTGCTTTGTGCTTCACAATTAATGCACGCAACTGACATAATTAAATGAGATTCATTTGAATAATAGCCTGAGAGTGTCTGTGCCGTCTCCGTCGTCGATGAATTCGAACGTGATGTCCCCGCCGTTACAAGAATATTAATTAGAGCTTTCATTACGAAAACCGGGCTTTTAGACCGGGAATTAATAACGTGCAGTTTCAACTGGGAATGGAACACCTGTTATTATTAATCGTGAATCTTCTTCCACCAGCGATTGGGACATTTTTAAAATATATATATATATATATATATATATATATATATATATATTGGAAAATTAAGTTACGTGGAGCTCACGACTAGCTAAAAGAGACGCTATATTAATCATTCAAATATATATAATATAAGGTAGATGTCCCCTCTATAAGTCAATTAGTGGAGAGTTTTTTAAAAATAACTTTTTTCATCAAGCGTGTTGGTGAAGTTTGTTTACGTGTACATGCACTCAGTGGTATAGTCCGAGTACTAAACAGATATTTCGCTTTGGATTAATGAAATCAGTTTAATTTCATTAATAAAGCTTCACAAGAAGTCGATGCGACGTTAAAGAAGGAAATATAAAGAAGATTGAATTTGTAGTTTTCATCCACTTTTTTACGCTTGTGACCTTAACACTTCACCTACCGGAAGTAATAATTGTGCTGTACCAAAAGAAAACATAGAAATTTTCTTTTACATTGCAATCTTAAATAAAACTAATAGATGACGTTATTGAGGGTGACTTGTTAGTTCACAATGAAAATTGCTGTTGCTATTGAAGGTTCCATTAAGAAGTGTTTGGCCATGCACCATAGATTTTTCAAAATTATGTAACAATCATCGGTCGGTAAAGTGTTAAATCTTGAATGACCTTGGAGGACTATACCGTTGAAATTGTCTCGCATTGTCTCAAGTTGTAGGTAACCTGAAGGGTCTTGATTTTATTGATCACAGCAAGTAAGTACATGTAAAGCGAGATGTACTCGGTATACAATCGTGTTTCGGTACATGTATGTACGTATGTGAAAACTTCGAGACCGAAATGTCACTTATATCGTGGCCAGACACTATTCCTTGATATTTTACCACGTTTTTATTAACTCGCTTTCTTGTCTGTCTGTTCGTCTAAAAAGTAGAAAATAATTATTTAAAAAAAAAAAAATTTTTAATATACCACGTTTTTGGGACGGACTAAAAGGTATAGAATAATTTTCTAACCCCATACAGATAGTCCTGAAAATTTGTGATTGTGAATTTTGAATAGCTACGAAAATACTTGTAAGATTTAAAACGAAAAACAAACATTTATATTAATATTCTCCTTTTTTAGGAAATTACGATCTACCAAAGAAGTTCTAATCACAGAAACCGTAAAATAAATCGTGAGGCAAGGGGTTAAACAAACACAGACTTGTTAATTAATATCGCACAGCTTTATTACTACGTACACACGTGTCGTGTTTCGAGACAGAGAAGAAGTGAAAAATAGTAGAGTGTACAAAATATAGAATTTATTTCTAATACGGATTTTATGCATTTATAACAAAAATGAATAGATCAAAGACAAAATTGAGAAAACATTGAGTTGTTATTTTCGACTTTTTAAGACGATTAAAAGAGAAAATACATTTTTACTAACCTTGAGCTTCTTGGAATTGATTTGGACAATTTTTATTTTGTATAAAAATCCGCGGTCTACTGATCTCGTTTCGGCTCTCGGTTCATCCTGTAGATTGCGTGCTTCTAGTGTTTTGACCTATCCCCGCTTTCACAGAAGAGAGTAAATGAACGTTTCGACTCAATGAACGATTCAAAGTTGCTCTGGTTATTCCGCGTTTTGTAACCGTCGATTTTTTTGATGGAGAATTGATGAACGTGGGGGGGGGGGGGCACGTGGTTCAAGGACGTTTACAACTTTCGACAGAGATTAATGATCAGGGAGGGATGGATGCGTGAAAGATAATTCCGCTAAATTTGGCCGTCACAATAGCGTGAGATTGGTCGGGAAAAAAGCGCCAGCGACGCACCCGTAATTGACTATTCTAGTTCAAATGCAACCCGAAATGCGCATCTCGCCACACCCCATCCCATCCATCTCTCTGCCCTGCTCGAGTTGCTGTAATTGAATCGGTCAAAAGGATTCTATTCTTTCGGCTACACAGAAGGGGTTGATGGCCGCATTTGATTTTGGCCACGAAACCCTTTTTGATCCGAGGGATCAAAATTCCCCGCACTACCCCCCTGGAGAGGAGGGTTGACATTGCGACGGAAACGTGTCAAGAATACGCTCCGAACTAATTTCATTAATGGTGTAGATCAGCAGGCGTGTCATTTGCAATTCATTTATCACGAGATACAACGAGGGACCGTAAAAAGATAATGAAACCTACGCTCCCGCTCATAAGTCTTAGGACAGTGATCATATTTGTATTCAAATCTGTAATACTGAAATAATCGTTGAAGGATGCGAACAAATTTTTCCTTATTTACAGGCTTACATGTCAAGGAAAGGATGCTACACACTCATACATCAAAAATCTTACCAAGAAGTAAAAAAATGTTTATATTTTCTTTTCATCAAAGAATTCGCCACGTTTCTTTATTACAGTTTCCACTATTCTTGGCATCCGCGTGCTCAATTTTGTTGTACTTTCTGTTGTTATATTATTCCATTCTCGTTCCAAAATATTCCATAAATGTGTTATCCAGTTCATCCCATCATTTTTCTATGGGATTTAGATCTGGTGACTAGAGGCCATTTCATAATTTTTAATGAATTATTACATTGTGGTTGAACCAAATAGTTTTTACATATTTTTATATATTATCATTATATTTATATTATGTAGTTAATACGTTTAGTTAATTAAAATACGTAGTAGCATTGTGCCTAATTGTAGTGGATCGTACGGAACGTTTTGATCCCTCATCGAAGATACCTATCTCGAACTGGTATACGGTTTGCACACACGAGGTAACCTCGTGAACGTTAGGAAAAAACCGTGTTCACCGTGTTGCGCAAGCCAGAGGGAAGAGGGTTAAACGTACAGATTTGTACGAGGTGGGAGGTGTAACCATTTATGGTTTCTCTCGATAATACCCTTGTAGGGTCCTGGCGAAGGCGCGAAGACCCCTAGGTTCTCATCAGATAAAGAACGGTGAGTTACCTAGGGGAACCTTCGCGATTATCCTGGTCGACCGATTTAATTGCTTCCTTTTTCACGAAACCATCGCGTGATTGAACACACTTTGTAACAGAGTTGTAATGAACGATCTGCTATTGGAATGCTCATAAACCACCTGCCGATTTTTAAGTGGAGAATCCTTCGCAACAAGTATTCCTTACAGAGGTATACGATATTTTTGTTTAGGTTGTAATTTACGGTTGTAAAGCTCGATTCTTTATAATCAGAATAATGTCTGTATAGATTCATAGATCTTTATCTAGCCATTTGTAATACGTATAGATACATCTGCGCAATGTCAATCAGATGCTGAGGTGTGAAGGTAACGAGTAATGACACTCGTGTTCACTATTTAACATCTGTTAATAATAACTCTTTAACTATTAAGTTCCGAGGATATACAGGGTGTCTCTGCTGAAGAAGGCCACCCAAATATCTCCTTTATTTTTAATGACACTAAAAATATTTATGGCATAATTTAAGTGGTACCGAAGGAGGAATATCATAGAACAATTTTTTTGTCCGGTTATTTTTTCATAGTTTTTTCTCTCTTGTAGTGGCCAAAAAAATACATTTGAATATGCTTAAGTCATTACCTTCAGGTAACCTTGAGTACTAAAAAATGTGATAAAATTGTAGGATAATATTAGGATTCCATTTGAACTTACTTTTACGTTATAAGTGCTCAAAGCGATGAATTTCTTAGAATAAACGGGCGACAATTACGCAGTATGCACTTTCAGTCTCAAACGAGCCCTTTCGCAGTTTCGTTTTCCCTATTATTCTTCCTCGCAAAGCGTTACCTCCACTTTCACTATCATCCTGATGAGAAGGTTCGCGAACCGAGTAAAAGGATTGCCGTACCGCAAGCATAAAATACCGCTCGTTTCGACAGTTGCAAAGAATTTGTTCCGTATTATTTAGGTTTTTTGCCTTCCAACAGAGGAAGTAGCACTTTTCATTTCCCAGCAACTGCCGGCGCCCACTCTACCACGGTCCATAGTAAGTATATGCGAGCGCCATTCTCTAATTGTAAAATTCTTCAGCGTGAATAAACTACAGAAATTCTTATTAAGCAATTCCACTCTTTTCTTCATTTTCCAAAATGGTAATAGTGATACCGAAGGGAGAAGTATTCGATCATAAATCTTATTATAAAAATTTTGAAAATTTTGAAAAATTGCTAGGATATAAAATATGACAGAATTTAGTACGATTTTAATTTATCTCAGATCTGCAAAGGATACTGTCACAGAAAATAAGATTCTATTTTATCTTAAAATTCATGTACAAAAGTTGAAAATTGCATAAACATATCCACAGTCTACTTATTATGTATAAAAATAAGGAAATAGTCAATAAATATAATGAACATGTTTCTCAGCACATCCAAAAAACAAGACAAACATTTTGAGAACGGTAAAGTAAAGTTTACCCGAATCAGACTCTACGACCTAAAAAACCGTAAAAACTGTTGTGCTTGTAATTAATGGTGTACATTTATAATGAATTTAGTCCGCGTTTTGAATCATTGTGCGTAGTTTTCGTTTCCCTCTCTCCCCCCTTCCTTTTTTCTTTTGGTCGATCCTCCGTAAACTGCTCGGAGGTATCGCATGTGTATTATTCTAATCGGGAGAAAGAACAAGAACGAAAGGAAATTTGTTTAACTGCGCTGTCCGTGAATTCACAATCTCCCCGTGCAGGACGAGCAAAATGGAAGCTTTTTTCCAGGTAAAAGAGGATAAGAAGATATGCATTTTGCTGGCAAACACAGCATGCGTTGGACACGTATAAGAACGTTTCACGAAGTGTCATAAAGAAACTGTTGTACCTTTTTTGTTGAAATTTCAGCAGTATTTTATCTATACCAGGAAAGGTAAGTAAAGAATTTTTCCATACTCGAATAAGTAGTAGAACTTCCTGGATCCGTTATCTCCGAATGGCTTCCCGAGGGAATCTACCGCAAACAAATACTCGTATCTTCGTTTACGGCGACCGACTCGAAGATTGGACGAAGATCGGTGGTACACATGTTACGAAAGACCGTTAGTTTGTTTTTCCCTGATTTTCTTCTTTCTGGTGAGGAAACCATGACTACGAGGATCGCGTTCTTTTCGAATTAAGAAACTCGTTCGTATTGCTTGGAAACCTGAACAGGTCTGCACACCTATTATCTTTGTCCTATTTTATGCGACGACGTAAGAAACAATTTTTATTCCCGACAACGTGCAATCAGCTGTATCATAATGTCATAATTAAACAGGGGATTTTATAGATTTATAACGATAATGTGTAGGTGTAATCTAATAGTAGAAATATTAGAAGAATTTTAAAATACTATTATATTATTTTCAACCTCGTTTTTCGTTTTAAATCTTGGTCCATCTTAAAAATGTGGTATATTAAAATTTTGTATTATCTAAATTTTTTTTATATTCATTTCAAAGAATATTTGCTCGGATCTGCTTGAATGTATTCTCAAAACTGATGCCAGTTTTGTTCCAATATATGTGGCCATCTATTATAGCGACAGACCTTTCCCAACACCGAACACTTCAGGAACATTTTAGTGCAGCGGAGTGCGTGTACACGTGCCCTTAAATGTCTAATTACGGAATTCTGCTGGCAACATTTTTAGTACCCCACGATAGGTTCTCTTTTCATTTTGTAATTCCATCGCGTGCGCGAAATGATCGTATAATTATTTACAAAATTTTGATCGAAGCCTCTCGCATTCCTGGCCAACGGCGATAAGGGCTCACCATCTGGAGAAATTATTAATCCTTCACACGTTTACAGACACGCACTAGCACGCGGTTTTCAGTTCTCGTTGGATTCATCGCCGGTGGCAGTGAATGTCTTCTTTCAACCCTCGAGCAGCTTTCTTCTTTGCGGTCTTCCTCCTTTTTTTCCCAGACTGTTCTCTTCTTCTCGTTCTTGTAGGTACTCGTGAGACCGAACCGGGGGATCGGTAGCTTTTATGCATGTATACTATACGAATGCGCACCCGAGGACCGGCAGTATCGCATATTTATCGCGAACACAGGGCCCGCACATCTGTATAACAGCTTTCTAACCACGGCTCCTTTCTAATCACGGTTACCTCCACCGAACATAATAGTAGGTGTATACAAACATTTTTTGCCGGTGCACTGAAATAATTGTGTTAGGATTCAAGCAGACCCCTACTTTGTTGAATTCGCATTTACCGAACAGCGTCACGGTGGGCTATTTGGCCCGAAAAGTTGAAAAAGGTCGATTTAAGGGAGTAGACTCCTTTTTCTAGGATTGCAAGGTTGCGGGGTTCGCGTTCTCATTTCTCGATAATACAAAAACGGGGGTTTTCAGTAGCCAAAAACGTTTTATAAAAGATCGATCCAGGGCGCTATCGCCCTCAAAAGTCCTATTTTTTCGTTTACGAGGCGTAATTTGCATTATTCTGCAGCATGTGGTTATGAAAATAGCTACATGCGCAGTTGTATGCAGAGTTGGGCAAATATTTTATTTAAATAAAAATTTCGAATAAAGTGGGTTTAAAACCCACTTGGAAAAAACCCACCTTATTCGAAATTTTTATTTAAATATAATTTTTGCCCAACTCTGGTTGTATGCTTCCAAATAATGCAAATTACGCCTCATAAACGAAAAAATAGGACTTTTGAGAGCGATAGTGGCCTAGATCGATCTTTTATTTAGCGTTCTTGACTACTGAAAAACCCCATTTTTGTATTATCGAGAAATGAGAACGCGATTGCAGCACCCTTGCAATCCTGGAAGAAGGAGTCTACTCCTAACGTGTGGTGACTCAGAGAGAGAGAGTTAGAAATAAGTTAGAAATTGCTGTACCATTATTCAAAATATTATTTACATTATTAAACATGTTGGGATCTAACCAATTACTAAACATTTAAGTATTGTATGAGGTATTATATCAATTTCATATCAATAAAATGAAAAAAAATCATATAGACTAGAATTATTCTAGGTTGGAAGAAATGTTTAATTTTGGAATTCAATTTAATAAAAGCTTCGAGCGCAAAGGGTTCAAAATTTTGCGTGAGTCGTGAAGAGTAGGATTTCAGTATTGTTTTTTCTTTATTTGTTCACCAGTGAAGTATTCTTTTTCATCGAAAATCAAGAGATTTTATCACGTGTATTTACATTTTCATTTTCTTATTGAAGATATCGATTGAATTTACAAAACTGATATTTTTGGAAAAAGTGGGTCATCCCGCCCTGACTTACTCTATACTGTATGAGAATTAAGAATATCATTCAGCTAGCATCTATTCTTCGACATATTTCTTAATTAAAAAATCTGTACATATTCTCTGAATGAAAGATAGGTTATCCTAAAAATCTCAAAAGGAACCTCTTCTTAATTCAAAAAATAAAATAATAAACTAGGTTCTCCCTTAAGTGTTCCAAGCTTTTTGGATGTGCTGAGAGAGAAACATGTTTATTATATTTATTCACTATTTCCTTATTTTTATATAATAAGTAGACTGCTGTACATGAATTTTAAGAAAGTGGAATAATATAGAATCTTATTTTCCGACAGTATCCTTTGCAGATCTGAGATAAATTAAAATCGTACTAAATTCTGTCATATTTTATATCCTAGCAATTTTTCAAAATTTTCAAAATTTTCATAGTAAGATTTATGATCGAATACTTCTCCCTTCGGTATCACTATTACCATTTTGGAAAATGAAGAAAAGAGTGGAATTGCTTAATAAGAATTTCTGTAGTTTATTCACGCTGAAGAATTTTACAATTAGAGAATGGCGCTCGCATATACTTACTATGGACCGTGGTAGAGTGGGCGCCGGCAGTTGCTGGGAAATGAAAAGTGCTACTTCCTCTGTTGGAAGGCAAAAAACCTAAATAATACGGAACAAATTCTTTGCAGCTGTCGAAACGAGCGGTATTTTATGCTTGCATACGGCAATCCTTTTACTCGGTTCGCGAACCTTCTCATCAGAATGATAGTGAAAGTGGAGGTAACGCTTTGCGAGGAAGAATAATAGGGAAAACGAAACTGCGAAAGGGCTCGTTTGAGACTGAAAGTCGCCTGTGAACTTTATTCTATATTTTTTTATCCGTTCCGACAAAAGATCAAGAGGATTACTTTTTTTATTTCGACTATTGGCGACTAGTATTGCAAGTTTTGGACCAGAAATTGTAGGGTTTTTTTATTATTTCATGCACAATTGTATTTTCTTCCATCTTTGTTAATTTCTTGGGCCGGCCAGAACGGACTTTATCCTGAAGGATTGCAGTGGTTTTTAACTTTTTCACTATATAATAAACGGTAGATTTACTTCTCCCTAATAATTGAGCTATTTCATCATAGCTTTTGCTTTCATTATGCCATTTAATTATCAATTTCCTGTCAGTGATGCTTGTTTCTGATTTCTTTGTGTACATTATAATTTACAATCTTATATCTATATAACTTTTACAATCTTATTAATACTTGCAGCACTGAACGCGGAAAGTGTATAATGTCAACTGAGAAAGTTAATGTTTACAGTTTGTCACATTCAAGGTTTGTTTTGTATTACGAGTTTCATCGTTCGAATATTTCTGTGGCATTCATTTAGCCGATGTTACCAAGAAATTTTTTATAAGTATTGTTTATGTTATCAAAGACACTTTAAATTTAACATGTATAATCATAATACTTATATGTTACTATAGACTTATATTTATAATATGATTTATATTTTTTAAGCGTGAAACTTTTCATTTCAGAGTGTTCGAATACTTTCGTGACTCACTGTATGTCTAGCAAATGCCTATATGTTAGTTTGATAAAGATTAAATAAACCACATATTTGGACGCGGTTCCAAATAAGAGACATAAACTTAACACACAGTTATTTAACGGAATGAAAAAATCCATGAAAATGTGAAACCACATAGCCACACTCCACTTACAGTTAAATATTATCCACTAACACAAATGCAGCAATCGCAGAAATGTACTATGTAGGACGATTCATAAAAAAATGTTAATAACTCACGAAAAAACACAGAAAAGAAACCAACGAATTTGTCAGATGAACGATCCAGATCTGAAATATCTAAAATACCGATCTCGCTAATAATCACGAGTAATTGGTGCGATATTAAGCTTGCAGAGAAATATATACGTTGTGATGAAATTACTTCTCCACAGACATTCCATAGGTGTAATATCGTGTTTGGCTTTCATTAAAAAAAAGTAGCGCAAAATATACTGTTAAGAATCTCGGTTTCCGCATAAGTAAATACAGAAAGCATAACGGCTGCCGTTTGAATGTATAATTTATAGTGAAAACTAGGAAAACAATAATCAGCTTTCAAAAATTTCACAAATTTTATCTGATGTTTTGCGAGAGTAATATAAAGGAATTTCACTTCTTTTTAAAAAACAGGTAAACGTGTTTATATTACAAGCAGTAAATCCAATTCCGAAAGAAATTGTACTATGGTAGATGTTCTTATCTGCTGTAATGTTCTCATCTCAAATCAGTCTCGCATACAAAAAATGTAAATGAGGAGTAAATTGTTATGTAATTTATATAGTTAGAAGATTTCCTGAATTGCATAAATGGTGTTTTTCAAGAATTTTGTAATGAAATATAAAATAAATTGAATATTGTTTTTTCAATTTGAAGCATTTTAAATTATATCGCATGGACTTGGGCTGTTTCAAATTTTATGACAAATCTAGTTGTTAATTTTGAAAGCGGCTTATGTCCATTCTTAAGAAGACACATATTATTCAATAATTGCGATTATTTTAATAGGAATTGTAAATTCAACTCTCTTAGATACACCTAAGGAGTGTGATACATTGGTATCCTACACGTATATTTTTAATTTCATTGAAACGCAAACTCTTAAATATCTCAATTTTCAATATTCAAGCTTATTCACTATTCAAACAATATTCTTTTAGCAATATTCACTATTCAAACTTAAATGGACTTAGGCCACTTTCAAAATAAACGGCTCAAATATATCTTGCTCTTTGATTAATTGTTAAGATATATTTCTAAAAGAGTCTCGATTTTTTGAAGTCGCTGCATCAGGCTGGCCCGTTAAATCCGCCGTGATTGTTGGTGGCATTCCGATCGACGCCGCGACGCATCCCAATGAAATTCGTTAGAGCACAATTGAAGGATAAGTCGCGCAAACAGGAATACGGGTGACACGGTACAAGTTTACAAGCGGCTAAGCCGTCGCGCGTTTTGCACAGCGTGTTCCCTCCACTGGCCTTTCATATGCCGTGGCTGGAGGTGGTTGCGGAGGTGGAGGCGGCGTGCACGGATAAGTGGGAAAGAGAAAAGAGGATGATGTGGGAGATCGAGAGAAGGGAGCGACTGCCACTGGCGATGCATTGAGCAGCCACTAAAACAGTCCTACGGCACTTCGATCCGTTGTCAGATCGCGTAGCGCGTGCCGATCGAGCAGACTGCTTCTCGATCACCGATCGTTGCTCGTAGATCACCGATTGACAGACCGCGTCCGCGTGGATCGTCGATCTTCCGATCCTCCGATCAGTACTTATCGCGTATCGTATCATATCGTATAGTATCGTGTCCGATACGTATGTTTGTGGAAAAAAAGCCAACGGAATTGCAAAGCCGCTAACACAGATCGACAAGTGAATTCATCAAATTGTCAACGTTTTTTGCTCTATGCGAACAAAGCGTCCCGTGACAAGGGACGGGAAGATAGTGGTGCGATCGTTCGACCAATCGTATTCGGTGAAGAGTTGATCGCGGCAAATCTGTTTTTCAGTGATAAAGAATCGTGTTGTCCCATCGATAGACTTTTAGCCGAGGAATCATCTCGCTAAAGAGAAAAGTAAGCTACGATAGTTTTGGTGTCGAGTGAAGTTATTGTTTACGTATTTCAGAGCGAGCGCTCCGAAGCGGTTCACCAGATGGCAAACAATGTTATCTGCTGGTTGCTGGTAATTGCTAGAACGACAAGTAATTAGTATTAGCAGATGTAGCGTACTGGGTTAATCTCCTCGGAGACAAGATAGTCGAACAGGCTCTCGGCGAGCCGCCGCGCCACGGGCTGGAAAAATCGGATTTCACGCGGTCATAACGAGTCACTTGGCACGCGGCAATTACCGCATCGCTCTAACGGTAATTGTTCTCGGTCTGTCCGCGCGTGTTCATTTGCAATGTGTAAAATAACATGTACGCTTCGAGCCGCTCGCGCCCGTGCGCTTTCTAACGACTGCGGCCAGCGCCGCGTACTATTAATCCTTTTTTTTATCGCGACTTCTTATCGCGCTGCGTCGGGAATTATCGGGGCAGCAGATGAGGTTGTCGGCTGCTCGACGAGCCAACGCACTTGGTCGATGTGTTGCGCTGAAAGGAACGAATCAGTGTAAATAACGCGGAATCGCGATCGTGTACATAAAGGTGTCCCCAGCGCGATGACAAAAGACTCTTGATGCAAGAAAGAGAAGGGGCGCAGGGCGGAAACACGCCGTTCCTGATGGGTTTCGGAGAACAACGCCGGTAAAAATGCGAAGAACCGTCCGTATCGCACTTTCATATCAGCCGAGACAAGTGGTGCGTTTCTTACGGACTTCCGCGCGCGCGCGGAACGAAGATCTTGCCATTAGGTCTATTGCGCTGGAAAACAGACACGTGCGCGGGGAGCTGAACGAATTCCGAACGACTGGGGCGCGTCACGTTGTTTGTTGGCAGTAGGCACTGTTTACATTCGACTCACCACCGACATCTGTCTCTCCGTTTTCAATGGTCGCCAGGGTAGAAAAATTTCGTGACATTCCACAGTGTGAGACACTATAAGTCCCATAGCACAAAAAATTGACAACTCCTAAACTAATTTATTTTTTATCTAACCCTAGTAGCATTTATGGTTGGCCAACGGTGGCCAACGGTTGGGAGTTAGTTGGGATATGGTTAGTGGTGTTGCCTACAAATCCCCAATGTCTACGATGAAAAATTATATCAATTTGCCAACGAATATCCAACGTTGGGCCTATCCTGTACCTTTAGTTTCAACCTGTTAAACAGATTAAGAGAAAAAGTAAATTTCTATTTCACTCCAGATGGTTGCAATTCGGGTAGAAAATTTTTATTTTGCATAAAGATCCGCTGTCTAGTCATGGGAGTTCCCAGTATACTAGTTGAGGGTTAATGGGTTGAACGCGAAACAGATGAGTTCGAACAGAATTTTTCTAACAACAGAAGAGGACTACGTATTTCTGTCCTGCTTCTTGGAGTCACTGCACATACTCTTGCTGGAGGATCTCATAAACGTTCCGAAGTAATTCTGAATGTAGCCGAAAGGAAGGAAGGAAAGAAGGAAGGATGAAGAGAGGAACTGGTCTATAGTGTCATCGCGTGTTTCCCGAGCAAACTGTTCTCGAGTGGTCTCGGCGATTCCAGCAGACTGTAACGACTACAACGACTGACCAGTGGCCACTATGTGCTAGAAGACTCCCAAGCGCAGAAAAAGGAACACAGGAATAAGAAAGTTCCTTCCGTGTCCGCAATCGCTCGGCTGAAGCTGAAGTCGATACCGAAGCCGATGCCGCCGATGTCCGAGAACTACATCACCGGAGTTAATCGATCGCAAACGATAACGGGATCTTGATGTATCTTGGGACGTGTAATCGCGGGGACGTGATTCGGCGAAACGCGTAACGAGCGAACCTTGGACACTGGTCTTGTTGAACGGTAAACCTACCCCCTAGATTATGCTCCAATAACGAGAGCCTGATCTCGAAACACGACGAAAGAACCAATGGCAAAAACTGATGCAACGTGATTCTCAAAGAGAACGCCTGATTGTACGACATCCTGGCTACGAAGCGGTTGACGTTTCTCGATATCCCCACCCCGTCGCGTCGCCACGAGATTTCTATCGGTTAACGTTACAACTGCCGGACAACCTCAACCGATTAATTTCAGACATTTTCTTTGACGTTTGCTCGAACCATACAGCTGCTTTTCTAGTAAATCAATAAATTCATTTATTCCGTAGAAATCTCGAGGAATCAACTCCTTGCTACTTTTATATGAAATTAACCCCTTATCTTGAGATTGTTTTTGCAATTATGTACATCCGAGCTACTTTGTTATTAATAATTCACTAAATGAAAGCGGGACTCTATCATCATTGTAGTTTTTCTTGGATACGTATGAGTTTTTCTCGATTTCTTGATGCAATGTACAGTTCTAAGGACGTGTTTTTAAGCTCAATATTCCTTGAACATTGGCGATCGTCAATAATTTACGCACACAGAAAAATAAATATTAAAAAAACGTGTACGTCCCAGGACTTAGCTATAATTAGACTGTGAGTCTTTGTGTAATCAATTATAAGAAATAGAAATTAAATGAGAAGGTGTTTTTTCTTTTAATAATTTTAATAAGTCAAGAATGGTGTGACGGTGTTCTTAAAATTTTGTTGTCTTTACACTTTTGTATTTCACTTATCTAATTAGTAAATGCATGAAATTCGCGGTCTAGTTATATTGGGTGATTGCAAAAGTATGACCTTTGCAAAAACACTACGTATTTTTTATGGAAAATAAATCCAGCAGCTTATAAAAACGTTGGGAAACAATTGTAAAAAATGGCGATGACTATACAGGGTGAGTTACCTAACGTTTGCACCTCAAATAGCTTTGTTGTTTTGAAAGATACGGCAGATGTCTTCAGGACCAAGTCGAATGGTCTAATAGGGCTCACACGAAGCCATAAACATTATTGTTTTACGGGACTACCCTTTTTTGAGAGTACGATGATAGTCTCCAAAGTCATTCAAGGTCACAGGCAGAGGAAACGCATAATATTTAAAAAGATTATTTTGTGAGAAATGCTAAAAGATAACGTATAGATGAGAGCTCCGACAATAGTTGAAAGTATGCATTAAAAGGAGGTGGTCCTGTTTAAAAAACTGAAGATGCTCTTGAGATCTCTAAAAAGAAATAACATAAAAACAAATATTTTTGTAGCATCGTGTGTACTCCATTGAACCAAAGACATTTAACGAATCTTTAAAAATAACAAAGGTATTTGGGGTACAAACGTTAAGTGAGTCATCCCTATGTGATTATAAAACATTTATTATTTTACAGTATAATCGAATGTAGTTTATTACCACGTTTTCATTAACTCGCTTTCTTGTCTGTCTGTTCGTCTAAAAAGCAGAAAATAATTATTAAAATAAAAAACTGAAAAGTATAAAATAATTTTTCCTAGCCCCATACAGATTTCTAACCCCATACAGATAGTCCTGAAAATTTGTGATTGTGAATTTTTAATAGCTATGAAAATACTTGTAAGAAAACGTGCGGCGCAAGATAATAGTAAAGAGTGTAGAGAGTAGCTGCCGCGTTGAGAAAACTCACACAAGAGTTCATATCATTTGCAGTGCAATAAAATTGTTAATGAGTCAAGTGAACTATTCATGCATCAATTATCTATTGCATGCGCCCCACGTTTTTCGTTTTAAATCTTACAAGCATTTTCGTAGCTATCAAAAATTCACAATCACAAATTTTCAGGACTATCTGTATGGGGCTAGGAAAAATTATTTTATACTTTTTAGTCCATCTTAAAAACGTGGTATATTAAAAATTTTTTTTATTAGACACGAACTTTTGTAATCATCTAATAATATGTGCTAGCTATAACATAGATGGAATTGTTAATAAAAAAGTAACTCCAAAACTTGTTCTCAATGTTGGCACACCCTGTATAAAGCAACAAGATAAAAACGAGTTTAACTAGGTATTTGTAGTGCTAAACGGTGTCAACGAGCGACCACAGAGAAGCTCGTAGCTAGAATGCTTCGGAGTAAACGTTTTAGCAGGGAAATTTCGAAATGGCACTCGCATTGGTGAAATGTCTAACAAACGGATTTTGATCGACAGCGGCGAAAGGAATTATTGGTCCATGCAAATTTTCGTGGGCATTGAAATCGATTGCAATGGCGTTGACTGGCTTGAAGCGTAGTCGAAAGAAATTCTTTTATGCGAGCACTGTGAAACGAAGAGAAAATTTAATTACCGTGTCATTTCAAAGTTTCCAGTTACGGGTATTTGTATCCTTTGCTCAATTAAACTGCATTCTTCGACGGAGCCTAATTCGAACGAACCTTCCGACTAAAATTCTTTTGGGGTTCTGTTTGGTTTGGAGAAGGACCAAGGATATATGCTGTGGTTAGACGAATTTTGAATGAGGCTCTCGGATAATCGCTATTTGAATATGAGGCACGGGAGGGAAACAAATGTGATGCATATATTCATATACAATGGCTGACAAAAGAAAGTTCGACTCTCCGACCAAAAATCGAGATTCAAACTGTTACTCACAGATAAAATTTAGGCAAAAACGCGTCCATGAGAAATTATTCAAGTTTATTTCTTTGGCATATATTATGCATATATTATTAAAGGATTGGCTAAACATTTGGGGAGATACATTCTTATTATTTTGATAATGTAAAACTTTCATTCTCTTAGTGCACCGTTCTAGTGTTAAACGTTCTGACCTTCCTTATTGATGCCTGTCGAATAACAAGAGAATTTAAATTTCTGAAGATAGTTTTCGTAATGAAATTCAAACTTTCGCCTCGTAGTTTGAATTCCGCCGGAATGAGAAATGCGTAATTGCAGCGAACAAAATTTTAATAACAGAACTGTCTAATGAAGAAGATGGAAGGTTGAAGGACATTTACTGTCACTTCTCGAGGAAGATTCGGAACGAGTTGTACGTGGATTAAACTGAAGCGAAGTTATCAATGTTCACCGCAAATATACGGTACATTGTAAATGTACAGTACGCACTTATGGAAAAGGGTAATTAGCGTGAAATTTGATGAGATATACCCTCCAACAGAATTGAATTTCTAGAGTATTCGCGATTAATGAATTTTCATTGTTACCCAACCGTGGATGCGTATCACTGCATTCTTGTGCAATTTAGACCTAAGAAATTAATCAAATGCTAACTACTCTAATAATTTATTTACCATTTCGTGACCCTTAGTTTAACAAAAACTAAACTTAATTATTTCTAAATAATTAAAAGATCAACGTTACAAAATTTGACCACACAAATTAAAATGGTCTTCTTTATGTACTTGGAGAACTTACAAGTAACAAGTCTGTGACTATAGTGCGAATACTTGTAGAAAGATATACTGGTCACATAGTTGAATAAATGGGTGTTAAAGCAGTTTTCTTTTCAGAATGAACTGAATAAAATTGAGATTTAGATTGGAGATTTTAAGATAAGATTAAGATTTTTATTTGTTTTGAATCTACAAGGGCTGTTCCCATTAAAAATAGGGATCATTCATTTCAGGCCACTTTCTTAAAATTTGTCTATAAAAATTAAAAATTGCATGCACATCCGCAGTCTATTAATGAGATTTTATCCACAACTACTTCGATAGTTCACAAGAATTTATTTAAGAACTGAACATCAAATTTAAAGGTAAAATGTGTAAATGGAAGCTGACTGTTAACAAGTCTGTTACAACAGCAATACCTTAATCAAACTGTTTTCTTCAATTTATTATCCCAGGTTACAATAAGTTTGCATTTGAAAGTTTGGAACAATTGATGGTTTAATTAACGAGGTCCTTTGCAACAAAACAATTCACTGCCGTCAAATTTCTTCTTAACTTCATTATCGTGAACACGGCAAGGGCCGTAAAACTTTAAGAAGCTGTCGTTTGTTCAAAATCTATTACAATATTAATTATAAGTTTGGACGATCTTTACGCAAAACTCGCGCGACTCATTTTTCCTGTGCGCACTCGCACTATTACGTAGTCAAGCAGCAACTTCCTATAAAATGTGTGTCATCGCATTCTATTAATCAACCGCCGCGCCGCGCCGCAGCCTAACTAAACGAGCCTCGTACATTCATGCGAGTATCAAGTCCCATAGAATTAAGTGATCCGTATGTACAGTTCCTAGCAAAGCTGGGCACTCAATTTCTGATATCATGCTATAATTTTCTTGTATTTTCACAGTGTTGTCAAAAGTACAGTAAAGTCGCGATATTTTTCCAACGGCTGTGTTCTGCACGGAGACATATCGTGTATGGACATTATTTTTTTATAACTGCGTCTACCACGCCGACCGCGCCGAGAGTACAATCGAAGCCGAACGTAGAAAAGGACAGCATGTAAATACGGATCAGTATCAAAATACGGATCAAATTTTTCAAAATTTTCATCCTTTTTTCCACTTTTTAGCACTATCTGCAATTTTTGCCATCTCTAATCGTTTGTAGCTCATTGCAACGTCGACCGATTTTGACGAAATTTTCAGAATATGTTTAATTCACACAGATCTACAAAACGTATTTTTTAAATTTTCAATATAGGCCCACATTAAAGAATTGTGAAATGCAACTTTTAGTATTTTTTCTACAATCCCGATCAATTGCAATGTTTGAAAAAATTTCTTTTCACATCCTGTAGTAAACTAATTGCTCTAACTTCCCAAAAGAGTTCAAATCGTATAGTACGATATTAAAAAAGTTATCGTCATTTTAGAGCGTCCGAATATTAATTCCGGCCACTGTATACAGGTCTAAAAGGTACAGTGACTAGGGGCCGAAATAAATTGACCCGAGTGTTTTAAGCTAACTGAATTTCTACGAGACACCCAGTATAGTGAAGCGTAATTGATATTCGCGAGGACGTCTGGCGGAAATTTAAAGTCAGCCCAGTTGCCCTGAAACACCGATAAGGTAGTTGAATCGTTGGAAAGATGACGCTCGTGCATTTCGAAAAGCGCAGCGCGGCTGAAGGTTTCGATGCAGGTAAATCGTAAAATTGGTGTTGTCGTCGAGCGCGTTCGAGCGGATCATTCCGTTCCGAGATAAACACTGGAAAATGTTCAATGGTCAAGAAGTTGGGCCGCCGTCAGGTGACTGCACTGGTCGCAGACTCCGCTTCTGCTTGCCGATAACGTAATTGAAATGTCTTCCATTCTCCGTGCTCCCCTTGCAACATTCTCCCGCATAAATCACGGCCGGTCGATCGATTTCTTTAAGTGGATCATTCGTTAAATGTAAATGTTGCAATAGAAATCTTCCTTGGATCTCGTGCCAGTAAAGATTTCTCTTCCTTTAAATGACTATGCTCGGCGAAGCCGCCTCCCGTTTCCGATAATACGGATGAAACGTTCCCTTATGCGCGGCTTTATCTTCCCTCCTAAAGCGAGTTACATAAAGCAGGTCAAAAACGTACTTGTGTACCCGGCTTTTTTTGTAATAATTTTATGTAAAACAGTCAATCCGGCGTCTATCGGTTTATTCAAATCTGCTATTGCATATTCCAACGGTTCCTCTTTTTCTCTCTATTGTTATCATCAAACTGCAGAACTCTATAGCTTACATGAATCTTTGCAAAGTCTATTTTATTTTTCATTTCCTGAAAATATTAACACTTTCACTGCCAATGCAACAACCTCAACAACAACTATTGAAAAGTTAAAACGTCCTTCAACCTTTACTATTATTTTTATTTATCTATCGCTTTAAACCAAATAAGGTTTATATAGCGTATAAAATATATAAACGATTTGGATACAGTAAACAATATAATATATTAATATGTTAATACAATACAACTTAACGAGTAGTTTAAAATTAGTTTACATAAGTTCTGTTAAGTCCTTCAACCTCTTTAATTCTTCTTAATCTTAATATTATATTATAAATATATTCTTTTATACTTTACATTTTTTGACGTATTCTAGTATATCTTTGGTACATTGACTATATTAACGTAATAATTCATTTTAAACTATGGACGAATAATCCGATGACTTCTAGCAGGCCTCAGACAAAATTTAAATCGAGGTCCCATTTATACAATTGCTTCTCAAGAAATCGTGAATAATGTCACGTAAAATTTTTATTGATATTTAGACAATGCAAACGCTAGTATAATAATAATTGTATGATAATAGAGTTTCTGACAGAGAATCGGCTTAGATGGCGACTTTATTGTAGCACTGATCCTAAAATAGTAGCGCTGATAAAATAATTATTATGATGAAATTTATTTGTAGTATTTGAAAATAATGCCAGTGGATGAAGTATTATATTTAGGATTTACACATACGTTTTCCGTTGGTTCTACTAGAACATGGCTTCTAATTATGCCGATATTATACTGACCAGAACTTTTCACATACTTCCTTGAGCACAAAATTTCTATCACTTTGCATTACATTTAAATGGTAAGTTATCGTTTCCCTCGCACGCTCATGTAAGTAGAGACAAGAAACAAGAAACATACTAACGTTGAACAGAAAATGTGGCCAAGAAGGGAGTCATAAAGAAGTTATAAAGTAGGATGTAGGTCTCTCTGACCATTTGTACTACTTTACCTATCATTACCGTAGCGCGTCGCCTCGTTTTGCTGTCGAAGTCGTGTTACACGCGCGAACCGATTACTTCGTTACATAAAGTTATTCTGAAACAACTTAATGCAGGTACAGTTACGTGCACTTTAAATGCACGAGTAGAATTTAGTGTGTTGAAAGTCCGAAGGGTCAAATCCTGACAAACAAATTGTGCTAGTTTATATTACTTCTGATTTTGGCGAACTTGACGATCAGGGTCCTTCCCTCAGGTTTCAATCAGATTGAAATATCAAGGTCACCATTCTAAACATTTCCTTTGAAAGTTTCTGAGAAAAAAACTGTTAGTTCCATTACAGCGACTTCCGCCATTTTAAACGAATTTTGGTTAGGTTTAGGTCAGGTTTGGAGTGGGGCGGGTGCAGAAGAGTGACTTTGACAACATATTTCAAGGTCATTGAAATCGGAGAGGAGATAGGACAAGTTTGAACACTCGAGAAAAATTGGAACAGTTTTTAATCAAACTGTCACAATTAATTCAGACGGTTATTATCTCTAAACGAAGCGAACGTTACAAGATAAAACTGAGTGGAAAGATATTTATGATGCCAGCAAACAATAAGGCTCACATTCTCCGGGACGTGCAAACTGAATTTAATTCAATTCAAATCAGCTTCAATCGATCTATATTTATGAAAATTAAATTTCGTGAGATCGCGGCGTTCTCGTTCCATAATTTATTAATGTATGTAACTGGTGATATATGTGATCCTACCGTGTGTATTATGAAAATATAATTTCATAATCAAATAAACGAGATATTATTTGCCAAGGTGAGAAGCGGATTTTATGTCTGTAATATATACAATACATTATTGTACGTTTAATGAATATTTATGCATATTTGACTATAGAAAACACAATGAAATAATAATTGTAACATAATTCTGTACCAGTTTTGTGCTATTCTAAATTTTATATCCATTCTAGAGAATATCGATTTTCCAAATTTTCTATTCAAACACTGGAAATTGTATAAATATTATATCCACAATCTAGTTATAGAAATAATCTGCAAAAGAGAGCTACTGTATTCGCGTTTCACCTTTAAAGATCACTTAACGGGAAACCGCTATAGTAACATGCAGGAACCAAACGGTTAATCTTATCTCCCAGAGTTTAAAAGTATAAAGAGATACTATTAGTAGAATGAATATTTCATGAAATACGTGTACACATCAAATTTCATTTATGGATCCATTATTCTATTCATATTTATTTTAGAGATGATCTAGAACCCTCTTCACCACTTCAGTTATGTTTCCATAACATTCTTGTTTTATAACTGTCGATATCCCTCTTTTCTCTAACAGGTTTCTTATGTTAAAGCTTTGCTTATTGGAAGCCTATTATAATACTAGGATTCTCAATAATTATGTTACACAGGGTAGGATTTACATTATTATTTTTAGACTATTATTATTTTTAGACTATTATTATTCTTAGACTATTATTAAGTGGTATCAATTCTGACGGTAATAGTTCTTTTGCAGGTGAACGCGTAGAGGACATATGAAGGTCATTAACTTTTTTTGTAAATGATTGTCACATTGAACCTCTCGTATCTCTTCAATAAATGATTTTTTCACATAAGTAGGTTAACACTTTCTTCTAAAGATTATGAAGATGCATTAAATGATGCAATAAAAAATATGTTTCTATTTTTAAAAAAGTTAATGACCTTCATATATCCTCTACGCGTCCACCTACATAAAAATTATGCGCCTCTTGGTACCATTCAACTCTATGTGAATCATTTTCCGCTAGGAATAATAATAATCATGTAAATCGAAGTGGTAACATGTGGTGCATGAAAAAAGAGATTAAAAATCATCTTTTAACGCTAAACCTACCAACACCGGTCAAAATAACCGGTTCCAGGTTTTTTATTTTACAATTAGAAAAATAATAAAACTGATTTCGTAAGAAACGATTCTATAGATATCTTTAGTAGTGCACGTATTACAATAGGAGTCGCACAAAGTCTAAATAAAATCGATCTTGTCATTTTTATAGGGGAACATGTACCAGTTACTTTTAAGGCTCGGTAGGTTTAGTGTTAATAATAACACCAAAAGAAGTTGTTAAAATTATTTAAGAAATTCTCAGCTGTGAATCATAAATGGACAGGGGATCTTTATGCAAAATAAAAATTTTCTACCTGGATTACTTTAGCCTGGAGTGAAATAGAAATTTATTTCCTGTTTTCATATGTTCAACAGATTCAACATATCAGTATTTTTAAATTTTTCGTATTATATAAATTAGTTATAAATTTACTAATTTATAAATTAGTATTTTTAAATGACACGTACTCATTTTCGTCAAAAATGCATAAAATCATTAATATTAAATATAATATTAGTACATAAAATAATATAAATATAAATATTATATAAATACATATTAAATAAACGCTGACAGGCAACTGTGCGAAACAGATTCGATTTCGTGTGCATTCTGGAAAAAGTTGTCGCAGCTGGAGGAGCTGGAATACTGAGAAAATGTTATTAAACAATCGTCTTAAACAGAGAAAGCACAAATTAATAATTGTTGATAGAAGGATGACGACCATGTCTATTGTACGACGCAACCATTTAACAGATGTCGCAGCACGAGCAATGTCTTTATCGTTCTCCGGCTCATGTGTACGAGCATAGTCGTGACATTCTAAGCACCTAATCCATCCTTTTACGGATTCACAGAACAAATGCCACAGACAACACATTCAACGGGATCTTTTCCTTTTCCTTTCAAGAATCCTTGTTCTCTTTTCGATGAAGGACGGTCTTTATCTTTTTGCTTTGCTCGGAGTCCAGTTATTTTTTGCATTTGAGTAACCGTGTCGCTTTTACGTACGGATGTCACCATCTTAAGGCAAGTGTGATACCGAGACTGAAGAAAGTTTCGCGTGTATAAAATAAATTATACAGGCTGTCCCACTTAACTCACCCCCAGAATATCTTCTTTAATTTTGACAGAGTACAAAATTTTCTATGTGTAATTTGAATGGTATCGAGTGCTCAGTATCCCGCAGGAGTTGTTTTTTCTCGTAGTTTTCAAGGTCATCGATATATTTTTTTTAAACAACTAAGAATATATCGAGACGGATTGATCATGAAAGTTTGACGACTTACTTTTGTTTACTGTATCTTTGTGCTACAAAAGACACTTTCTACAGCTTCACAGACGAGAAATTCAAGTTTCACCTTCATCTTCGGAGTTCAAGGTCATTTGAAGGTCATGTCACATTGAATGAAATTAAACTCTATCATAATATTTTATGTGATACAGACTACAGCTTGAATCGGCACATTATTTATTTATTTTGTTTTACAATGAACTATGTTCATTGTTTTTTTGGCAATACTTTCAATAGGCGATTTTCTTAATTAATCACACACACTATAAGGTGTAAAAATATATTACAAAGCACCATAATGTTCGATAAGAAAATGGATCACAATTAGTAGAATAAAACTAGATAAATTAAAGAAAAGATATTTTTTAATTGAAATAAGAGAATGTACAGTTAGGAGCATAACTAATCACACACACTTCATATCAAAATAACTTTTTTATGAATGGACCAAACGTCTTCAATTTCTCTGCGAGACTAGAAGAATTAGTTTAGTAAATGATGTCTAAAAATTTGTTGAAAAACTGCATTTGCTTGGAATTGTGGAGAACAATAGTAAAAACTGATTTGTACAACTTTTTTAGCTGGGCCAATAACGAAAATTTAAAAGATGTGTTTTGTCAACTCGTATAAATTATATACACTCTGAAAATTTCATTGAAATCGGTTAATTTGTTTACGAGTTATAAACTATCAAAAGTGGTAAAAAGGCCGAAAATCATGGAAAATTGCAATTTATACCACTTTTGATCGTTTATAACTCGTAAACCAGTCTTGGAGAATTGAAAATATTTTAGCCTCTATACGGCGCCATCTTGTGTGGTTTTGGAGAAACCAGGTTAGCACACATACTTGTCTTATCCTGTATAATATTCGACCAATATTTCATCGAATGCATACTTACCTTGTGAACCGAGATTATAAACCAGTACGTTACAAATCGTTTTTTAAACCGATACAACTTCTAAGGGTAGCAATCCTTTCATAAAAATTCAACAGGACGCGATCTAAGGAAAATTAAAGTGCAGTAGAACCTCGCTAGTTGCAACCACGTTTATGGTTAGCGGAATCCTCGTCCGTTGCCTGTTACAGTAAAGTCGCGATATTTTTTGCGACCTTCTACCCAGAATTTATCCAGTGCCTACCCACTCCACTGGGTGGGCCAACGCCGCAGGGCGGCGATGATTGATCTCGGCTCGGGTATATCGGTGTGAACCACTATTAATTAAATTACAAAACTTCTTCATTTTTCATTATTTTTTATGGGACTTTCAAAGAAATGTTTAATTCTCATGTTAAAATAGCACCGAGTGCAAAGGGTGAATCTTACTCAGCCCTCTAAGTAAAGTTCATACATCTGAACGTGATTTCGTTGCAGAACCTCGACTTCTCCAAGCGTTTCCGGTCTCGGTTCGTGCAACGAGCGAGGTTCTACTGCATTTGAAAAATCATTGTGTTCTTTCTCCGTCGTCCGACAGGGCGCCGAATAAATGCTCGCCGAAGTCGCCGCTGGAACGAGGTCGCCCGTGTTTCTCCGCGGTACAAATATGGGGAACAGTGTTATGCTGGCTAAATGTGACACGTTGGATAATTGAGTATCGCTCGCAGAGGACCCTGGTTCCGCATACACCGTGTCCAAGCTCGAATTTCTAGATTAATCATTGGACGCGAGGATCGCGAGTGAGATTGAGTGCAAAGATCGGCTCGAGGAGTGCGGTGCTGTGTGCGACTGTAAGCGACTGTAAAACGAGAAAGAGGCACACAGGCTGCTGGGGTCGGAGCTGGGATAAATAATTTGCTGGCGCGTGGTTCGTCGGCGATTCGAAGGAAGCGTGTGCGAAGGAATCCAAGAAAAAGGTGAAGAAGATATACGGGGCACGGCCGCAGCGGCACGGGAGACCGCGACGGATTCGAGTGTGGACGATAACGCGATTGAAACATCCGTCGAGTGCATACAGCGTATGCCATACACACCGCACACACTACACACCACACGCGTTCAACGAGGCTGAGTCACGTACAAGCGTTTTCGATTCGAGGCTTCGGGGACGTGATACCGTTTGATTCCTCGCATTAGAGTCTATATACCTACGTTCTTCGATATCGGCCACCTTCCTCGTTCCATGCTACTCGCTACACGAGCTCAAAGATTCCGCGGTTCCCAGGAGCCACCGACCGCCGGTTCTCTTTAGAGTTGTCGTGTATGTGACGTTCCACGCGATCCCCCTGGAAATGCTGAAGATACGGATGCTGGATTACATCGGGGACACTGGGTGAGTCTTACCATACCGAGCATTCCTTATGCTTTTCGCGCTTCGTCGACCGACCGCGAATTTTATAAGTTTCTACCGACTCTAGCGTCGCCACTGGTATCTGTATTCAGGCTAGAGCTGTTACTTGTGAGTAGTGATGGGATCTGAATCACTTCGAATCAATATTTACGACGAAAAATTCGAATCACTTGCAAGATAATTCGAAGCTTAGAACCAGGGACCAAAGATAACAGTTATTCTAAGATTTTCTACGATAAAAATCGTTAATAAAAAGTTGATTATTATTCATATTTAAGATAATCTTCACAAAATATAAAGAAAAAACATCGGAGAACAAAATGATTAAAAATATCGATTTTTATACTTTTTGGTTACAAGCAACAGTTATTAGTGTCCAAAAGATTGGATCCTCCTCGGTAACTGTCATCGATGAAGGAAAACTGTTTCGATTGCTCAAAGCAGTTATCGATGAGAGAAGTTCATTTCGATCGCTCATAACAGTTATTGATGAAGGGAATTTGTAATAGTTATCTATATACAGCGTATCTCAAAATTCCTTCAACATCAATCCGCTGTAGCCGCGCTCTGATTGGTCCGTGTTTTTCGTTAATAACTCCTAAATAAAGCCGCGCACGCCATTTTTGCAAAGGAAAATGTCGCTTCAAATGATCTGAGGAATCTTCCATTTCCGAATGTTGATGGAATTTTGAGACACCCTGTATGTAGATAACTATTACAAATTTCCTTCATCAATAACTGTTATGGGCGATCGAAATGAACTTCTCTCATCGATAACTGTTATTTATGAGCGGTTGAAATAAATTTCTCTCATCGAGGACTGTTATAAGTGATCGAAATGAATTTTTCTCAACGATAACATTCACCAACAAAAGAAAAAATTTTCGGTTACTTATAATCCTTATTTGTAACCAATACGATTTTAGTCGATGAAATACTTGTTATTCGATGACTTTTTTTTCTTTTTGGTTATAACAGTCCCTTCAAAGTCTTCATTGTCTCGAAAATCGTGAAAGCCTTAAAACTTTGGAAGGTTTGTAAGAATTGACACTCCTGAAATGTTACATATATCACGAAACAATTATTACGTCATGTCAGCATTGGGAAGAATAACAGTATGAACGTACCAATATTAGAAAAAGTATAACATTTATTAAGGTTATCTAGACTTCAAGACTTTCAAGAGTTTCAAGAATTTCCGATTTCGAATAAATATCGAATTGATTCGAAACTCTGTGGTGATTGATTTGTTCGAAAACTTGCAAGACAGAGTATTGTATGCCCATCACTACTTGTGAGACACCCGGGTAAACAAACATTACCCAGGTACCCGAGTACACAAACACTATCCTGGTACTCTGGTGTCTCGTGAAATACCCCAGTATGTGGGACGGTTTGTATTATTACTAATAGACTGCGGATTTTATGCTTTTATGGCAAAAATGGGCACGTATCATTTAAAGCAGTGGACATATTAAAAATATTTAACCCTTTGCACTCCTTTGTCGAGTGTGACTCAGAGAAAGAAAAATGTAAAGGAAACGGGTTTCTATATGTATTTGGTTCTTCCTTTATTTATTTAATTTCTTAGTTCTTAGTCAAGGAACTTTCCTTTGAGGTAAACGAAACACTTCAGATAGTAGGGAATTGTTGGCAACAAAATTGAAAAATAATTCGGAGTATAATAATACACATGCACTGAATACAACCAGAGTATTGATGTATGCATCGATCAGATTAAAACTGAGAAGACTGACATAGATAAAAAATAAAACAATACAATTTGTATATATTTAAATCAGAATACAAATTTTTTAATTAAATAATATGTTTAAAACACGATCTTCAAATCTGTAAAAACTTTTAATTCTGTGATAAAATCAATGATAATAGATTTCCTTATTATTTAGGTGAAGCGGTTGTCGAGATGGTCCCGGAATAACCGATCAATACTATGATAAAGCCTCGTAGCGAATGAATGCTTCACTTCTCAGGCTCTTGTACCGAAGAAACTCGAATTATTCGCGAATCATGAACACCGGAGATGTTGGCCATTGAAGATCACTTTCACAATTGCAAGTGACATTATAGACTATTATATAATAGACTTTGTGATTTCGGCGCAAGGATTATATCTATTATATATTCTATTATATATTCTATGATATAATCTATTATATATTTAATTTTCGATCGAGAAGAATTCACCTATAGACTATTATCTCGTGTCTTGCACTACCGTCACAGTATTCATTTACGGGAGAGTACAGTCGTGATGCAGCTTTCTTTTGTCGTCAAACTCGAGAAGTCGTCAATTTCAAGAATGAAAGCGATTTGCCGTTATGTTTCACTATCGTGTCGACTTTCTCAATCTTATCTACAAAGATTATTCCGAAATAGAGACTGTCTTTCTAAAGCTAAAAATAAGTTTCCGCCAGCTAGTTTATTTAGGGACCACTTGAAAATGCGTAACGTGTACGGTTGCTTTTTATAACAACTGTAAAATAACAATAACAAATACTTGGGGCTTCGTTTGTGAAAAAATTGGTTGGGTGAATTATAAAACAGTAAAAGATTAGAAAAATTTAAGAGTATTGTGATGTTGTTTATAGTGTAGCAAAGTCATTAAGAGATAAAGTCAATTTTTATTTTATTTCTGCTGTTCACAATCGATGCAGAACATTTTTATTTTACATAAAGATCCGCAGTAATTTATCTCCGGTATATATCCTTTAGTATATCAAATGATATTTACATGAGAAAAACGTAACGAGTAGTTATCCAAAATATGTAGAAAACAGAATGCAGTGAGATAAAATATCATGTGAAAAGTGAAAGAGAAAACAAAACAGTGGAAATACAAAAGTTGAACAAAGTATAAAATTTATACCATGCGTATTAATTGGATTAACTGTAACTGAATGCTATTATAAAACAAGAAGATATATATTGTGGAAATTCAATGAAAATAACTCAATTATAATAATTAAATTCTTTATACAAAAATACACAATTTACACGAAATGTTTTTTTACAACCTCTGGTTATCAAGATATCTCAATAAATGGATTTACGACACCAGACATTGTGTGTTATCACCCTTTTAATATGGACAACAGCCCTTAGAGAAAGATAATTGCTCACTATTATATCCTAAGAATATTTTCTCTTACATAACTGAGAAAAGTCAGATTACAAAAACTCCGAAAAAAATATGAACATAATAATGAATATAGACATGGCCAAAATGATAGCACACATATTTATCTAGACTGGCTAGAAAGCCTTTTCACATGTTATGTTTAGAGGTAAATTCTGCTCCATTAAATTGAAGTTAATTTAACATACATGTTGTTTATTCTACTCCAAAAAGATACTACCATCTTTAATGTTTTTCTTTTGTTTTAATACCCATTCCTGGAAATAGTACCATCGATAGATCGATAGACTAAAAAGAAAAGTGCAAATTGTGATGGACCAAATTGTATAAACTACGAACATAATGGAGCTGCGTGCGATTTTAAGACTGTATAGAACCACCCTTGTTTTCCTTAAGTTTTTGAAATATATTATATATAATTTGTAATAGTACTTACAAACACGATGAGTTTTGCTTTCTCAAAGCAAGACTCATTGTCCATTTAATTTAATATTTATATACCATTCCAAGTCTTCATGTTACCTCAATTATAACAGAAGAAATTAAAGATTGAATTTGAATTTGAATTTCATTAAAATATTGTCTAACCCATTGCATCGTGCGAATATTTCGTAACAAGATCAATCGTATAAAGTTAAACCGATTAGCAGGATTGATGTGTTGGTACTTTGGAAATTGTGTATTCGGACAAAATGTGATTCGGTTAAACGCGTGCGATATCGTATTATCTTTGTTTATCCGAATAATCGTGGAACACCATACGTGTTTACGTCGAACAACAAATTCGCGTACAATTTCAGGATCAATTCTGCTCGGCTTTATTGGTCCAATTTGGAACCGCAATTTTCCAATGAAACCCAATAAAATAAGCAAAGCGTCAGCCAGCAGGAATACGTTTCTAATTTCCTGTTTATTCAACGCGACCCACGCCATCAATTTATCGGCGGTATAATAACGGTCGGTTTGTGGGTGCAAAACGTTAGCAAATTGATCTAACGAGGTCGTCAATGCTCGGACAGGAAGGCAGAGAGGCGGCACAAGGTTTCACTCGGTGAAATTTTTCCGAGTACCAAGAACGAGAGCACTCGCTTTATACGGCGTGTTTTTAATGCGCGTTATATTACATTTTACAACGATTAAGAAGTTCGTTAATGTTACCTGTAAAAAAAATTTTAATAATAAAAAATTTTTAATATCCCACGTTTTTAAGACGGACTAAGATTTAAAACTAAAAACGTGGGGCGCAAGACTTAGGTGAACTATTCATGCATCAATTATCTATTGCATGCACCACACGTTTTTCGTTTAAAATCTTAGTCCGTCTTAAAAACGTGGTATATTAAAAATTTTTTATTATCTAAATTTTTTTCTTGTGTCTGTTCGTCTGTATTTCTGTATGTTTGCGAATGTGATACCTCGAGAACCATCTCGTCGTCAAGTTTGAATGGGAAGAACTTATTAGATTTTGGTAAACGAACATTAGTATAATACAGTGTTTTATCGATATAAGTTCCCAGCACGGGTCTGCCGAGGGACATTTATGCGCCAGGGATAGTATTCTTTGACTTTTGCCGAACGTAGATAAGGACAGCCGAGCTCGAGAAGCTCGGTCGCCGAGAAGTGTAAACATAACTAATCTGAATTTCTAACTTCTTTATTTTTCATTATTTTTTTATGGGACTTCGAAAAACGTATTCGTGACATTTTTCTAATGCAAAATCATATCAAATATGATATAATTCCGATGATATTTACTTGTCACCGGGCAAAATTTCGCTTCTGGACAGTGCTCTTTGTTGCACCGAGTTTCCAATAAAGTGGACTGCGGGCTTTTAGTGTGCGGTTTCGCGAGCACATTCTATCTGCCATACGTGGGGTTCGCTCGACGATTATAAGCTCACAAATTCGATCGTGCATCCTGCTGGATTGTGTCATGCAGGATGTGTGGCGGTCGGCTTAGTATCCTGTTGTACCTACGTCACAAAATGAGGTATGCGGCCGCAAAATTCGTGTTAGCGATTTCTACGGAAAATCAGTTCCAATGGTATTTCAACAGTAAACCGATTGACAATTTAGCCCTCAGCACTCGGATGGTGACTCTGAGACGCCACTAAAAATTGCTGTACCATTATTCAAAATATTGTTTGCATTATTAAATATGTTGATATTTAATCAATAGACTTTATGCAAATCGGATCTTTATGCAAAATGAAAATTGTCTGCATCGATTTCAAGAAATAGAAACTCAATTGAATGTTATTTCTTTCCTTCATGAGTTTAATAGAGGAGAAATCATATGTATATCGACATCTTGAATTTTAAAAATTTTTCAACAATTTTGAATTTTATCTTCTCAATTTTGCTATAAATTCATTAAGATCCGCAGTCTACTAATCAATTACTACACATTTATAGTGAACCACGAACGCACTTTAAAACAGTATTCATTTTTTATGATCGGACCTCATACGTATACACTGAATCTTATCATAATAAAAAATATTTTCCATATTAAATATATGAATAATTATAATGAGAGCCGTTTGATTTATTCGATCTCATATTCTTTACCAAAGGTGAAAACAACTGGTTCCAAATGCATTTTTTAAATTTTCAATATAGGCCCACATAAAAAAAGTTGTAAAATGCAACTTTTAGTACTTTTTCTATAATTCCGATCAATTGCTATTTTTGAAAAAAAAAAAAAATTCACATCCTGTAGTAGACTAATTGCTTTAGCTTCCCAAAAAGTTCAAATCGTATAGTACAATATTTAATAAGTTTTCGTATTTTTTAGAGCGTCCGAATATTAATTCGTGTAACTGTAGCTATTTTCATAGTTACATGCTGCCGAATAATGCAAATTACGCATCGTAAACGAGAAAATAGGATCTTTGAGAGCGATAGCGCCCTAGATCGATCTTTTATCTAGCGTTTTTGACTACTGAAAACCCCCACTTTTTGTATTATCGAGAAATGAAAACGCGAATCCCGCACTCTTGCAGTTCTGGAAACGAGTCTACCGCCTTAAGGCCGATTATAATAAAGTAATGTACAGTACTAGAGACTAGAGACGGCCGTGATGCAAGTCATATTTCAATGGCCAGACTAGATTCTCGATGCGTAGGTTGGGTCTCCTACTATATTCGTCGTTGTTTATCGGGTGAGTCAATTCTGCAATTAAGGTGCGTGCATAATTGTTAATTCAAACTACTCGATCTATACGAGGACAGAATTTAATTTCCACGTGCGCAGCAAGATTGACTAGCTATCAAATTACTTATATTGTGGCAAACAGCACAATGTAGTAAAAATATTCTTTTCACGATTTATTTAGCCATAAAATATAGGAGAATGTTACACATACCTTTAACATTCTAAAAAAGCGTAACTTCCCACTGATTGTGAGAAATTGTAGCGGAGAGCTATAAATAACGAAGATAATTAACTGTTCCCATCTAAGTGCCCCACCCTGTGTACATAAATGAAATAGAGTGGTAGGAATGCTATTGATTAGCCATTAAGGATTAATTAAGAGCACTCGTCACAGAACGAGTGTGGTCGTCTGGTTTTATTTTTAATTACTAACTGTCTCTTTTTTTCTTGTTTTTGCTCTACGGAAACCCAGATAAGCAATGGTCTTTCTTCAGTCGATTCTTAAATATTTTTTATATCTATAATATTGCATACTATCGAGTTAAATTAATTATGTTCATTATGACAGATAGTAACGTCTACATCAATCAACATGATATTTATCAATAGGCAGCGGATCTTTATGTAAAATAAGAATATGTATCCTTCCCGAATTCCAACAAACTGGAGTCAAATAGAAATTTACTTTCTCTCTTAATATGTTCTATTATTAATATTATTATTACAGTATTTTATCTATAAATGTCCCAAATGTCTGGCCTGTAAATGTCCCAGATTTATCCCCACTATTCCGTATACCTCCTTGAGGGCCCATGAAACTCGAGAGGCCTCGGTCGCCGAGAAGTATGACATCACATCTCTTATATAATAACTTTATTTACGTTGACTTTATATATACATTCTCGACGCAATTATTACTTTTGCATAATAATTTTCATATTAAACGAGTTCGCTTTGAAGCATAACTTGATTTTATACGCGCTTTTATTTTTCACATTTACAGTCGGTCCGACGATGTTTAATTAAAGGAACAATTTGTATTGTCCACTGTAATTTTTCTCGTTTCAAGAGTGCGATTGCAAAATTCAATTTTTCCATTTCCATCAAACAAAATTCAATTTTCGATATTATTATATAAAACAGTAGCCTCGGGCAGAGTTTCAAACTGTTTAATGAGAAACACGAACGCGTCCAATGACATTTTCATTTCAATTTATCAAACACAATATGCAGTTTAATACTGCAGTATACAAACTTATGTTCACAAAATTCTAAATAATTTAGAATTTGCACTTCTTGATAAATCTGCTAAAAATTCTTTTCAATAAATAAATTCATATTTATACGTATATGTTCATTCGTCGCAGTATTTAAGTACGTGACCAAACGTGATAGTAGCGGAACAGATGAAGTTACAACAAGGCAATAAATGTGTTTACGTTTCTGCTTCGATCGGCCTTGGTCGTTGTAACGAATGAATGAATGTGTAATTGGCTAGCGTGGTTCGAGCGATTCGATTTCAATTGAGTCAATGAATCTGTCAGCAGCAATGATACTCGAAATGTAGCAGTAGTTACGAACTTTCATTTAATCGAGGTTCCGTTTGACCTTTCCCTTTTTGGTCTTCCATCAAACTCAAGAACACATTAATTACTTCGAGATCGACTAATTAATTATTTCCACCTTCGCTACGAGGATCCAATAATTCGAGAAGGACTTGTTAGATCACTTCTAAACTTTGAACTAATTGAAAAGGAAACATTACGAGCCTTATAAACCTGTCTGCAATGAGACAAATTCTAAAATGATTTCCTTTTTACAGACTTAAATTTCCTAGAATAATTTCATTCTATGTATATGATTTTTTTCATTTTATGGACATATGAGATTGATATAATACTTCATACAATATTTAAATGTTTAGTAATTGGCTAGATCCGAACATATTTGATAATGTAAACAATATTTTGAATAATAGCTAAAACCGAACGTCAAGAACTTCAAAGGGAAATGTTGTTCGGAATTATGACCTTGACAACATATTTCAAGGTCATTGAAATCAAGGACGAGGTAGCACATCGACAAGTTTATTTACTTTTTTTACCAACTTAAACAGAGAGCTTACAAATTGTAAAAAATAGTTTTCTACCAATATGTACTCTTGAAAAATCTTGTGAAGATTTAATACTTAATACTTTAACAAAATGATAAACAACGTATCGTAGCATTCTCTGTAAAGTCAGAAATACAATATACCTGTTTTTTACACATTGATAGAATTTTTACAGTGACATTTATACATCCTATAATTTCATAGAAAATACTATATACTATTATGAAACGCTCAGGAAATATATTTTCGTTATTATTACACTTTCAGATAACTTTATGTATGTTACTATGGAATTTTTTGTTATGTAATGTACTATTATATTGCATAAAATGCATGTACTTTGAAAAACCAACATTCAGTTCAATTTTGTCCATATACGTGGATATCTATATGTAAAAATTTCATTGTCCCAATACTTTTGTGCGGTGTTGTAGAAATGTTTTCGCCTCCCTTTTGGCGTAATTTCAAAACTGATTCCGCACACGGAATATGTAAATTCCAATCCTTTGGACGGGATATTACCCTCCTGTCTGTCGGGTAATTTTAGTTTATATTCATCCGCATGTATTACAATGTAGGCTACACTGCCGGGAAGATACAAAATCTGTTTCACAGTTACTCGTTTAATCGCACGCGAGTTCGCTTCTGGCGAATATCAAAAGCGCACGCCCGGAATTCTCCCTGCAGGAGCCATAAAACTGTATGCAACACACGCTCAGGTTCCATCAATCTTCGAAACTCGCACCAATTATTTTTCGTGAAACAGAAACAAATTGATACAATGTATTTGCATAATTACTCGTTCTTTTTTAAACCCGCGGGATACGATAATCATCCTTTTTGCTTCGCTTTTGGTAACGAGCGCATTACCGACATTACCCGTGTCTTAAATATACATAATTATTATATTTACGTATATTTTGACACTTGATCGGAAGTTTTTATTACAGAAGTTTGATGCGTTTAAGTGTCGAATTGAGTAACTTCGAGAGCATATTGGCCATATTTTGTTAAATAATTTTTGTGATATAAACTGCAAATCGCTCTGACCAGTTCAGTACCAGTTTTAGAAGCAACGTGGTTGATATTCTTATATTAAATACTTTGTTATAAAAATTGACTCTTTGCACTGCTATTATTGTTGGTAATTGTTTGCATAAAAGGTTACACCTCAGCGACTTCGATGATTTTTTAATATGTTGTCAGAGGGTGAAGATTCTGAACAACTTTTACCTATACTTCCTATACTTGAAAATTAATAATTAATAATGTATAGATTCGCCAATCAAAAGATAAATTTTAAAGAGGAAAAGAATGCTTCAACTTTAAGCGATCATAACTTCTGAACCATTGATCCTACAGGTTCGAAACTTCGATCTGCAGGTTCCCCGGACACAAATCTACTGGATTACATATCAAATACATAATAATTTATAGAAGAAAGGTAAGAATTTTGAGTCCGGTAAAGTAAAGAGCAGCCCTAATATGTATTGCTAAGTTTCCACATAGGTAGTTTTTAACTTAGAAATAAGAATAAGAATAAGAAAGTAATAAAGATCGATTTTAGTCACTATTTTAGATGCTCAAGTAACTTTTAGGCGTTGCTATTACACATTTCGCAAAAGTCCACATACTTTTGAGCGGTATAGTGTAGGTACTTATTACCCTGTTTCGTTAATTTGCGTCATTTCGTAAAAAAGTGATTCCGATTTGCAGCGCGTGTGATCAATATTGGGAGTCACTGTGTGGGTACAATCCTATACGAATAATACAAAGCCGCGATAAGTAGATACTCACAAGCTTGTTCTGTTATTATAGTTGGCGTCGTTTCGTAACATGGATTCTTTCTCATTCTACTTTGACTAACACGTGTGTCCGGTGAGTTATGATGCACGCGATCATCTGTTGAGCGTCGCGAAGAAATGTATGAATTATAATCCCCTCGCGACGGCATGAAATCGGCGAAGCCGTTTGATCCTAAAGGAATGTAAATGGCACTCCGCCCTCGATATTATCGTTCTTAATAACCTTGTTGCAATCTTTTCGCACGTGTAATCGTATGGTTGTTTGGCTCTCCGGACGACACGGGGAGACGCGGAATCTGATCAACAGTCACTCACGTCGACGTAGCGGCAGCGCAACCGCGCAAGCCTTCTCCAAACCGGAGACGCATATTGAAGAGCGGTTACGGGATACACGAGCTGACCGGTAAATTAATTTACAGATTCATTTTTCAGTTGCCCGTATGGTAATTGGCCTCGGCGCGCGTCTTTGTCTAAAATGCGTGTCCGAATTGAGTTTCATGCATGATGTAAAACTCGTTGCGCCCCGGCACCGATATTATCCTCTTTAATAGCCTCGTTTCGAGATCCTCGAACGCGCAATTTCGCATTATGAGAGACGGACATGAATCCGCGATTCGCATATATGAAGCTCGTCTGCCCGTTCAATGCCTCCGCTTTATCAAATATCAGCATTTTGTAAACGTACGCTCGCGGATTTCTATGATGCCTCGAGTATCAATTACAGATATGCGGTACACTGCATCCAAAAAGTATTTATGCGCTCGGTTTTTTTTTCGGAATAATTCCACGCAAGATCACATTCTCGTTTAAACCCTCGCAGACTACTGATTACTTGTAGAAACCACCTTCTAAAATTCACTGTATCACTTGTCTGCAGGTACATCTATCTTCCTACAAATTTGCATTTTCTTTTTTAAATGTACTTTCAGTCTCGAAGGCTAAAACATTTTCTAGAAAAGTTAGAGACTGAATTCAAAATTATTAGATGATTGCATAAGTTCGTGCCCGATTTTCATAGCGGTCGCAAACTGTACTGCACGGCGGAGTGTAAAAAAAAATTATATAGTCACCATTCTTTTCTAATTGTAGAATTGCAGGAACTAATGGTATCATGTGCTTAGACTATTTTATTAATATTTTATGTCCCGATTTATGTAGTTTTTATTGTTTACTATATTATGTTTGTTCCATAAAAACACCAGGATTTAAAACGTAGCCAGATTGAACACTGTATTATTATTTATTAATATTATTATATTTATTGTATTTAGGTTTTCACCCATTACAATCTTAAGTGTACGTGCATAGGGAATATTTATCTTGTAATATAAATATTCAATTATTGTAAAATAATCATTATTGTAATATAAATATTTAGAAAAAATTATACAAAATTGAAACGTATTTAGCAGTTAACTTTATCGCGCGTGGAATTTTATGCCGATGATTAAGATCATAATCATGTGTTGCGCAACGATATAAAGTTCGGTCTATGGGATGAGCTATTTCGTTAATAATCTGCATGATGGAGAAATGGTTTAACATTCAGTTGTAATAAGTTAGCAATATTTCAACTTCGAATCTGGCTGAGCGACGGTTAAATTGAAATCGCCTCTTTACGCGCTCGGTATAGAAAGCATTTACATGGCTGCACCATGCGGCGAATCCATGCTGAGAAAATTACATCGTCGGTATTAATAAAGCACAATATTGAACGTGTTGATTTTTCTTCTCTCTCCGAAATGTTTACGCGCTGGATAATCGTGAACAATAAATTCTGCGAAGCGCTATTTCGTAGATGCTATAAATAAATCACGAAGACTGCCGAGCCAACCATTCGTTTAAATAACAAAACGATTTAAAGACTGCCTGGAATTAGTTCACAGATTGGAATTGCTGTTGGTTCATTGTAAAATCCTTGGTACGTATTCCGTACACGCGATCAAACTGGCGATTAAATATTTAACAGTGAGGGATTAAAGAACAGGTAAAGTATACACGATTTGGCATAGAATTCGCTGTATTGTTTATTAAATTTTCACGGAATTTCAAAGTCTTTATTCCGAAACCGCTATAGGATTACTCTGCGGGTAAAAGAAAATTTTCTCTCTACGTTAAAAGGTATTCGTGGTAGATTATGTCTATGAAAAATTCAATCTTTCTTGTGCGCCGTTGCATATGAAAATTGAGGAATTCAGGGATAATAAATTTTGATAAGCATTCGCCTCGCATATTTGCTATTATTTATTCAGTTAGAAAAGAACGTATTAGTAGAAAAAGTTGAATGACTTCGTGTTCGTATTTTTAATTTAATTTGATTTGTTTCTAACAAGAATCTTTTAATATGCATATTACATTGATATTAGAACAAAATATAAAAATCGTTTATACAAATTAATAAAATGTTACTTAAAACGGAGAAAAGTGGACAATAAATAGGAACCATTAGTCCGATGATAAAAAAAGAGTGCCCATTTTGTTAACATCGTATCATTCGATATGGAAGATAAATCTAGACATGAACAAATATCTTACTTCATTTCGTTGAATGTTCAGCTTCAGTTCTATTAGTTCTATTAGTTGAGAGTGACGAGAATAAGCATATTTGAAATTCGCTTCACTTTATTTTAGGTTCTCAATTCTCAAAAAAGCACAACGTACAACCTTAATTATTTATATTTCCATCATATTGATTTTTTACGAATGTGTCCATTTGACGTCAAGGGACAGATGAAGCTGTAGACATAAAATACGAATGAGAGTTCGAAAATTCACCAAACCGGAAATTCCAAAAATCATGAAACTTTGCATGCAAGTAGAGCAAGTTGTTGTTTTATTGTTTGAACTATAATTCGGTTTACAGGAATGAAATACTCCGTTTGAAAAAATTTCAAAATTTTCTTCTCTGGGAAACATTTTAAGAAGAACGCATAATATTAAAATAAAAGTTGAGAAAGATGTTACGTCGTGTGTTATCGTAAAATTCTTTGAAAAATCCACGATTTCTATTTTCAAAATTCTAATTCCAGAATCTATTTTTCAAACATTTTTTATACAGTTTTGTGAACGCAAAAATAAACGATGCAACTTTCGTCTCAACTTTTTGTGATATCATTTGTTCTTAAAATATTTGAAGAAAAAGAAAGTTGTGTCACGATATCAAATATGAATTTAAAATTTGATCAGAATAATCATTTAATATTGTTATATGTATGTAACGTACGAGAACGTTTTTTATATTAATTAAGAAAACATCTGTTCCTGTTAAAGAAGAAGTTTTATTTTTAAGTTTTATCAATTCTACTCAAATAAAAGATTTTAATCTCAAGTATTCTTTTACGTATCTGTTCTCATGGGGCCACATGTACTTAATAAATTCCAAAGTAGCTGAAGGAAAGGTTCTGGAACTTTTGCGAACCCTGTTTCAACCCGAATTATGGCACGAACAAAAATTAGGTAGTATTAGGCATAACTTATTCAACTGGTCTGCAAAACGCCTTACTTTCTGGAATTTCCGGGTTAGCAGACGTTCGTTGTGAGCAGCGTAGGAGAGTCAGAGAATGGTAAGGCCGAATAAAAAATGTAAGAAGTCACGCGAACCGTCGCGTCGCGCCAAAGAAAACAGGAAGAGGATTAAACGAGAAAAGTGGATGGAATTTGCGAGGGGAATGAGATTCCATATCATCGCCGGTGATATTATCGTGTAATCACGTTGTCGTGAATTTTTCTCATGCGCAATGTATACATTGTGTTTCGAATGACGTGGAGAGATGCGAAATCTGTTCAACCGTCACTCAGCTGCCCATAAAGAGTTCTCCACCTACCGAATATTAAAGAGCACCGTGACGCGATCCCGTCGCGCAGAAAGCGGCGGCTTCCAACGATATTTTCATGCACGCCTACTTCATTTTAACACTCTTCTCGTCTTACATCCTTGTGAAAAGAGGCCAGTCGATGAAACGGGCTCCACGGAGTGGTAGACGCGCGTGTACACGCCAGGTACTCGCTTTAATCTATTACATCAACCAGGTCGTAGGCACCGGCGAAACTGGGAATAGGCCGACCCTCTACCTGCTAAACCTGCTGTTCTTTGTGCCTGCAATCTTTGCTCGATAAAAGGAAGTTGTCACGAGGAAAAGGGCGAGCTACATCCGGCGTGTCGGCCGCACCGAGCCGCACCGAGCCGCGCCGCGCCATGCCTGTTTCATTCACGAGAGGGAACCTTTGGAGAACGCGGAATGGTCTCGAATGAAACGGTTACACGTTGATCATTTCGATGCTTGCAGTCGCAGAAATTAAAGGGAGACATATACAGCTCAGAAAAAACTGTCCGGTTAATTCTTCACCGAATGTCACCAAACCCTTCAAGTATAAAGGCGTCTCAGGCAGGTCGTGTGCTTCGTATGTCACTGTTTACATTCAAGTAAAATATTATTTGACCCTTCGCAGACGAGAACTCTTTTTCTCTTGTATTTTTACGAAATGGGAGCATTCCAATTTCGCAGACTGCGACTTACCGAATGAGGTGATTCTTTTCTAGGTTTGTACAACTTTAATTGATGTATCATCGGAATCTGAGGATCTCATCAGAGAGGATATATAAGCCCCAGGCTCACGCCTGGGGCTTTCCTTCCTTCATTTTTGGCAGTTAGACGGAGATAGAGCATACCCACTTTTAGCATTGAACAGAATCTATACTCATATTTAGCATGCTAAAAGTGGGTATAGGTTCTGCTCCATGCTAAAAGTGAGATATGCGTTCTATGCATATCATATGCCCATGCCAGGTCTATATAGTAAGTATACATGATCTAAGATTTACGACGAAGTTTTAACGCTCTTCGATTTGATGGTTATTTTATTGTTTTAAAAATCACGGATCAAAGAACGCGCATTAAATTTTGCGTTGAAAATGGACTTGATGGAAGTTTTTAGAGCAGGGGTTCTTAAACTTATGTAGTCCGAGGCCCCCCTCTTGAACAACATTTTTTTTGCGGACCCCATCCCAACCCTAGGCATTTTACGTCGTTCTTGAGACTTAATTTCTGGCCCAATAATCTCATAAATCTTAGTCAAAAAGACTTGACCATGTAGGATTTTTATTAAATGAGTCATTTGAATAAAAGCGAAAAGTTGGGAGATGTAAAATGTCGACATTGTTTCGCGGATCCCCGGTAAAGGCTACGCGGACCACAGTTTAAGAACCTATGGTTTAGAGGATTTCAAAAAAACGTGGCATCAGTGTATTATATCCGAGGGGGATTTACATTGAAGGGGACAACTCCTCTCCCCTATCCTCGGGAGAGTTTGCCCGTATTGTAATTAATTCACCAATTCCTCTCCCAATACTCTTTGCTCTTAACGCCCAATTACGGTTTGGCTTTCTTGCGCTTAAACTGTACAATTACGCGTCACGTTCCACGGATCCAGAAAGTGAAAGATAATAATTCCGAGTCACGCTTAAACGTGGACGCGCGATAGAGAGCAGAAAGGATGCGAACGACCGTACAGTTTCAACTGAAAGCACGTCAGGGTAATTATTAGGTTGACGCGGCCGAAGTCGTACGCACCATTCCCGACCTCGTGGAACCAGTCGCAACTGAAAGTAAAGGCTCGATAAGATGGAATTAGATAATCCGTCCCGGCTGTTCCGCCATGTCTTTTTTCCCGAGTGTCGCTTTCGTACCGTTTCTCCTTTCTGAAAAGCACGCAGTAACGGGCTGCCGATCGGGTTTCAGTCCCGTGCAACGAGTAATTTATTCATCGAGGCAAATCGTACGTTTCCTTTTCGGCGTACAAGCATTGTACAAAACGAGTCCGGATTGACCGAGTCGATCAACAACGCACGAACAACGAGCAATTTCCATCAAATTTTAAGTCTCCGAACGATATGATCTGCTAGTTTATCGTAGGAACAAAGATATTAACGAACTGTCGGGCAGAGGGTGAAATAAAGGGCGTGTGGTTATCATACGTATCAATGACCTGAGCTAAAAGTTGAGAAGAGCACAATGTAGCCCTCTTCAAGCCGTGCATCGTTTATCTGAACCAATTTTTGCCCGAGTCATTGCTTGCGGAGTTATCAAGTGGTGGTTACAGTTACGTGGCAGAATTTGTACTACCTATAGCTGAGGAAGGTTCGCGGAGTAAAAAGAGAGCAGCGTATGGAACATTGCAATTAATTTCAATTGTGTAGGTCACAGGGAGGGATTACGGATCGCGCGAGCCAAGAAGAGAGCGTCCTCCGTCTTGCATCGCTAGATATTGTTAAGCCATTACTGAAAGACGCAACCGCGAACGTGCCACGTTACAGGCCGGGTTTCTCGGACAAAGCCACTAACAAGTGAACAGCCTGTTGTGAATGAGGCTATACCTATGAAGTGTACAGTGACCCGACGTGCTCGTGAGTTCGGGCAATAATCCCATGACACCCGCAACGAGAACGTCGGCCACCTATACACGTTCAGACAGAACAGGCAGTTGCACTTGCACATTCTCACTCGGACGCGTCTATGTCTGCAATAGTCTGCTTGTATGTATACAGGGTGGTTCGCCAGATATTACCACCTCGATTTTCGTC